>CM052648.1:188013921-188038921 GCA_028533165.1 Leontopithecus rosalia
GCTTCCCTTTATGGGTAACCTGACCTTTCTCTCTGACTGCCCTTAGTATTCTCTCCTTCGTTTCAACCCTGGTGAATCTAACAATTATGTTCCTTGGGGTTGCTCTTCTTGAGGAATATCTTTGTGTTGTTCTCTGTATTACCTGGGTTTGAATATTGTGCTGCTTTGCTAGATCTGAAAAGTTTTCCTGAATAATATCCTGAAGAATATTTTCCAGCTTGGATTCATTCTCTTCGTTGTATTCAGGTACACCTATCAAACGTAAATTAGGTATTTTCACATAGTCCCATATTGCTTGGAGACTGCTCATTCCTTTTTATCCTTTTTCTCTATTTTTGTTTTCTTGTTTTATTTCATTAAGTAGGTCTTCTATCTCTGAAATCCTTTCTTCTGCTTGATCAATTCGGCTATCAAACTTGTGCATATTTCGCTAAGCTTTTGTGTTGTGTTTTTCAACTCCGTTAGTTCATTTATATTCCTCTCTATATTGTCTATTCTTGTTAGCATTTCATCAAACCTTTTTCCAAAGTTCTTAGTTTCTTTACATTGGGTTAGAACAAGTTCTTGTAACTCCCAGAAGTTTCTTATCATCCACCTTCTGAAGCCTACTTCTGTTAATGGGACACAGTCCTTTTCCATCAGGACTTGTTCCGTTGCTGATGAGGAACTGTAATCCCCTGTAGAGAGAGAGGGGCTCTGATTTTGGGCATTCTCAGCCTTCTTAGGCTGGTTTCTTCCCTTTATTACAAATGTATCCACTTGTTGTCTCTACAATTACTGCCTTTGTAGTTGGGTTGCTGAGTGGATGCCCAGTTCATTGACTCCCAGCACTGAAATCCGAGCAACCCACTGAACCGGCCACAGAACAGCAGCAATAAGACTGATGGTGCTCTTCTGTCCAGGAATCTCTTCCCGTTTACTCTGCACGAAGAGCTGCTGGGCCGAGGCACCGGCAAAACCGCTGCACCGGCCACAAGAGTTGCCCTGGCGATCCATGGGGCCCCTCCACTGGGAATTCTCTGGTCCTTGAGCAACGAAAACTCGTCTGAAAGTGTGGCGTCCTCTCGTTCTCTGCGCTTTCACTGGGAGCTACAATCCCAAACTGTTAGCGATCAGCCATCTTGGATCTCTCTCAACAAATAATTTCTTGATCTAAGTGTGTCTCAAACATTCCATAGGACATACTCAGATTTTCAAAAATCATATTTGCTTATCTGAAATTCAGGGTTGTCAGGGTGTCCTGTGTTTTTATTCACTAACCCTGACTGCCTTACTTAATGAGGTTGCCTGAAAATGCTGGCCGACCTGACTGGGGCTGAAGGAGCCACTTCAAGCTCACGCATGTGGCTGTTAGTGGGATTCTCATGGGAAACTGAGGTAGGGTCCTCAGGTCCCTGAGAGCTGCTCAACTGGGGGGTCTCAGTTCTTTGTTTTACCACATTGACCTTTCCATAGGGCTGATCCTAACTCCCCAGCATGATGGATCCAAGAGAAAGTCAGCACAACAGGGAGCCACTACCCCTTACCATCCTAAGCTCACAAGTGGCATCCCAACCCTTCTGCCATATTCTCTTCACTAGAAATGAGTCAGTAGCCCAGCCCACACTCAGTGGGAAGAGATTACACAAGGAGATCAATACCACAAGGCCAGAATCATGAGGGAACATTTCTAGGCAACCTATCACAGGCATATTCCCAGTCAATTACATTTCCCGACGTCCAGAATAGCTATTAAACGCATACTCTCATCTCTTTAATGAGAAAATTAAATTTTCTGATGTCCAGAATAGCTATGAAACACATAACCTCATCTCTTCCTGGGATTGTTCCTCTCTTCCCACAGAACATGTCCCACCAGGAAATAATAGGCTACGTGGTAGATGCCAATGAATCTAACACATGCTCAGCTATTTGTATTTTGTAGAATCAAACAATAATAAAAAGGTAGTTTCACATTTAAATACATACACACAAATTCTGGGTTTGATAAAAAATGTATTTAAAGCCTACCTTTCACGTAGGCTTAGTTCAATAGAATAATGTATTTATATGCTTGCTGTTTTGATGGTTATAAAGAAAACCACCTAAACATATTCCATTTCATCTTCGTATAGAATATAATAGAAAATTAAACTCTTTAGCCACAGGATGGGAGGAAATATTTGCCGACTTTCCATCTGACAAGAGATTAATAATCAAACTGTATCAAGAGATAAACACATTATTTATAAAAAGAAAAGAAAAAGAATTATGCATTTCCATTTAAAATTTAACACATTCTGTAGTTGGAAAGTCATATTTTTAACTTAGCTAATATAAGAAATTTAACTATGAGGTTTTTTATTGAAGATGTTGATGTCTGTTTTGTTCACTCTAACAAGTCTATTCTCATTAAAAACAAAAAAAGAAGAGAAAAATATTGTTCAAACCCTCTAAAAACCACTTCCAAATTAACCAAAATTATCTTTCTCCTAAATATTATGTAAGATACAGAACACTGTATTGACATTCTAGTTTTTCTCTGGGTTCTAGGAAATTACTTGAGCTTTCTGGTAATTTGAAATAATCGTTTTTGTCAACTGTGACTCACAAATAAGGAATACTGAGTATCTGCCCGGAAACTGCCAGTTTAATACTTAAATATTACAAAGTCACTTTTTAAACTTCATATCTGAGAATTATTTTGAGCACTATATCTTAAAATATCTTAATTACAATGTCTCCTTCCTTACATAAGTAATTATCCTAATTATTAATGCTGCTATAATGTCAGCAAACAGTATACAATTTTAAGAGTTAGAGAACAGGCTATGATTCTCCATTTTGCCTCAATTTTCTTCTCTCAAGAAAGAAAGAAACACATCTGCAATTTCTACTTTGGGCAATTTCTTCTAAAAACTCAACTACCCAGAAGGACAGCTTTCTATCCCTTTCCTCGGTCAAAATTTAGCTGTTTAGGATATCTATAGGCCATGAAGAACTATTAGCAGTACCTAAATTTGGATCTTGACTGTCAGTTTCTCATTGGCATTGCTTTGGAACACGGCTAAGTAAAGTCATTCATTCTACTAATGAAAATGGTTTCCAAGGCCAGTGTCTAGAAGACAAACCATATGTGCCATTTCAGCTTCTCCCCTTCTCCATGTTCCTAACTTCTACTTGGTCCTCACCTACCTTCCATCAACCAATTTCTAGCTTTTTAATTACTCATCTGTTATTTCACAAAACTTCAGTGAGACAGTTTATGAAAATAATTCTAACCTATGAGCATCAAATTAACATGACTTTAAAATAATAAGTAAGCTGGTAAGAGTATAGCAGATGTGCTAGGCACCGGGTAAGTGCTTCACTTGTTCTATCTGCATTCTCCCACAAATCCTTTTAGGTGAACGTTCATCCCACGTGTGCCTCTGACCTTGCTGCTTTAATAACTGAGATTAAGAAAAAAAAGTAGTCAGAAGCCACCATGTGTTTCCATCTTATACCATGGTTTATGAATAAGAACAGTAGTTTCTACAGGATGTACCCTTTGCCTTGTTAATCATAGACCACAGTGATGAACTGGTCACCAGTCAGGCACATTTGTGGTTTTAAGGCTATTTAGCAGAGGTAGTCTGTCATTGAATGGATTATTTTACAGCTTTTCTAGCCCCATTTGTACTCAAAATAGGTCTTGATTAAATGTTAATTTGTGCCATTTCTAAACATGTGATGTAATGCTCATTCATTTATCATCTGCTAAATTAGATTTTTTAAAAAACTGGAATCTCTCTTGACAAGCCCATATTATTTTCTATTTGTTAATGAAGTGTATATGTAAAGAAGATAATGTAAGACATGAGACTGCAAGCTCCCTGGAATTAAGGATTATATGGGGTTTTGTTTCTCCTCCTTTCGCTCTCTGACTGTATTACAGTCCTTAACACTCATAGAACCCCCCATGTGATGAATGAATAAATGAGTGAGTGAATGAATGAATTTATCACATTTTTCATAATCTAGAAGCCTAGAGAAAAATACAAATGCCATATTTTCTCAATATATTAGCTAATTTTAGATGCCTGATAAAGTAGCTTGTTTATATAAATTTAAACTGCTTACCAGCTAATTAAGAGACAAGCATTGCTTGTTTTTTTAAAAAAAATCTGATAATGATAGTACTTTTGCCTGATCCTATGAAGCTACAACATGTGAAATGACTAGTTAGGAAGCATAAGAGCTTAAAGAATATACTAGAAGACCATTAGCTTTAAAAATATTTTAAATATTTTTCACAATACATTGGAAATTGTTATCTGTTTTAAATATTCTGCTAAACTTCCCCTTTTGCTCTACAAAATATTTTTTTCATATTGCAGTGATGTCACTAAAGAAAGCCAGAAGTAATGATGACCGTCTTTGAAGAAAATGAATGTCATCTGTCCTTAACTGGTTACCTGTCTACTCATTTTTTCAGGCTTTTTTTTCTTTTGCACAAATTATGGGCAGTACCTCAGACTCCCAATGTCTACATCAGCTTCTAAGTGAACTGAGATTAAGGTCATCTTTATTTGAGCTCTAGTTTTCTTCTCCTTTTCTCAAAACACTCATCTACTCTGTACTTCCCCTGGACAAGGAGGAAGAAATGGCTGCCCCATGCCTCAGCCATTTCTTTCTTACTTTTTTAATTTTTTGAGACAGAGTGTCACTCTGTTGCCCAGGCTGGAATGCAATGGCACAATCGGGTCACTGCAACCTCCGCCTCCCGGGTTCAAGTGATTCTCATATCTCAGCCTCCCAAGTAGCTGGGATTGCAGGTACACGCCACCACGCCTGGCTAATTGTTGTATTTTTAGTAGAGACAGGGTTTCATCATGTTGGTCAGGCTAGTCTCGAACTCCTGACCTCAAGTGATCTGCCCTTCTCGGCTTCCCAAAGTGCTGGGATTACAGGTGTGAGCCACCATGACCAGCCATGCCTCAACCATTTCTAAAGTAAAATTCTTCATAGATATTGATCCTTCCTCTCTTCATACTTGCATCATCAATCATATCCTATCTCTCTGTCTTCAATCTCTCCATCTCCAGGCACTCAGATTCTCCTGCAAATGCTTCCTAGTCTTAAACACATACTGCCCTCGATCTCGCTTTTTTGCAACATACAGTTTTATCTCTTTCTCCTTTTCTGTCGTGGATCCCCATAATCTCCCCTTGCTACCTTCATTTCCTTTCCAGCTGCTAAATAATATCTGGGAATCTACTCCCACAATTTAATGGAATTCACTCTTCCCAAGGTCTTCGGTTACCTTATAAATGCCAATTTGAATTGTGTTTGTTCAGTTCTTATTCTGCTGCCTTCTACAGCACCTAAACTAGTTTCTTTTGTTTTATAGAGATGGGGTCTTGCTATGTTACCCAGGCTGGTCTCGAACTCCTGAGCTCAAGTGATCCTACTGCCTTGGTCTCCCAAAGTGCTGAGTTTTCAGGTGTGAGCCATTGTGCCTGGACATCTAAGCTAGTTTATTCCTCTATATATTCTGCATTCTATATATAGACTGATCAATACTGTACTTTATGTGTCTGAACATTAGAATCCTTTTATGGATGGTCTCCAACTGTTAAACTTCCCTCTTTACTACATAGGGTCCAACTCAAATGCTTTCCTTTCCATGAAAATAATTTCTCACTACTCTGAAATTTCAAAGCTAGCAGTTTCCTCTTTTAAAAGCTCAAATTATGCTATCAGTTACTTGCACAAATGTTATATCTCAGTTATATACTAAACTGTTAAACTTTAGATATCATCTATATCTTTACACTAATACTGTGATGATCAGGTTTACATCAAACACTCAGCAGTGTCCCATGTTTAACCACTATTTACTTGCTGACTGACTGAATGATACATGCAAACATTTACTAACTTCCAAAATATAATCACAGAAGGTCCCACCTCACTATAATCTAGAGTCTTAATGCTTTATGTTTGATGGCAAACCATTCTTAGCATAAAATTTGTTCCAACTAGCTAATTTACCTTTATTTTCCTGAAAACTCAAGAACCTTAAGAGTCTCTCTATTTTGAACTGCCACCTTTAGGCAAATTGTGGTCAGTTGGCTCTAACTAAAGGGGAAATCGTCTTGAAAAATGTAGTTTGTATCCCTTTATTTGTACTCTTTACCTGTGGATACTATGATGGTATACACTTTTGTGTCAAATCTGAAAGTCCCACAACTCAAAATTACATCCCTAATTTTTCTAATGGCTAAAGGAAAGCACATGATCAAAAACAGAATATTGTATCCCTTTGTGTTATAGTTTGGCAGAATGGAGCTTTATCTTTGCTTAATTAATTTAATATTTTCTATGAAATAAACTATGAGGCATGCCCATCTTTTTATATGCCTATAACACATGCAAATGTAAAGATCTATATCTATTCAGGGATTATATTCCTATAAATATTCATTAGTGAATTTTAAAATTTATTCCAAAAATATCTATTGAGTGCTTGACACATGCAAGGTACTGCTAAGTGCTTTGGGAAACATAAAAATAAATTAGACAAAAACTGTGCTCTTAAGGGACTCACAATATATTAGGTAATATAAGAAATGCACACAAATAACTCTGGTACATGGTTGATGATGATAAGTCCCATAAGAGCGTTACAGATGAAATGCCATGGGGATTCTTGAAATAATGAGGTACTTTGCACAGCAGGAAGGAGCAGAAAAACTATCGTAGAAAATGTGTAACTTGAGCTGATCCTTTAGCAACTGGCATAATTTGAGCATGAGGGAAAAATATTTCAAGGAGAGGAATTGAAATGAGAAAAGACAGAGAGGACATTTCAGAGTGTGATGGTCCTGCTAGAGGCCTCATAATGCAGAAAGAAATAGGACACAGGGGCAAAGAAAGGCTGCTGAAAGTGATGGTAATTAGACACTTGAGAAGGGGTGAGTTATCTCTCCAGGCCTAAGTACATGTAGGCGGTGCATCCATTGTCCTGACTTCTTCAAATCTGACTGTATTAGTCCATTTTCACACTGCTGTAAAGAACTGCCTGAGACTGGGTAATTTATAAAGGAAAGAAGTTTAATTGACTCACAGTTCAGCAAGGCTGAGGAAGCCTCAGGAAACTTACAATTATGGTAGAAGAGGAAAGGCAAGCAAGGAATCTTCTTCACAAGGCGACAAGAAGGAGAATGAATGCAGGAGGAACCACCAAACTCTTATAAAACCATCAGATCTCATGAGAATGTACTCACTATCATGAGGACAGCATGGGGGGAACCACCTCCATGATTAAATTACTTCCACCTGGTCTCTCCCTTGAACCGTGGGGATTATGGAGATTACAATTCAAGATGAGATTTTTGGATGGGGACACAGCTAAACCATATCAGTGACCCAGAAAGTGTTTCACTCTGCATGGATGGTGTTGACTACTGAGCTGGTGAGCCTGCATGAGCAGCAAGGGGAGGAAGCAGGGAAGGATGTACGCTCCCTGGGCTGTAAACTTTTGTGGTATAATGCATACCTGACTCTGCTGATTTGAGCAACCCCGTCCAAGGTCCAGGTTGTCATATGTACACCAGTATCTACCCCAGACTTTGAAGTCAGGCCTAACACACATGACAAACGATAAGCAAATGCTTGCTATGAATGTTATTCGGAGAGCAAGGTCCTATAAATAAAATGTGAAATTTTACTTAAGTAGTACCTGAATTAGGGTTATAACGAAGCAAATGGACTCTGGAGGAACCAATGAATAGGAGAGGGAGAGTTTGTGAACTTGTTGACTAAAAGGATTCTTGACATGGTAGCCAGACCCCAAGCTGGCCACAAGTGAATCTGGCCTCATCGTATCCCTATGGGGTTCCCTTCCACTAGTAGGGCTAGGCTATTTAACGGGTGGAGTAGTGCGGTAATGACAGACTGTGACCTCTCTGGCTAGGTCATCTTGTTCTCTTTAGGATCACTCACTCTGATGGAAACTAGCTGCTGTGTTGTAAGGACATTCAGGCCAACTTTGGGGAGGCCCCTCTGATGAGGTCCTGTGTCCTCTTGCCAACAGCCAGCACTAACTTGCCAGTCATGTGAGTGATCCTCTTTGAAAGTGAATCCTTTGGCTCCAGCCAAGTCTTAAGAAAATTGAACCTCATAAGAGACCCTGTGACTGTACAAGCCAGTTAATCTCCTTCCCAAATCCTCTTATGGAAGTTGGGTGAGATAACAAACATTTTTTTCTTATATATGCCACTAAGTTTTTGGGGTAATTCTTAATGCAAAATAGCTAGGTAATTAGTCTTTTAAAGGGAAAACATTAAAAGTTATACTCATCAGATTACACACTGTGAAAACATCTGAGTATTAACTGGAAACATACTTCCAAGTTTAGACAGAAACTGTCAATCCAGAGGAACTGACAGGAGCTCTAAGGAGTCATGAGGAGTCCCTCAGTGGTGGGAGAAACTTGTTAGAACCACATTTGTCACACTGAGATTATGATCATGCCCTAAAAGCAATTGTCTGGCTGGTAGTGTTGACTAATATAATTAGGCTGAATTCCTCGGGAATAGGGAGAGGGCTGTAAATCACTAGTGAAATATTTATCTACAAGATCACCTTACATATACGCCAACAAACATATACACAAGTGACATCAGCAAAATGGTGGAGTGGGCAGCTCCAGGCACCTGTCTCTCCTCAGAGGCATTAAAAGCAAGCAGAAACAGATAGAACAAACTTTATCGTAACTCTTGAGAACAGTCATAGTTGACAGCAACCAAGTGAATCCTGAATTTAAAAAAAAGGCAACACAATCGGTTAAAAATATTAGTGGCACTTCAGGTTGCTCTTGCCTCACCTGCTCCTGGCTTGGCAGCAGGTTCAAAGACAGCATCCTGTGTTCCCAGTTTGGAACTCTGATCTATGGTTCTGGATGAAACAGAGCAGATCTTCTTTACAAATTATGATGTTCTAACCTGTCTAGGAGTTCCCTGAAAGACTAAAGAAAGACACTCACCTCTGTTTTGCGGGACAGAGAGATCACTCAAGATGAAAAAGTAGTGGGCATTTCGAAAAAATATTATAGACAAATGAAAAACTTACAGCCTCATAGGGCAAAGGATTATGGCTGACATACAATCACAGCCTAATGTCTGACAGAAAAGCAGGGAAGCGTTTCTTTGGGAAAATAGGCATGTGAAAGCACTCTGGCATACAGGGGGAATTTAGAAAGCTACACATATGCCCAGGGAAGGGTACATGCTTACAAAGACCCAGGAGAAGGGGGTGAATAGGATTTCCAGTTACTATGTTTAATAATCAAACATCCAGTTTTCAACCAAAAAACATTACAAAGTATACAAGTAAACAGGAAAGCATGACTCATTCAAAGCAAAAGAAAACAAAATAAATTTCTTACCATCCATGAGTAAGAAAGGAACTTACTAGCTGAAAACTTTAATTAATGGGCTTAAATATGTTCAAACAGCTAAAGAAAGCCAGGACCAAAGAACTAAAAAGAACCAGGAAACAATGTATGAACAAAACTAAAATATCAGAAAAGAAATGGAAATCATAAAACATAACTGCTACAGACTGAACTCTGTCCCGCACTCCCCTCAGATCCATATCTTGAAGCCCTAACTCCAATATGATGGCATTCAGAGATGGGGCTTTGGAGGTAATCAGGTTAACGTGTAATATAAAGGTGGGACTCAATGTTGAGATTAGTATCATAAAGAGACACCAGAGAGCTTACTTCCTCTCTGCTCCAACATGCACACGAAGACATCATGAGGCCACACAGCATGAGGGCAGCTGCCACAGGCCAGGAGAAGGGGCCACAGACTGAAACCTGCCATGCTGGAGCCTTAATCTCGGACTTCCTAGCTTCTAGAACTGCGAGAAAGTAATTTCTATTGTTGAAGCTGCCCATCCTCTTTAAAAAAAAAATGAAAGATTAACTTGACTAATACAATAACCAAATAGAAATTCTGGAACTGAAACGTGTAATAACTAAAAAGTTCACTAGGAAAATTCAACAGCAGATTTGGGCGAGAGAAATATAATCAGCAAATTTGAAGACTGAACATTTGAAAGTGTCCAATCTGAAGGACAGAAAAAAAATAAAGATAAGTGCACAGAGCCTAAGGGATTGACGGAATACATTCGAATGGACCAATATGTGCATTCTGGGAGTCCAAAATGGAGAGGAGAGACGGCAAAGGGCATGAAGAATATTTGAAGAAATACTGGACAAAATCTTCCCAAGTTTGTCAAAATAAATAAATCTACACATCCAAGAAGCTATGTGAATCCAAGAAGGAGAAACAAAAGAAGTCCATGCAGATACTTTATAGTCAAACTGTGGAAAGTCAAAGAGAAACAGAAAACCTTGTACATTGTTGATAGAAGTGTAAAATGGTTCAGCAGCTGCCACAGGAAGTTTGAAAATTCCTGGAAAGTTAAACACAGAATTACCAAGTGACCCTGTAAGATCACTGTTATGTATGTACCCCCCAAAATTGAAAACAGATACTCAAACAAATACAGGTACACACGTGTTCACACAAGCACTATTCACAATGGAAAAAGGTAGAAATAGACTGGGTGCAGTGACTCATTCCTGTAGTCCTGGCACTTTGGGAGGCCAAGGTGAGCAGATTGCTTAAGCCAAGGAGTTTGAGACCATCTAGGTAACATGACAAAACCCCATGTATGTAAAAAAAAATTATCTAGGTATGGGTGGCATGCATTTGTGGTCCCAGTTACTCAGGAGTCTGAGGTGGGAGGATGGCTTGAGCCTGGGTGACAAAGTCTAAGACCCTGTCAAAAGAAAAGAAAAAGAAAAGAAACAATAAAGAAAAGAAACAATAAGCTGTAAATTGCCCATGTGCCCATGAATGGATATACAAATTGTGATATATACATACAGTGGCATACTCCTAAGCCTGGAAAAGGAATGACATATTGATACATGGATGAAACTTTGAGGAACATGAATGAACCTTGAAAATATTAACTGAAGTAAAAGAGGACAGATACAAGCATCCCATGTTGAATTGGTCTGTTTACATAAAACATCTGGAAAGATAAATCCATAGGGATGGAGAATGCAGATTGGTGGCTGCTGGAAGTTAGGAGGAGAGTGAAGAGGGAGAAACACATTAAAGTGTAAGGGGTATAATTTTAAAGAGACATTTTGGACTAGATGGAGATTTCGGTGGCACAGTAGTATGAATGTTCTCGGTGCCATGATGTAACTGCTAACTGTAAAGTGGTTAATTTTAGGGTAGGTGAGTTTCACCTAAATAAATTATTTTAAAAATAGATGTGCATGCATAAACTGTATTCCAAGGAAGGTGTGCAATAATTTTCTTGCAGCAGAATTGAAAGTGCTGTTAGTGACTAAAAACATATGGTAACCAGAGCCTTCACACCATCTTCCCAACCACCCATCAGCATCAACAGTTGGGAAAACTGATGAGGTACAAACATATCCAGATTTTGCAATTATCAGTGGAACAGCACAGGCGTATACAACACCTCATCACAATCCATCTAGGCCCCTCTGTTTAGGAGTGTGCTTTACAAATACTTTCTAGTTGAGATATTTCCCATTCCACAGTGACAGACAAAAATGCACAGCATGAGCTGGTGCCCTCCTGTACCTCTTCATTGCCCTCTCTGGAGCCTGGGTGGTTTTATTTTCTTAGGGTTTCTCTAATACTTAGAACACATCAAATAAGAAGTGACTCAAATTTCTCCCAGAATTTTCACAGCATTTCTGAAGACAGGTTTGTTACCCTGCGTGGAATTCTGATTACCTAATATGAAATGTGTCACTGAGCCTAAATGATATGAAATTTGTTTAAATTGTATGAGATCATGACTAGTATATTTAAACTACTATATGCTTCTGATTCTTTTTTTTTTTTCAAGATGGAGTTCTGCTCTTGTTGCCCAGACTGGAATACAGAGGCATGATCTCAGTTTACCCCAACCTCTGCCCCTCCCAGGTTCAAGTGATTCTCCTGCCTCAGCCTCCCAAGTAGCTGGAATTATAGGTGCCCACCACCACACCTGGCTAATTTTTTGTATTTTTAGTAGAAACAGGGTTTTGCCATGTGGACTAGGCTAGTCTCGAACTCCTGACCTCAGGTGATCCGCCTGCCTTGGACTCCCAAAGTGCTGGAATTACCGGTGTGAGCCCCGAAAACATTTTTTAATGTGTGGATAGAAGCGAGCAATGATGCAGCTAACCTTCTCTCTTATTCCTGATACATGCTCTTTATGTTCTTTATTTGTTACATTTTGAAGTTAAAACAATAAGTCTAGCAGATAAGACAATCAGATACATAAGTCAAAGTATGAAAATAACTATGTAAAATAGATAGCCACCCATTCTCCTTAACAGTGTTTCATTAGCTGTTCATAAATAAATTCTTTTTGTTTCATCTTTATCCAATCCACCACTGTCACAGGGATAGAACTTTTTATTTCCTTTCCTTCATTCTCTGTCCTTATCAAGATCTTTGCTCCAGTGTCCCTGACATCCTATATAAAATAATAGCCCTTTAGTTCCCATAACGTGAACATATTCTTCCTTTTCCTCCTAATACATATCGCTGGCACGTCATATATTTACACATGCATTGCCTATTTACTCACTGAAGTATATGATCTCTGAAGCCTCAAAGTTTGTCCTGAACCCTGTTCAATCCCCATGACTCAGAACAGTACCTGGCACAAAACAGGTGCTCAATAAATACTCACTGAAAGAGTTAATAAATGACTTCTAAATATTCTGGATTGTTTTACATTTTGTTTATAATGTAAATAATATATTATGCAGGTATACCATGTATGTTAGGGTATGATATAGATCATATATGTCTACACACACAAACAGACAATACATTTATTGGGAAGTGTTCACTATTTACAGATGGTTTAGAGACCAATGAGGGGATAATCTGATTCAAATGTGCTGATCTCTTCAGGGAGTAGGCATCTGAGTATACACATGAAACCCATGAGTCTCCATCTGCAGTCATCCAGCTGAGAGCCATTTGGGGATAAAACGAGCTATTTCCTGGATGAATTCATCACCAACACTCCACCAGAATAGCTTGGAATATAGATGTTTCAATGACTAAAAGAACATTAAAGAAGTATGGTCATTCCTCTGAGTCACACAGAATAAATGAATGGATATTGAAGAATAAAGGGATGCAAAAGACAAGCTATTTTCTAGGAGCAGCAACCCCAGTAATAAGCCTGCTCAACTGTGAGAACATGTTGAGTCTCATGGAACTTTCAGGAGAACAAGGGCATCGGGTAACAGGATGTTTCTGCTTTTGGTTCTGATAGGATAATGGCAAAATCATGCTATATTCAATAGATGCTTGTACTTAGACTTTATTGGTAGATTCCCTTTGTTAAGCTTTTGAATTTGCTAAACATCCCCCTCACAGTAGCCCTCTGCCTATGACCCCCACTTCTCCACAAACCAGCAAAAAACAACAAGAGAAATACATTGCCACAAATCATGTTCAGTGAGTTGGATGATTAAATATCATGAAATTCATGACAGTGATTTTAGTAAATAGTATAATTCCCTCCTCCCTTTCAAAATAAGGATAAAGAAAAAAAAAGATGTTGATACAGTTTGGCTGCATCCTGACCCCAATCTCACCTTGAATTCTGGCTCCCGTAATTCCCACTTGTTATGGGAGAGACCGGTGGGAGATAACTGAGTCATGTGGGTAGTTTCCCCCATACTGTTTCCATGGTAGTCTCAAAAGAGCTGATGATTTTATAAGGGGTTTTCCCGTTAGCTTGGCTCTCATTTCTCTCTTGCCTGCTGCCATGTAGGATGTGCCTTTCACCTTCCATCATGATCGTGAGGCCTCCCTAGCCACATGGAACTGAGTCATTAAACCCCTTTTTCTTTATAAATTATCCACTCTCGGGTAAGTTTTTATCAACAGCATGAAAACAGACTAATGCGTGAAAATGGACTAATACAAATATATTTCTTGTGTCAATATTTTACTTTGAAATAAACTTATTGCAATTTAAGTAAACAAATTGACATTGAGATGTGCCTTTATGTGCTACTTATACACATTTGTGTACATACTGTCTATAGTTTTTTATAGGCTGGAACAGATTTCTGGGTTTATCTTCAAATTTGCACATCATTGAATAAAAGGAAAAACAGAGCCACCCTTAACTGACAGATTTAGAAAACAGTTATTAATTGAAGATTTAGAGTATCCTGAAGTCTCACTTGAGACTGTGAGGGAAATTAAAAAAACAAAGGCTTTTGATTGCTCTTAGTTGGCTAAAGCCTACTTTTAATTAAGGACATTGTACCTCTGTCATTTCCTTCTCCTTAGGCAGATTATCTAGTTTGCCATATTTTGCAGTTTGATTATACTTAATAACTAGTTCAAATTTACAATTAAATATGGAAAATCCTCTTTCCAAATGTATTTCACTATTCTGGAAGTTGATTCTTTTGCCATTAACTGTATTGATATGAATAATAATTGACAAATTATGCTCTGATTTAGTGTTTTCTGGTTCATGCATTTAAGTGCTAAGCATGACATAGGTTGAGCAACCCTAATCCAAAATCTGAAATCTGAAAAGCTCCAAAATCTTAAACTTTTTGAGCACCAACATGACACAAGTGAAAAATGCCACAGCTGACCTCATGTGATGGGTCACAATAAAAATGTAGGTGCACAAGACAGTTTATTCAGCATCCCCAAGGGAAAAGTAAAATCACTTTCAAGCTGTGTGTAAGGTGAAACACAAATGAATTTCATGTTTAGACTTGGGTCCTATCCCTGAACTATATCTCATTATATACATATACAAATATCTGAAAATCTGAAAAAAAAAGTTATTTTGAAGCACCTCTTGTCCCAAATGCTTCGGATAAGGGATATTCAACCTGTAATAATTAAAACTCCCCTCCGATATGCTTTATATTGATAAGGATAACCTAAAGCTGCCTATAAAATCAGACTTAACATTACTTATTTCTTGAGGTATCCAGAAAATGCTTTGAATTAAAAAAATATTTTTTTAAATGAAATGTTTTGTTTATCACAACTAAATATTATACATATTTTAACAATAGATATTCCAAATTGATTTAATTTTCAAATAGAACATAGTCATGAAACATTTTAGCTTCTTACATAATTCAGTAAGAACACTGAAATGTATAAGTGACAGGAAATATCCTGCTCCTATTGATGCACAGTCATGCTTTGCTTAACACTGGCATATGTCATATAAAGCACGATTGGGAATTTCGTCACTGTGCAAACATCACAATATGTGATGCCTACTACATACCCAGGCTATATGGTGTAATCCCATTGCTCCTAGGCTACAAATCGGTACAGTATGCTGCTGTACTGAATACTGTAGGCAAATGCAAAACAATGATAAGTATTTGTGTAAGTAAAGATAGAAAGCTACTGTAAAAATACAGTATAAAAGATAGGGGGAAAATGGTACACCTATGAAAAGGGCACATACCATGAATGGAGCTTGCAGAACTGAAAGCTGCTCTGGGTGAGTCAGAGAGTGAGAAGTCAATGCAAAAACCTGGGATATTACTGTACACTCATTTTTTAAAAAACTGTTTTTCTCTTTTGTAAGAACACTGGGCTTAAAACACAAACACATTGCACAGCTCTACAAATTTTTTTCCATCTTTATATCCCTTTTTATAGCTCTTATCTGTTTTCCATTTTTAATTTTTAGACTTTTTTGTTAAAAGCTAAAGACCTGTGTGTATTTATATGCACTAACCTAGGCCTGCACAGGATCAGGTCATCGACATCACTGTCTTCCACCTCCACGTCTTGTCCCACTGAAAGATGGTCAGGGGCAGCAACAGGCATGGAGCTGCCTCTCGTATAACAATGCCAATGCCTGAAGAACATGCCTGAGGCTGTTTTACAGTTAACATGTTTTTAAATAAGTAGGAAAAATATACTCTAAAATGGTGAAAAAAATAGCAAATACATAAACCAGTAACAGTCATTTATAATCATTATCAAAGATTACATACTGTATATAATTAGATGCAATAGGCTTTCATATGACACACAGTGTAGTAGGTTTGTTTACACCAGCATGACCATATATACAAGAGGAATGTCTTACACTACAACATTACAATGGCTAAGACATCACTTGGCAATAGGCAATTTTCAGCTCAGATATAGTTTATGAAACCTCCATTGTACATGCGGTCCATTGTTGACTGAAATGTTGTTAGGAGATGCATGACTGCATGAATCCTAAGGTAAGCATTCATTTTGTTATTTTTTAGACCTTTCCCTGGGAATAGAAAATACTATGCTGTAATATAATAAACTAAAGGCTATGGAAAACTTTCCTGGGAATCTCTAGGCCTCACTTCCCTACTCCTTTCTTGATAGGATTTGCCTGATCCCCACCATAGCTGCTAATAAAAGCCTTCCCAGAAGAAACAACTTCATTTTGTGTCTAGGGGTAATTAATTCTCAGTCATTCTCATTCTAAGGCTCACCTGGACTGGCCATTTCATGGGCAAGCTTTAGACAGTGGCTCTAAAAAATTAGCATTTCCTTACATTGTTGTGAAAAATGGGGAATTTTCTTAGAACCAACCCTCAGAACCTCCAGAATGGAGCCTAGGAATGTGCATTTGCAAGAAGTACCCTACTTTGTTTTGAGCAGTGAAGGCTCCAGGGAAAATGAAAACCAAAACCAAACCAGAGAATATAAAGCATCTTTCAAGAAAGGCAGTTTTGTTTCAAGATTTGGAGAAAATCATCTTACTGTTTTATATTAAAATAACCACAGGTATTTTATGGCATAGAAAGAAGGCAAGAGTAGCACACTCTTGGAAGAGAAAACAGGAAGGATTCAAGCTTATCTTAGCCCATGTTAGCTACATCCCTAGATGCGGAGAGCTCTTGTTTTGCTTTCCTTAACTGTGAGATAAACTTAGTGTTGGAGAACGACTCTGCCTGCAGATGGCTACTGCTTTTACGTGCTGTATAGCTATCTCAAAGAACTTACCGCCAATCTCACCCCCATCGGGCACCAGTCCAGTCAAGGAACATAGGGAAGGGAGGGACAAAGGAGAAGAATGCTGCTTCAGATGCTGCAGATACCCAGAACTAGCTGAACCCCAGGCACTGTGTTTTGCTTTCAACCTTCGTTATGTTCTCTAACCCTTAAAATAAAGATTTTAAGGGTTAGAGAACATAACAAAGGGTAGTGTTTTCTCCCCATTCATTATAGCCACACTGAATCTTATGTTAGATAACTTGTTCATCGTTGCGTATTTACTGAATGTCAGATGCAAAATTCCAATTCAGATCTTTATCACATACGAGGTGTAGAACTTTGAAGAAGCTACCTAGTGACATCTATAACCATACTCCTAAAAACAAGAGCTAAAGTGTATTGAAAAAGTCATTCATTTCACAAATATTTACGTAGTGCCCTAACATGTGCAAGATTCTCTTCTATGCACTTTCCAGATCTTAATCCATATAATGCTTAACAATGCTATGGGGTTCATACTCATCCCATATTAATGTGAAAACTGAGGTGAAGAGAGCTCAAAAAAACTTGTCTAAGGTCAGAGAGCTGGTAAGCGACCTAGCTGAAAATGCAAACCTCAGACTATCTATCCACATCCCTGTTTGCTGCCCAAGCTGCTCATTCTCTTTAGACTGTGTCTCAGTAAACCCAACTTCCTAACGTTAAGGATATGAGTAAAATACCCACCTCACGTGGCTATTGTAAGGATGAAAATGAGACCACATACAATGTTCAATAAAATTTCACTGAAGAAAGAACATTAGAAACGAGTCTTCTCTCTGAGCTACTGATGGATTGGAATATTGATTGTTGCCACCCCTGTACTGCATTTCTTTTTTTTCTTTTAACTTTTGTTTTGGGTTCAGGGGGTACACGTGCAAGTCTGTTACAGAGGTAGACTGTGTGATGCTCAAGTCTGATTGAACCTATCACCCAGCTTGTGAGCACAGAACCCAGTGGGTAGTTTCGCAATCCTTGCCACCTTCCCTACGCTCGTAGTCCCCAGTGTCTGTTCTTCCCATCTTTGTGTCCATGTGTACTCAATGTTTAGTTCCCGCTTATAAGTGAGAACACATGGTATTTGGTTTTCTGTTCCTGCATTAATTCACATGAGAAAATGGCCTCCAGTTGCAACTATGTTGCTGCAAAGGACATGATCTCATTCTTCTTTATGGCTGTGTAGTATTTCCTGGTGTATGTATAACACATTTGCTTTATCCAATCCACCATTGATGGGCATCCAGGTTGATTCCACGTCTTTGCTATTGTGTATAGCATGAACTGCACTTCTCCAGTGACATCTGAGATTCTCCACCTCTTGATGGTATCTCTCAGGTGGCCCCCCCGCTCAGTGTCCTCCCTCAATAACATCCTCTGCCTTCTTCACACTCAGTGAGATGACATGTTCCTTCCCAATTCTGTCATGGCTCTCATGCTCTCTGTTGCTTAAGGCTTCCCCCAAATCTTTAAAATGGAAGGAGTAGGAGGAGGGGGGAGGAGGTGGAGAGAAGCAGGAGGAAGCAAACAAAAAATGCTTGGCTTCAAAATGGAAGCATTGGGTTACTTCAGTTTTTGAACTAAAGTAATAATATTTTTAAAGTCAAATGTTATTTTATTTTAAATTAAAACCCTATGGGCAGAAAATTCATGCTCCTCTGTCAAAATCTAATTATTTTTTTAAAAAACACTACTTTAACAGTTTCTCAAAGCTGCTCACAGAAGCTAGTGGTTATTCCAGCTCTTTTGCAAGTCATTATTCTGAACTGTCAGTGTAAATTCTGAAACAAGTTTTGACTGAATTCTTTTAAAATGCAAGGACTTAAAGAATTGAAGAAAAATGCTTGCCAAAATACATTGTGAAAATTGTTAACAAGATGTGGAGAACATTCAAAACATTCTTAAAAGCAAACCATTGCCAGTTTGGCACTATTTCCAATTTCACACACAATTCCCTATCTAATTTAATAATACTTAACTTAATGAAAAATATAGAAAAATTACACAATATCATCACATTAATAGCAGTTCCCCAAACTGTATTTTCTCTGCCAAAAAATACATTGCCAAAAGAGTATTTGTAATACATCCAACTACATTTTCAGATTCAATCCATGATAGTGTTTATTTTTCAAACTTTTTTTTTTCAAATGGGATCAGATAATAACTAGAAGAAGATACACTAGCCTAGTGGTATTTAAAATAGTTATAGTTAAATCTGTTCACAGCTTATTTTTGTGGGACTAGACTTTTAAAGACCATCTCCTGAATATTCATCAGTAAAACTAAAAATCTAGGAAAGTATAATATGCTACCTGAAAGATGAGTGGGGTCAGGGGGTGGGCAGAGAGCAAAGATGAAGGAGCCTTTAGCTGCTAACTTCAAAACTAGCATTGTCCTAGAAAAAAATATTTTATTCAAGCTCTTATTTCAAATGGTTGGTTTCAGCTATACTGAAGAAAATTGTATGATAAAGTGCTTTCCTTTAAGTTGGCAAGCAATGAGTATCAACTGACACTTGGTTTTCACTCTTTCAACAAACACTGATTAAGGAATGACTCAGCAGGCAATACTCCTAGTTGCAATGTCCAAAGGTGCTGGTCTGTGTAGAAGAGAGAAAATTAACAGGTAAAAATGAAAAAAATTCTCAGAGTGGCAAGAGCTGATAAAAACAGGATGATATCATTGATAGTGTTTGCAAATTAAATTCAAAGGGAGGTGGGGGTGAATGTCAAGGAAGAACAAACCACACAGTGACTGGGAGCAGTTTTCATCCTACGTTACACGCAGGTACAAGGTATTCAGAAAAAAATTTGAAAATTAATGTATCATTATGAGTCGCCACTCAGACCTACAGAGACTACAGTGGGTTTTTGTTTTGTGTTTTTTTCATATTCTACTAGAGCCGTAGTAGAAAAGGCAGATGATTTATATTCACTTTGAGCACCCCTGAGCCTCTCAGTCTGTGTGTGATGGGCTTCTCCTCCACAATTTTTATTACAGTATTCTTCTGGGCTCCATTATAACTTGATTATCTCCTTCTCTCATTAA
Organism: Leontopithecus rosalia; assembly: GCA_028533165.1. Classification (NCBI taxonomy): domain Eukaryota; kingdom Metazoa; phylum Chordata; class Mammalia; order Primates; family Cebidae; genus Leontopithecus; species Leontopithecus rosalia. Next base: position 188,034,090 of record CM052648.1, read on the forward strand.
ATGGTAGGCTCTGTGGGAAAAGGATCATGTGTTTTTCATTGTTTTTTACCTCCAGTGTTGAGGACGTAGTAAGCACAAAATGAATGTTTGCTAGAATGTTTTAATGACTAATTTGATAATGAAAAGAAACAGTATTTTTCTCAATTTACCAATAAAATCATTGAGATCTTGTACAACTAATTTGTGTCTGAGTCTCATTTTTCTCTCTCTAAAATGAGCTATAAGACTAAAGTTACTTCTATTTCTACAAGTTAAAGAGAAGGATATCTGACCTCAAAATATTAAAAGGAGGAGCCAAACTTTATCTTTCATTTTAACCAAGAAGGCAGCCAGTTTTCCAAAGGCTAGATTTCAGAAATATAATTTAAACAAAGGAAGAAAACAAAATCAAAGGCTCTCAGAATTTTTGGAGAAAGAAGAGACTGACTGTCGGAGTGACTGATCAGAAATTTGAAAGCAGGCCCAGTCCAACAGATATAATTCAAACTGAAGTTAAACCCACTTATTGCACAATTTTCTACCTTAATATCAGCCTTATTTTTATATTTATATTTTAATAATGACTTAAATTATTTAACAGATGGTAACATGGAGCAGTAATGTATTACTGTTTAACAGATTATAGCCATGTGGATGTTAACCGTGCATACCTCGTGAGTAAAATGAGGAACAAAACGTATTTATAAATATTTTCATAGGTTCACACAGGTCAAATACTGTTACCTAATTCTCTGAAGAATTCCTGAACCATCAAATGCAGCACTTCTTACAGTAAAAGCCATCTGTTATCCACCCAAATCTCTCTTATACTGTATTTAAAACCATTTCTACATTTTTGCATTGAAGTTTGGGCAAATTTAACAGATCAGGCTTTGATTGTAATGAGTGAAGAAATACACACACACACACACACACACACACACACACACACACACACACAAATGTTTCTTCTTCTTCTTCTTCTTCTTTTTTTGAGATGGAGTCTTGCTCTGTCACCCAGGCTAGAATGCAGTGGCATACACTTGGCTCGCTGAGACCTCCGCCTCCTGGGTTCAAGTGATTCTCCTGCCTCAGCCTCCCGATTAGTGGGATTACAGGCATGCACCACCACATCTGGCCAATTTTTACATTTTCAGTAGAGATGGGGTTTCACCATGTGGGTTAGGCTGGTCTCCATTTCCTGAACTCATGACCCACCCACCTCAGCCTCTCAAAGTGCTGGGATTACAGGCATGAGCCAATGTGCCCGGCCACACATGTTTCTTTATTTCACTTTTTCTTTTGAAATAATTTTAGATTTATAGAAATTTACAAAAACAGTCTGGAATTTTTTAATATACTGTTTGCCCAGCTTTCCCTAGTGATACAACTTACATAACTACAGTACAATTCTCAAAACCCGGAAATTAACATTTGCATAATACTCTTAAATATGAGAGCATATCCGAATGTTACCATTTTTTCCCCTAATGTTCTTTTTGCTCTAGGATCCAATCTAGGATCAAATACTCTACGTAGTTTTATGTACATCTTATTCTCAAACAGTGACAATTTTCATTCTTTATCTTTCATGATCTTGGCACTTTTGATGAGCACTGGTCAGTTCCTAGAACAGACCTCATTTGGGTTTTGACTGATATTTTTTTATGCTTCGATTGACATCTGGCAAGATTCCCACAGCAGTGATGTGTTGTCCTTCTCAGGGCATCTGACTGAAGCATCACGATGTGATGCTTTATTTCTGGTGATATCAGCCTTGATCATGTGATTAAGGGGTGCATGCTGGGTTCCTCCACAGTAAAGTTATTTTTTTTTGTAATTGTTCAATAATTAGAGGGACATACTTTGAACTGACACTAACATCCTATTTTTCCTCAAACTTTCACCAACTGATTTTCCAATTCATAAGTGGACCTTTCTAGCAGCAATTATTACTGTCACATTGACAAAGAGCAATTTTATATTTCACTCATTTCTTCTACATATATTAATTGAACCCATCTGTAAGGAAGAACTGGTCCTCATTTATTTATTTATCCAATTATTTACTTGAGTAACTATGTTGTCATGAATTTTTATTGTTGCTGTTCCATGAATTATAATCCAGTTCTGTCACTGCTTGATTGCTTAATTGTCCTACTTTGGCCCTGGGAATTTCTCCTGCTCATCCGGTGTTCTTTGGACGCACCCCTTCCTGTCTGAACATAATTTTCTGCAGTCACAAGAAGCTTCAGGCTTATCTTGCATTTTCCTTGCCCCAACTTGAACATCAGTCATTTCTACAAAGAGTCCTGGTTCCTGTTCTTGGAGATTGGTATTTACAGAAAGAAAGTATTGTGTACTAGTCCACAGAAGTTACTCCCTGGGAATTCCTCTAAGATTTGCAGGGGACTGGAGGTCCCACTGGGACAGTATGTGGTCATGAGTTCCTAAATTTTGGACATAAATACCAAAAGAATACATTCTTAACCACTGCCTGGCAAGGTTTCAGGACCCTGAGGTTACAGTAAAGGCTATGATGCTAAAAAAATGAAAAATACAATATCCAAAGTTTCTGTTTTGATCATTATTTCCGCTACAGTCCTGTTCTCTCATCTCTACTCAGTTAGAGAGTCAGGTTTTAAATTGATCTAGAAAATTTCCAAACCAGGATAAAGACACAATATGAATATATTCCCTGCATTTGCAGCCTCAGGCCCAAGATTTAATCAGATGGGCTTGTTATTTCATTAAACAAGGTGAGTTATCATTCACAGTGTTGGTTTAATTAAGCTCATTTGGACAATTAGAATATTCATATTAATATTTGTATTCTTTATAAATGACTGGAAATGAGCACACTTTACAAATATATTTGTTTATTTATTGCCATTTCCAAAGTATCCCCACTTAGTTGTGATAAAGAGTAGAAAAATATGATTTTCATCTTAAATTTTAACAGTAGGCTAAAATTTCGAACATTTTAACAATTGCTATTTCCTTATTGATGGGTCAAGGAATGAAATATAAAAGTACTGCATCTATATGCAATTGGCTTGACAAACAGCTTGTTGAAATATCTAATATTCATGAAGGTTTACCTTCCTCTGGCAGGTTTAAAATGTATTAGCTAAACAGGAGGAACAGATTAACTGTTCAAATGTTAATTTATTTCAATAAATCCCTCAAAACTAGAAGAATAAATATCCAGAGCAATCAAAATTCAGGTGCTGTTAAATACGTTAAATTCACATTACATAGCAAATCTTTCTTATGCATTCTTAAATCTATCAGGTTACAATATAAAATGGAATGCTAGAATTCAGAGTTTACAAAACACCCAACCAATCTTGTAATATTTGCTTGTTTCTCTATATTCCTCTTTATTCTTATCTGTGTTGTATTGCAAATTATGTTTTTCTTTTTATGTACAAATTATCTCTAAAATATTTAACCAAGGCTACTGAAGTAATTCCCCACCATAATTCCTCAATTTACTTTTGTGGTTACTCACTGTGCTGCTCTATTCCAGCTACAGCCTGTTCAACGTCCATCCATGCATTTAGTCATGTGTGTATTCGTTAATTCATAGACCAAAACAAAGGACCACTCAGCAATCTGATATCAAGAATTAAAAAGTGAAAAGGAGAAAGCAATAGCTTTATAAAGCAATGGCTTTCACTGCAGTACAACATATAGGGAGACATTAACATTATTGAAATATAATCAGTAACATAAAGTGGTATCTTCCAAAATATGGACAACAAAAAGTGCTATAAATAAAAAAATAACAAAAGCAAAACCTTCTGTTCTAGATTTGCCTCTGAGATTATTTACTATGTAAACTCGAAAGGAACTATTTTCTTGTCTGCATTTTTCCTCATCTGAAAGAGAGAATATTTTGTGGGATTCTATGTCCCAAACTAATTTTATTACCTACTTCTGTATAATTATTTATTAGAAGGTAGTTATTTCCTTTAATATATTTTATAGCATTTTTTCTATAATTCCTTCTAGAATTAACATGTTTTGGCCACTACTATAATGGTCTATATTTGATATGTGTTATTCTCACTTATTTTGCACAGTAAAAGGAAGCAAACAAACAAAAACAGTAAGAAAAGGCCGGGAGCAATGGCTCATGCCTATAATCCCAGTGCTTTGGGAGGCTGAGGCGTGTGGATCATGAGGTCAAGAGATCGAGACCATCCTGGTCAACAAGGTGAAACCCCATCTCTACTAAAAATACAAAACAATTAGCTGGGCATGGTGATGCGCACCTGTAGTCCCGGCTACTCTGGAGGCTGAGGCAGGAGAATTGCTTGAACCCAGTTGGTGGAGGTTGCGGTGAGCCGAGATCGCGCCATTGCACTCCAGCCTGGGTAACAAGAGCGAAACTCCGTCTCAAAAAAAAAAAGGGGGAAACCCGGTACTTCACATCCTGACAGCTGTGGTGGATTAGCCTGTAAGAGACCAACCCTATAGCCAAGAACAACTAGAAGCTCTGAAAAAAAATCTATTTACACAATTAGAGGGTGCTGTGGTTTGAATGTTTGTCCCTTTCAAAACTCATGTTGAAACTCACTCCCTAATGAGGCAGTGTTAGAGGTGGGGCCTTTAAGAGGTGACTGGGTCATGAGGGCTCTTCCCTCATGAATGGATTAATCCACTCATTAACTAATGGATTAATGGGTTAATGGATTAATGCATTAACTTGGGAGTGGGACTGGTGGCTTTATAAGAAGAGAGAATTGAGCTGGCAAGCTCAGCCCCAGCACCATGTGATGCCCCACGCCACCTGGGGGCTGTGCGGAGTCCACGTCAGCAGGAGGATTTCCACCAGAGTCAGCCCC
>CM052648.1:188041498-188051602 GCA_028533165.1 Leontopithecus rosalia
AGGGGAGGGACAGCGGGGCGGGGGGAGCAGGGGAGGGATGGCATGGGGAGAAATGCCAAATATGGGTGAGGGGGCAGAAGGCAGCAAAACACACTGCCACGTGTGTACCTATGCAACTATCTTGCATGTTCTGCACATGTACCCCAAATCCTAAAATGCAATAAAAATTAAAAAAAAAAAAAAAAGAATCTGGAGGCCGGGCGCGGTGGCTTAAGCCTGTAATCCCAGCACTTTGGGAGGCCGAGGCAGGTGGATCACGAGGTCAACAGATCAAGACCATCCTGGTCAACATGGTGAAACCCGGTCTCTACTCAAAATACAAAAAATTAGCTGGGCATGGTGGCGCACACCTGTAATCCCAGCTACTCAGGAGGCTGAGGCAGAAGAATTGCCTGAACCCAGGAGGCGGAGGTTGCAGTGAGCCGAGATCGCAGCATTGCACTCCAGCCTGGGGTAACAAGAGCGAACTCTGTCTCTCAAAAAAAAAAAAAAAAAAAAAAAAGAATCTGGACATGCTACCTCAACAGATAATGACAGCAATCTGTGGAATTAACAAAGAAAATATGGACATGCTCATTGTATAACTGCAGAAACAGCGTAAGAGGTTTAATGACATCCACCATAAATGTTCAAAATGTGGATCCAAGACCAGAAATCTTACTTTCTCATTCCTGGTCTACTGCTTCTTAAAATACATGAATAATAATTATACTTAAGAGCAGGAGGAAAAATATCCAATTAAAGGAGACAGAGTTAAGTGAGAAAGTACATTTACAAGATCTTGGTCAGCCAAGGGAGCAATGTCAACAAGATGGCAGTGATATGATGTCAATTGCTGGAGAAAGTTCGGGGCTTCACCACCTTGGTAGCTCTATGCAAATGTTATCTATTATTTATCCCTGTTGTTATTATTCTGTGAACGCACTAAAGGCCATTAGGTAATTATGAACGGAGGCTAACTCCTGGAAAATAAATGCAAAAGTCTTAGGAGGTCTTATTGGAGTATTTTTCTGAATATAAAATGACAAGAACCAAATGGGGCTGTTCAGTAAGCATGGTGATAATAAGCGATTAAAATGAATGTGACAACAGTTTTCAGAATAAACAGCTGCTTGAACAAAATCAACGTTTCCAGTCAAACTTCTGCTTACTCCTTATAGTCATAGCCTCACAATCCCCAATTAGCTGGTTGTAAGTTAGTAAATCGTACCACATTGCAGAGTTAGAGACATTTACAGTATCTCCACAATGTGTCCGGCACTTTGCTTTAGGGACCCAAAAAAGCACATTTTTCTTCAGCCTCTTTAGGCTGATTGTATTAAAGAAAACAACATCATAAATCATAAAATCTCATATTTATCAGTTCCTTATTGAACAACTTCAGAGTAAAGGTTTTATTGGCAATTAAAATGTTGACGTTACGGTGGCTCAAGCCTGTAATCCCAGCACTTTGGGAGGCCGAGGCGGGTGGATCACGAGGTCAAGAGATCGAGACCATCCTGGTCAACATGGTGAAACCGCGTCTCTACTCAAAATACAAAAAATTAGCTGGGCATGAAGTCGCGTGCCTGTAATCCCAGCTACTCGGGAGGCAGAGGCAGGAGAACTGCCTGAACCCAGGGGGCAGAGGTTGCAGTGAGCCGAGATCATGCCATTGCACTCCAGCCTGGGTAACAAGAGCAAAACTCCATCTCAAAAAAAAAAATGCTGAAGTGAAAAATGCTTATTGCTTATGCAATAATGGGATTTCTAAAATAAATGGCATCATTTTATCCACAACCATTTTATTTATGAAACTGCTAATTATATTTACTCATACTAAGTTAAAAATCTCAAAGTCTTTAGACTTATCTTCTGGTTGTGCCTTAGATGTCATAAAAGGACAATGCTTGTATCCATGAAATTTTAACTCCGACACAGTGAAGATGGCAGAAAAGACCTGAATCCGGCACAATGCCATGGTGCTGCCAAATTAAACCACATGGTCCTATTGAATACTACACAGCCATAAAAAGGAACAAAATGGTGGCACACAAAACAACAATGAATCTTAAAGACTTTACATTGAGCAAAAGGAGTCAGACAGAAATACATATACTGTATATTTCTTAACATCTAAAATTCTACAAAAAAAAAATAATCAAAGGTAGAAACGTAAGAGCAGTGGCTGACTCTGGAGGCTGGGGACTGAGTGGGAAGTAATGAGAGGGAGACACTTTGGGAGGTAAAATGCTTTATGTTATGAAAATGCGTAGGTTACACCAGAATATCCATTTGGCAAAACTGTAATGCTAAGACGTATGCATTTTGATGGAGGTAATTTTTACCTTAAACACTGTAAAATAATAAGAAATCAGCTAGGGGTGAGGGGAGTGGGTGGAGGTACAAACTAAATAAGAATGGCAGAATATTGATAACTAACGAAGCTCAGTGATGTGTGAATAAAAAGGCATTAGTTCCATTCTTATTTCTTTATATATGTTTGAAAATTTCTAGCATTAGAAATTTAAAATTACCCCATAGTAATTATTTATTATAACTAAAAGAGTTCTTTCTTCTTTGTAATCAAAGAAAAGCTACCAGATAGACAAAAACGACAACCACAAAAACAACATGGTGTGACTTCTCACATTAACACAACTGCTATTGGACAGCGGCAATGGAACCAAATCACAAAGCTGTTCCCACCTCCCATGTGTGGCTGATGTAACAGACTTGAGGATTATACAGCAACAGTCAAAGCCAACCATCAGGTTCCACAGTAACGTTTATGCTTGAATTCTGGCAATGATTTTGTTATTATTTGGTATCAGTGATGAGTTGGTATTAATAATGGGACCTGAGGGGTCAGTGATTTGTAAACACCTAGGGTTGGAAAAATGTCATTTGCTATTTCGAGGCCTAAGGGAAGAGGCTCCGGTCATGTTTTGTCAACAGCAACTATGACCACAACCAGCACCACAGCAAAAATGAATGGCATTTTATTTTCAATAAACTGGTAGAAAAAAATGTTACCTTATATTTTTATCATAAGAATTAAGAGTACCTTTTGTTTCTCAAAGTAACATGCAGCCAGGTGAGGTGGCTCACACCTGTAATCCCAGCACTTTGGGAAGCTAAGGTGAGCGGATTGCTTAAGCCCAGGAGTTTGAGACCCACATGGGCAACGTGGTGAGACTCTGTCTCTACTAAAAATACAAAAAATTAGCTGGGCATGGTGGTGCGCGCCTGTAATCCCAGCTACTCAGGAGGCTGAGGCAGAAGAATTGCCTCAACCCAGGAGGCGGAGGTTGCGATGAGCCAAGATTGCGCCATTGCACTCCAGCCTGGGTAACAAGAGCGAAACTCCATCTCAGTAAGTAAATAAATAAATAAAATAAACAAAATTAGCTGGGTGTGGTGGTGCCTGCCTGTTGCCTCGGCTACTTGGGAGGCTAAGGTGAGAGAATGGCTTGAACCCAGCCCGGGAAGTCCAGTTTGCAGTAAGCATACCACTGCCCTTCAGCCTTGGTGACAGAGTGACACCTTGTGCCAAAACAAACAAAACACACACACACACACACACACACACACACACAAACAGAACACATCTTTGCCATGTTAAGTCTCACCTGAAATGTCTAACTGTACATATTTTTTTCTTAATAAAATAACGTTTTCCTATTTAAAGTCCATTATATGTTTTCATATTTATAAGTCCATTTACTTCTAAGGCAGATGTGCCCATTTCTCTAATTAAAGCCATGCTACATCGGGGCTCTTAATCATTTTTAATTGAAAGTGTGCCCACAAGCGAATGACGTGTAAAACCTTAGACCAGTGGTTCACAGCCTTTACTGCCATTAGACTCACCTAGGGAGGTTGGAAATCCCCGTGCCCATACTGCACACCGTGAAACAAGAACCAGTTAAATAAGAAGCTTATGGGGCTGGGACCAGCATCGCAGTTTTTAAGCTCAATATGCAGCCACACTGGAGAACCAGTGGCCCTGGGCTTCTCTGTGCTAGGCGCTCCACTTTCCTCCTTGCTAAAGAGGAAGAATGTTTTGTTTTTTGTTCGGTTTGTCATGACAACAGTATTACCTATATTATAGATCCCAAGATGTCTATTACTTGGGACTGAGATGAGAGAACAGAGAGAGAAAGAGAAGAGTTATAGTTTAATTGATTCTAGAAGGCACTGTCATCAGAATGGCATCTCCGAATTAGGCAGAAAACTAACTTAAAGGAAGGATCATATTTTTGGATTCATTTGATTGATTCATTTGGACCGTATTTCCATGATTCATTTTTTATTAAAATAAACAGTTGTGGGTGCTATAATGACATTGAAATGGATAACAGAAAATTGAACAAATCCGTCTTAAGCCTCTACTGTTCTCTATCATTCTTTGTGGCACTAAGGGCAATTCACTCTTGAACAATTGAGAGAATTAGGGAATCTTTACAACAAATAAAATGGATTCCTGACTAACTGCTAAAGAGTTCTTACAATATACTTAAAGAAAATCTGTTCATTTAATACACATATTGTAAGTGGATATATAAATTGCTGTGATTTATGATCATTGGCAGTTAATTACCTCAAAGTGATATATTAGACTGTAACTTGTGATGTAAATTACAATTGTCATTAATGCTGTTATGATTATCATCTAAAGAGCCATTAATATTATAAAATATGTCATGTGGCACCCTTACTATAATACCAGTGTATTGGGGTGGGGAGAATAAACACAGTGTTAATGCCATTGCATACCTCCATTATTTTGTATGCAGGCACTCACTGGAGATAAATTTCTGTATTACTTTTTTGTATTTTGCACCTATGCCTTTAGTTCTTGAATGTCCATAGCAATCAGAGCCAAAAATTTAAAAAGAAATTAAGAAAGATTGGTAACCATATAAAAATTGCCGACAGTTTTCCATGAACTACAAATAAACTGTCTGTGTTTCTAAAAATTTATAGATAAAGAGTGTGAACCAATAATTTGGCACAAAGGAAATACAAGTGCTCAGTCAACCAGTGGTTGAAAATCAACCTCAACTGCAGTGAAATCAAACCAATGTCTTTCCTGAAAATCAATCCTGAATATGAAAGCTATTTATTAACCACAGATGGAATGCAACATGACTTACGTTAGAAAAAGGAGGCTTGCTGGAGCAGAGATAACCTATAGATTGTTTTTCTCAAGTCAATGCCTGCAAATGGGCAACCAGACATTCCTGTTTTTCATGCCTTAGCAGGCTCTTCAGACTTCAACTCTGTCTTATCTGCTCATTATTTTAATTCCTGAAACACATTTGAGGTGCTGAGTTTATTTGATTTCTAATTCAATGGAAGGCATTTAGGCTGTATATCAAGTAAGTCTTGTCTGCTTGCGGATTTGTCTTCTATAATGGTGCCATTCCCAAAGAAATGTACCTGTCCATTTATCTAACTTTACTCTTAACGAAGCAGGCAGCTTATTAATGGTGAGCACATCATCTTATTCACTTTTCTGTCTGTTTGAAACCTTGTAGACCATTAAAAATATTGATGAATGAATAAACAATACAACGATGAGCAAAAGGAACACGTCTTTGGTGACATGCTTTCTCTGTATACAAAAGAGGTTAGAAACAAAAGAGTTGGACAAAGTGGTTTTAGTATGATGTCATTCAACTCTTCTGATTTCTCTCTCACATATGCTGGCATACAGAGTTCCTGACCACTTGAATTATGGCCCAAACTATTTCTGCTTCTAAATGCCAAAGACCGTGATCATTATCATTTTATTTTTCTTAAAATTCTGAGAAAACTCCTGAGGCAAATAAGACTCCTACACAGGCAAGAAAAGGCAGAGTTTATTATTTGATTCAGGAAAGTGTGAGCTGACATTTGATGAACTAGCATTATCCTCACAAGAGGTCTAACAAAGGTTCACCAGAGGAGCAGGTGCAAGGAAGGACAGCTGAAGACCTTCAAATATGAGGCAGTGTGCCTTAAACTTAATGTGGAAACTGGTGGTTAGCAGACAGAATCGGCTTCATTTTTGTCTGATTATTCTCATTTCTGAGTCTCAGTTAACATTTTGCTCACCAGAGAACTGACTATAATACATAGTTGGAACACACAGCAAATTCTTTAAAAACACATTGCTTATTTAATGGATTTGGTTAGTATGCAGCTTAAATTTCAGCCTCATGTTGATGGTAGTACAGAATATTTTCTTTTAAAATTATATTTGTCCTCAGAGTTTTACAGTAGTGAAAATTCCTCTTAAACATATCTTTTTTATTTTTCTTTTTGAGACAAAGTCTCACTATGCCAGGCTGGAGTGCAGTGGTGCAATCTTGGCTCACTGCAACCTCTGCCTCCTGGGTTCAAGTGATTCTCCATCTCAGCCTCCAAGTAGCTGGGACTACAGGCGCATGCTGCCACACCCAGCTAATTAAGCAGTTCTTTATAGCTATTTTATTTCCTCATTTTAAAAGCACAATACTATGATGTATTAGCTCAAACATCCCAGATTGCTACCACATATTCCACATGGCGCTACCAGTAAGTTGGTATGCAAATGTTGGGTTAGGTTTCATTTGAGTGTGTGTGTGTGTGTGTGTGTGTGTGTGTGTGTTTTGCCTTTAAAGTCTTGATATTTGAAGTATCAAGATGTAACTTCTGGGCTGGGTCTGATGGCTCACGCCTGTAACCTCAGCACTTTGGGAGGCCAAGGCAGGTGGATCACTTGAGGTCAGGAGTTTGAGACCAGCTTGGCCAACATGGTGAAACCCTGTCTCTAATAAAAATACAAAAATTAGCTGGGCATGGTGACAGGCACTTGTAATCCCAGCTACTTGGGAGGCTGAGGCATGAGAATCACTTGAACCCAGGAGGCGGAGTTTGCAGTGAGCCAAGATCACACCACTGCACTCCAGCCCTGGAGACAGAGCAAGACTTCATCTAAAAAAAATAAAAAAGATAAACAAGTAATTTCTCCTAAAACACTGAAAAAAGAAGTAAAAGTGATTTTCTTTTCTCTTCACCAGTAATGTTTTTATATCAGAGTGTCACCAAAGTATCACCATGAATTTCATTACATCAAAAATAAAGTAGAAAGGTAGTTCTCTTGACTTGAAAATAATGCTGAAATAACTAGAAGAGGAACAACAACGAAATCCTGTTTTTTTTGTATATGATATGATGTGGACATATATCAACCACTTCATCATAAAACACAATAAAATCATCTGTGATTATTATTATTATTTATTATGTTTTAGACAGAAACTCACTCTGTCACCCAGGCCAGAGTGCAGTGGTGCGATGTTGACTCACTGCAACCTCTGCCTCCTGGGTTCAAGCGATTCTCCTGTCTCAGCCTCCTGAGTAGCTGGTTCTACAGATGCTCACCACAATGCCTGGCTATTTTTTTTTTTAAGAGACAGGGTTTCACCATGTTGCTCAGGCTGGTCTCAAACTCCTGACATTGGATGATCCACCTGCCTTGGTCTCCAAAGTGCTGGGATTACAGGAGTGAGCCACCACGGCCAGCCCTCTGTGACTATTTAAGACCATATATGAGTGAAAGGACTAGTGGGAAATTAGAGAATATGGCTAGAGAAAAAAAAGGTATCAAACTGATACAAAAGAAACTCAGAGCTGGCCAAATATCCTTAATGACGTTATAATACTTTTTTTTTCCCCAAGAAATGAGATAGTTCCTCAGCTGTTCCCATCTCCACTATCAGTACTGTTTGTATTATTTTTTTGGTTGAAGGTACTTCATCTACAGTCTACATGAAAAAAGGAGCAGTAAAGGATGTCTTGTACAGAAAGATAATTCCTGTTCCAGCAGGTTTCTTTTAAAGATAAACATATTTGCTCTCAAGTTTAAACTACCATTAAAACTGCATGTCAGTTCTAGAACTATCTAAAAGCAAAAGGATTGATATTGCTTAACTTGAAAGCTGTCAGATCTTAAAACATGCAGTATCTCAGAACTTATAAACTTTCTAATTAACAAAGTATTCATTTTGTATACAGAGGTTTACCAGCTTAGATGTAAAGACTGTAGTCCATTAGAGAAAAGGGTTCTCTTAACACTAAACTGTCTTTAATCATTTATTAAATTATACTTTAATCTCTGAGCTAAATCATCACAATAGAGTTTCCCAAAAAATGCTCAATAAAAGCCTAAAAATTATTGAATTGAACAGCAGACATTTGGTTTAAGACTGCAAACTTAGACATTTCCAAAACTGTTTTCTGTACTTAGAAATCATAGCAATATTGTCAAGAAAAATCAGAGTAGGAACCTACATTTTTTATGAAATTCAGAGATATCTAAAACCTGGAATCACAAGACATGAAGAAATAAAACAAGATGGAGAAGGGGTAACTGACCTAGCAGAGTAAGAAAGCTAAACTCAAGGTAGTGGCTACACTGGTGAATTTGCAAGATATGAAAATTCTCATCTACCAATATAAAATTATCCAATCAGCTATTTTAGTGCCTTCTTCCTAACTACATAAGAAGAAGGATTACAAGGTATTTGAGGAAAGCCCCCTACAAAACGAGACTGAAAGCAAAGCAAACCAGCAAGGGAAATCCTGGAGAAATTGTCAACATGATACAAACACTAAGTACTGTGAATAAACTAGAGAAAACAATTTCTTGGAAATTTAAAATGTAATTGCTGGAATTTTTTTTAAAAAATAGAATACTTGAGCGATACAATGGAGAAATCTCTAGAAATCAACAAAGAGGGCCAGGCGCGGTGGCTCACACCTGTAATCCCAGCACTTTGGGAGGCCGAGGTGGGTGGATCACGTGGTCAAGAGATCGAGGTGGATCATCCTGGTCAACATGGTGAAAACCGGTCTCTACTAAAAATACAAAAAAATTAGCTGGGCATGGTGGCGCACGCCTGTAATCCCAGCTACTCAGGAGGCTGAGGCAGGAGAATTGCCTGAACCCAGGAGGCGGAGGTTGCGGTGAGTCGAGATCGCGCCATTGCACTCCAGCCTGCGTAACAAGAGTGAAACTCCGCCTCAAAAAAAAAAAATCAACAAAGAAAAAAAGAAGTGAAAGAAATGACCGAGCACAGGATCAAGAACAGGAGACAACTCATGAATCTTCCAAACATACAGAACAGAGGGAACAAGGAACAGCAATTGTTTAAAAACAGAAATGTACTTTCCAGGTCTCAAGGCATGAGTTTTCAGATTGAAAAGACTCTAATCATAATAACGTGATAGGAAAATAAATTTTTCGACCTCAAATTCACTACACCAAAGGGAAATGTCAAGCAGGGACCTATGTCAGGCAAACCTGCTTCCCGTTTTATTCATAAATAAGATAGCCATAAAGATGAAAAACCAAACAACAAACAACAACATGAAAAATGACCACATGCCTCCCTCACAATTTGCCCACAAGAAAATTCCTTGTGGATCTCAAGATCTTTACCCTAAAACAGTTCTGTTGGATTTCACCCTAGCAGAGTCAATTGGTAGCTTATCTTCACAGGTGTGGGAGAAAGGACAGACCGCAAAGTCATCCCTCTGCTCACCTGAGACAAATGTATATCTGATTGCTTTCTTTACCCTATTGTTTATGTAAAAATGTAGATTCACTGAGCCAGACTAAGGCATAAGTGACTCTTTCTCCACCCTCCTCTCACATGTATATTTACTGAAAGGCTGATCAAAGACTCAAAGGAATACATGAGACCTTTTGTCTCTTAGCTACCTGTGACCTGGAGGCCTGTACCTGAAGTGTTCTGCCTTTCCAGGCCAGACCAGTGTACATCCTACACATATTGATTGATGTTTCATATCTTCCTAAAATGTATAAAACCAAGCTGTGCTCCCAAAACCCTGAGCACATATTGTCAGGACCTCCTAAAGCTGTGTCAGGAGCGTGTGCTTAACCTTGGCAAGATAAACTTTCTAAATTGATGGAGACTTGTCTCAGATAGTTTTGGTTCTTAATAATCACAATTTGAAGTAACTTTAAGCAAATTAGAACAAGGAAACAAAAAAGTACAACAGCAAGTCACTGAGTGTGATTTACCATTGGACCATCTTCCAAATGTCTCTCAAATCGACTCCGTTTCTCTC
>CM052648.1:188051702-188064232 GCA_028533165.1 Leontopithecus rosalia
TGTAAATTTATCCTCCTGTTGTCTTTGAAATTACCAACTTTCAGATTAGATCTCTTGAGTGGACATCCAAGTTGTTAGTTCCCAGGGCCAGGAACAGCGGCGTTAAGACTGATGGTGTTTTTCTGCCCAGGCTTCTCCTGTCTGGCTTCCTTCTTGTGTCCGTAATAGGCGACTCTACCTTCCCGGAGCTCCAAACCTCGGTCAGAAGGGGAACCAGTCCCATTCACTCTGAGCCAAGAGCTGCTGCGCTGAGGTGCCAGCACAACTGCCGCACCGGCCTCAGGAGTCGCGCTGGGGACCCGTGTGGCTCCTCCAAACCTCGGTCAGAAGGGGAGCCAGCCCCGCCTACTCTGCTCCAAGAGCTGCCACGCCGAGGTGCTGGCGAAACCGCACCAGCCACAAGAGTCGCGCCAGCAACCCACGTGGCTCCTCCACTGGGAATCTTCTGCTCCTGAGCGACCAGAATTTGTCTGAAAGTGTGGCGTCCTCTAGTTCTGTGCGCTTTCACTGCGAGTTACAATCCCGAGATGTTAGCGATCGGCCATCTTGGATCGTTCCTAATTTTGTATTTTTTTAGTAGAGATGGGGTTTCACCATGTTGGTCAGGCTGATCTCAAACTCCTGACCTCAAGTGATCCACCTGCCTTGGCCTACCAAAATGCCAGGATTACAGGTGTGAGCCACCATTCCCAACCAGTCTTTTTTTTTTTTTCCATTTTGTCTTATGTTTGAAGACAGGAGTCAGTTGAATCTCCCATCTCTGAGATTCTTCACAGTATTCAGTAGTGGGGAAGGGCATTATGTGCATTCCATGCCAGAGCAGGACAGAAGTGGGGGATGCCTTTGTAAAGGTGTAAAGGTGCCCTAGGCTGGGGGCTGGGTATCCAGAGTGAGGAGGAAGACCGAGAGGCCAAGGCAGAAGAGAAATGCCTGATAGTAGTGTCAGGCACAGTGAGTGAGAAAGGGCTCACTGGGGTGCTACACAGTTACTTGTCTTAGAGTACTATATTATGTTTGAAATGGGAGCATGAGTAGTCTTAGAAAAGCAAGGACAATCAGAAGCTAAACAAAAGCTGGATCCCAGAGTGGTAGTGGCGTCCAAGGGCTCCCTGATAACCTGAATGCACATTTGTCCTTATAGGCCCTCTTCATGGAATTTATTTCAGTCTTACAATTTTTTTTTTTAAGAGACAGGGTCTTGGCTGGGCACGGTAGCTCACACCTGTAACCCCAAGACTTTGGGAGACTGAGGCAAGCAGATCACTTGAACCCAGGAGTTTGAGACCAGCCTGGGTAATAAGGTGAAACCCCATCTCTACAAAAAAATACAAAAATTAGCCAGGCATAGTGGCACATGCCTGTTCCCAGCTACTTGGGAGGCTGAGGCAGGAGAATCACTTGAACCTGGGAGGCGGAGGTTGCAGCGAGTCCAGATCGTGTCACTGCACTCCAGCCTGGTTGACAGAGCAAGACTCCGTCCTCCCTCCCCCTACCCCCCCCCATAAAAAGAAAGATCTCACTATGGGTCTTGTTATGTGGATCAGCTGGATTCCAACTCCTGGGCTCAAGCAGTCCTCCCACCTTGGCCTCCTGAGTAGCTGGAACTATGGGCGCATGCTGCCACACCCTACGTCTTCCCCTAATTCTAATACCAAGATGGCATTTCTTTTTTTTTTTTTCTCTCTGTCACCCAGGTTGGAGTGCAGTGGCGTGATCTCAGCTTACTGCAAACTCTGCCTCCCAGGTTCAGGCGATTCTCCTGCCTCAGCCTCCCAAGTAGCTGGGACTATAGGTGTGTACCACGACGCTAATTTTTGAATTTTTAGTTGGGAAGGGTTTGTTTTACTATGTCGGCCAGGCTGGTCTTGAACTTCTGACCTCAAGTGATCTATCCGCCTCGACCTCCCAAAGTGCTGGGATTACAGGTGTGAGCCACCACGCCTGGCTACTGTTTTTTCTTTTTTACAAGATTTCTATCACCTTTACATCCGATTATGTTGTCATAACTAACCAAAAAGTGCTTCTTCTACCTTCTGATATATAAAATTATCAGTTAAGCACAGCTAGAATTTGTCAGCTGTAGAATGTGAGCTTCAGCAGATGTTCAAAGATTGAAGTCCCTTATCCCTACTACATCTTGCCTTAATGCCAGCTTCGTCATCTCCATTAGGGAAGCCTGGGCTATTTCTCCCACCTGTTAGGAGATCTGTGGTCTGTTCCCATGACAGCATGGCTGCCATTTGTTTCCTTTTACCCTTGTCCATGTGTTTTCAACCATGAGAAAACAAGGATATTGCTTGTATTCCCTTACTCTCTGTTATACTGTTTCTTCAGAACAACATCTACTCCATGTTCCAGATGAGTTTTGGTATCTCTGTTCTTCCAAGATCAGATGAGATCAGGCACGTTCTGGGTGGTATGGCCATAGACTAGCATCTCTGTTCTTTCTGAGCAGTTTGCCTAGCTGGGTGAAATAAAACTTGAGGTTATCGCCAAATCTTTTTCAGTGCTGTAGAGTAAGAGAGCTCTGGATGTGCAGCAACGAAACACAGGCTGTTCACAAATTCACTTTGGACTCTTTTTTTTTTTTTTTTGAGATGGAGTCTTGCTCTGTGGCCCAGGGTGGAGTGCAGTGGCACGATCTCAGCTCACTGCAACCTCCACCTCCCGGGTTCATGCGATTCCCCTGCCTCAGCCTCTTGAATAGCTGGGGTTACAGGCATACGCCACCAGGCCTGGCTAATTTTTTTGTGTATTTTTAGTATAGATGAGGTTTTACCATGTTGGCCAGGCTGGTGTTGAACGCCTGACCTTGTGATCCACCTGCCTAAGCCCCCCAAAGTACTGGGATTACAGGCATGAGCCACCACACCCAGCCTCCACTTTGGACTCTTGTCTGTATCACTTAGCCTCTCTCATCCCAGTATCCTCTCCTGCTAAATGAGGTGAGAAGATAAGATTATGTTTGGGGTTTCTCTTAAGCCTTTTTAAAAAAAAAGAAAGAAAGAAATGTTGTCTTGCTCTGTTGCCCAGGCTGGTCTCAAAATCCTGGGCTTAAGCAATCCTCCTACTTCAGCCTCCCAAAGTGCTGGGACTACAGGTGTGAGCCACCATTCCTGGCCTCTCTTAAGTCTTAAAGTCTTTCTCTAGTTTCCTTGAGCAGAAGTGGCGGCTGCCTCTACTTCTCCTAAAACTACTCAGACCCCATGCCAGGGCCTTCTCTTTAATATTTTAAAAGAACTTTTAGCACTTTTGAACTAAATAGTTTTCAGAGACATACAGTTTTTCTCTCAAGAGGGTTTTATATATAAGAGCAACATGTATCATTCAAAAGGTGTTTAATAAATGTTAAATAATAAAGCATTTAATTTTAAGTACTTTGTATCCTCTTCTCTCTTTGTTAATATCTTTAATTGGATCCTCTAGCAGGGGATTTGGACTTAATATATTTCAGGTGATACTGCACTTATACAATTATTTAGTTGACTTAATTAGAGATTTAATTATATTAGTGCCCTAAAGTGCTATATCAGAGAAATTAAACACTGACTGTTAATTCACTTTTCATATTTATTGTGCTGTATAAGACTACAGTGATCTTCAAGCCATAGGGCTTGAAGCTTTGGAAAGTTCTGTGCACCAGCTTGGACTTTGCCCCGTCGAAATGTAGATGAAGACAAGAGTGGAAAAGCCTTTTTTAGGCTGAGTGCAGTGCCTCACTCTCGTAATCCTAGCTCTTTGGGAGGCCAAGGTGGGAAGATCCCTTGAGGCCAGGAATTTAAGACCAGCCTGGGCAACATGGTGAGACCATCCCCCACCCACCTGTCCACAAAATAAAAATAAATAGGCCTGTAATCCCATCACTTTAGGAGGCAGATGTGGGTGGAGGCACCTGAGGTTGGGAGTTTCAGACCAGCCTGACCAATGTGGAGAAACCCCATCTCTATTAAAAATACAAAATTAGCTGGGTGTGGTGGCGCATGCCCGTAATCCCAGCCACTCAGGAGGCTGAGGTAGGAGAATCGCTTGAACCCAGGAGATGGAGGTTGCAGTGAATTGAGATCATGCCATTGCACTCCAGCCTGGGCAACAAGAGGGAAACTCTGTCTCTAAATAAATAAATAAGCTAGCCAGGCATGGGGGTGCATGCCTGTAGCCCTAGCTACTCAGCAGGCTGAGGTGGGAAGATTGCTTGAGGCTGGAATTTGAGACTGTAGTGAACTTTGATCGCACCACTGCCCTCCAGCCTAGGTGAGGGAGTGAGACCCTGTCTCAAAAAAAAGAAAGAACTTAAAAAAAATTGTGGTCTGGCCAAGCACGGTGGCTCATGCCTGTAATCCCAGCACTTTGGGAGGCTGAGGTGGGAGGATCACAAGGTCAGGAGTTCAAGATCAGCCTGACAAACATGGTGAAACCCTGTCTCTACTAAAAAAAAAATACAAAAATTAGCCAGGGCCGGGCGCGGTGGCTCAAGCCTGTAATCCCAGCACTTTGGGAGGCCGAGGCGGGTGGATCACGAGGTCAAGAGATCGAGACCATCCTGGTCAACATGGTAAAACCCTGTCTCTACTAAAAATACAAAAAAAAAAAATTAGCTGGGCATGGTGGTGCGTGCCTGTAATCCCAGCTGCTCAGGAGGCTGAGGCAGGAGAATTGCCTGAACCCAGGAGGCGGAGGTTGCGGTGAGTCGAGATCGCGCCATTGCACTCCAGCCTGGGTAACAAGAGCGAAACTCCGTCTCAAAAAAAAAAAAAAAGCCAGGCATGGTGGCGAGCACCTGTAATCCCAGCCACTCGGGAGGCTGAGGCAGGAGAATTGCTTGAACCCAGGTGGCGGAGGTTGCAGTGAGCCGACAGGGCACCACTACATTCCAGCCTGGGCAACAGAAGAGCAAGACTCCATCTCAAAAAAAAGTGCTCCTTTCAGGCCAAGCGCGGTGGCTCAAGCCTGTAATCCCAGCACTTTGGGAGATCGAGGCGGGTGGATCACGAGGTCAAGGGATTGAAACCATCCTGGTCAACATGATGAAACCCCGTCTCTACTAAAAATACAAAAAATTAGCTGGGCATGGTGGCGCGTGCCTGTAATCCCAGCTATACTCAGGAGGCTGAGGCGGGAGAATTGCCTGAACCCTGGAGGCGGAGGTGGAGGTGAGCCGAGATCAGGCCATTGCACTCCAGCCTGGGTAACAAGAGCGAAACTCCGTCTCAAAAAAACAAACAAACAAACAAAAAAGTACTCCTTTCTCTATGGCTATTAGAACCAAAGTCATGGCCAGGCATGGTAGTTCACACTGGTTATCCCAGCACTTTATGAGGCTGAGGCAGGAGGATCATTTGAGCCCAGGAGTTTAAGATCAGACTCTGGACAACATGGCAAAACCCCATATCTACAAAAAACACAATTTCGCCAGGCATGGTGGCACATGTCTGTAGTCCCAACTACTCAGGAGGCTAAGGTGGGAGGATGGCTTGAGGCCAGGAGGTTGAGGCTACAGTGAACCATGATCTTGCCACTGCACTTCAGCTGCAGTGACAAAGTGAGACCCTGTCTCCAATGAAAAAGACTCATTTTTTAAAAAGAACAAAAAAGAACCAAGGTCACTGTTCTACTTAACCCTCTCTTTGCTACAGGCCTATGACTACCTCTCTAACAAGTGGTCCTGGGAGGCAGCAACTGTGTTCCTCTCTTTATTTCCAGCATATACCAAATGCCTAGGTTATATAGGTGTCCAATAAATGCTTATTGGTTTCAATTTGATTGTTGCAAAGACAACCAGTTGAAAGTATGGTTAGAATAGTATAAACCTGGCCGGGGAGGTGGCTCACCCCTATAATCCTAGCACTTTGGGAGGCTGAGGTCGAAGGATGGCTTGAGGTCAGGAGTTTGAGACCAGCCTGGCCAACATGGTGAAAGCCCGTCTCTACTAAACATACAAAAATTAGCCAGGCATATTGGCACATGCCTGTAATCCCAGCTACGTGGGAGGCTGAGGCAAGAGAATCGCTTGAACCCGGGAGCCAGAGGTTGCAGTGAGCTGAGATTGTGCCACTGCACTTCAGCATGGGTGTCAGAGTGAGGCTGTCTAAGGGGGAAAAAAAAGTATCAACTCAACACAACTGCCTTAAAATACAGTGACTCAAAATACATGCCCCTGTGACAACGTCCTCCCAAATCTGTAATCGTTGGAGGGACCTAAGAAGCATTTTTTTAGTCCTCATGGAATCTATCTCCAGAGCTAGGGGCCCAGGCATCTGCTTTTTAAGGTTCCCCACACGAGTCGTACAGCCAGGCAAGTTTAGGAACCGCAGCTTAATGTATCTTTTGTCACATTTATTTAAAAAGAATAAGATCGGCCAGGCGCAGTGGCTAACACCTGTAATCCCAGCACGTTGGGAGGCCAAGGAGGGGTGGATCACCTGAGGTCAAGAATTAGAGACAAGCCTGGCCAACGTGGCAAAACCTCATCTCTACTAAAAATACAAAAATTAGCCTGGCATGGTGGAATGCACCTGTAATCCCAGCTACCCAGGAGGCTGAGGCGGAGAATCGTTGGAACCTGGGAGGCAGAGGTTGCAGTGAGCCAAGATAGAGCCACTGTGCTTCAGCCTTGTTGACGGACCAAGATTTTGTCTCAAAAAAAAAAAAAAAAAGAATAAGATCATTCTTATTAAGATAGACCTATTGCCTATTCTAGTTTACAGTAAAAATGAGTTTTGTTTATGGTTTATTATTAGTTATAACTAAAGGATTTCCTTTGAGTCAATAGTTTATGTTTAGCTGGCAGGAATATTTACGGATGTCAGTGAGGAATAATACCTTTCATGAAGGATTAGATTACTGGTTAATCATTACTGGTGGACATTTTACACATGGAAGCTATCAGGTTCCTTTGTATGCAAAGCTCTGTGAGCCCAACTCTGGAGATGAGTATTGACTAGAATAAAACAGTTATTTGGTATGAGAAATTAAATCTTCTAGGACTATGTAACTTTCAGTGATGTCCTCCTGGTTGCTCTTTTGCCCTAACCTGAATTACGCCTTCATCATAGTATTAAATACCCTATTAGCTGCCATCAGATACTCAGTTGAGCCTGGCTGAATAAAGTTCATAGAGGAACAAACTAAATGAAACAGTCAGGGGAATGTAGAATGTGAAGCATTCTGCAGTGCAGGCTGGTCTTTCAAAAGGACAGTGTCATAGCAGAAAAAAAGATTAAAGTCTCATAGCAAACAAATGTGATTTATGAGCGGGGATTTATCATAGTTTAAAAACATGGTGAAAAAAGTCATTTTGGAACCAATTGGAGATATTTACACCTGGACTAAATATTAGATAATATTAGTGAATTATTAGAGTCAGCACAGTGACTCATCCCTGTAATCCCAGCACTTTGGGAGGCCGAGGTAGACAGATCTGTTGAGGTCAGGAGTTTGAGACCAGCCTGGCCAACATGGTGAAACCCAACACTACTAAAAATATAAAAATTAGCCTAGTTTTGTGGCACACACCTATGATCCCAGCTACTTGGGAATCTGAGGCAGGAGAATTGCTTGAACCCAGAAGGCAGAGGCACAGTGAGCTGAGATTCACCCCTGCACTCCACCCTGGGCAGCAGAGTGAGACTCTGTCTCAAAAAAAAAATAGGGAATTCTCCACAAAAGAAAAACTGTAAATTTTAAAAAATTGGTAACTTGAGGAATAAACAAAAAAACGAGAATTCTCTCTCTGTCTTTTTTTTTTTTTTAGATAGTCTCACTCACTCTGTCACCCAGGCTGGAGTACAGTGGTGCGATCTTGGCTTACTGCAACTTCCATGTCTTGTGTTTAAGCTATTCTCCTGCCTCAGCCACCTGAGTAGCAGCTAGGATTGCAGGTACGCACCATCACACCTGACTAATTTTTGTGATTTTAGTAGAGATGGGGTTTCACCATCTTGGCCAGGCTGGCCTCGAACTCCTGGCCTCAAGTGATCCACTCTCATGGCCTCCCAAAGTGCTGGGATTACAGGTGTGAGCCACTGTACCCAGCCAGGAATTCTCTAATTAATTTTTCTTGTTAGCTTTCCTACCTGTGATAATGGTATTGTGATGATGCAGGAGAATGTTCTTTTTTTTTTTAAGGTAGGGTTTCACCATGATGGCCAGGCTGGTCTTGAACTCCTGACCTCAGGTGATCCACCCCCTTGGCCTCCCAAAATGCTAGGATTACAGGCGTGAGCCACCACGCCCGGCCTAGGAGAATGTTCTTAAGAGATGCATGTCAAAACAAGGGTGAGGCATCCTACAGCCAGTGATGTGCCCAAACCACATCTTAACAACTCAAAGCCTGTTATGAAATCTTCAAGAATTGTGTGACCCCGCCACCCTTGGCAGCTTGAAATCAGCCATAATGGAAGTATTTGTAACACAAAAATCTGCAAATGCAGGCTTTGCCTGCCCCCCAGACCCTCAACAGAGCTAATTTACTAGCATACCACTACCTGTGGTTTACTTTTAAATGGATCAAAAAACACACACACAGACATACATATAGATAGAACAAAAATGACAAAATACTAACAATTGTTGCATCTAGGTCGACAATCTATGGTCATTCATAGCACTAGTCCTGGAGTCAACAGACATTCTGTAAAGGCCGAACGGTAAATATTTTATGCTTTGCGGGCCATACAGCCTCTCTGGCAACTCTGCAGCTTTGCCTTTATAGCAAGCAGCCAAGGACAATGTGCATATGAATGGACGTGGTTATGCCCCAACAGAACTGTATTGTTTCATACTGATCTGTTTTCATTCACTGGGCACTCTGCACACTTTGGCCCCCTTTGTGCCTTTACTCAAGTAGTTTTCTTTCCCTACAATTTCCTTACTACTCCCAAGCCCATGTCTATTTATCAGCATTTACAAGACATCGACTGGCCAAGGTGTCATGAGCCTATAATCCCACTTGGGGAGACAAGAGGCAGGAGGATCACTTGAGACTAGGAGTTTAAAACCAGCCTGGGCAATGTATTGAGACCCTGTCTCTACAAAAAAAACCTTTTTAATTAGCTGGGTGTGGTGGCAGGTCCCTGGAGTCCGGGGACCTTGGGGGCTGAGATGGGAGGATTGGTTGTACATAGGAGGTAGAGGCTGCAGTGAGCCATGATCACACCCCTGCACTCGGGTCTGGATGACAGAGCAAGGCCTTCTAGAATCTCTTTCAGTTAAAGTTGATCTCTCATTTCTTTCAATAGCTATAGCCCTATATTTGTGCCCTGGTTTTGCTGCTTTTCACAGTTTACCCTTAACTAACTCTTCGTTGTTTTTTTTTTTTTTTTTGAGACAGAGTCTCACTGTGACACCCAGGCTAAAGTGCAATGGTGCGATCTCACTGCAACTTCCACTTCCTGGGTTCAAGTGATTCTCCTGCCTCAGCCTCCCAAGTAGCTGGGACTACAGGTGCGCGCCACCACGCCTGGCTAATTTTTGTATTTTTAGTAGAGACGGGGTTTTACCAGATTGGCCAGGCTGGTCTCAAGCTCCTGACGTCAAGTGATCCACCCTCCTAGGCATCCCAAAGTACTGGGATTACAGGAGTGAGGCCTCACACCTGGCCATCCCTTAATTAACTCTTGATCCACAAAGCAAAGAAGGCTTATTCGACTCTTTACATATAGTAAATACTCAATTATACTCATAAATTAAACATCTAATCTAGTCATGCAGACATTAATATGCCTACAGGTACCAACCTAGAAGTCTAGAATAGGAGAAGAATGTTGGCCTCCCTAATTTAGATTTGGAGAAGAAAATGAAAAAATTGTTTTCTTTCTCTCTCTCTCTCTCTTTTCTTTTCATTTCATTTCTTTCTTCCTTTTTTCTCTTAAGACCGCTCTATCCAAGTCCAGCTCGCTTTGAGGTTATTGTATATCAAGCCAAAATAGACTTGATTGTGGTGGGTAGGATGGCTTTCTTGGTAATGGCTAAGGGCTTGGTATGGGGAAATTAAGTCATCTGAGCATCTATTGTGATTTAGGCACTATCAAGCACTCTGTGGTCTTATGTAGTCTCCCCCAAAAGTCCTACGAGGGACTTAATATTATCCCCATTTTTTTTCCTTTTTTCCTTTGTTTTTCCTTTGAGACGAAATTTTGTTTCTGTCGCCCAGGCTGGAGTGCAGTGGCATGATCTTGGCTCACTGCAACTTCCACCTCCAAGGTTCAAGTGATTCTCCTGCCTCAGCCAAGTAGCTGGAATTACAGGCACATGCTACCATGCCCAGGTAATTTTTTGTATTTTTAATAGAGACAGGGTTACCATGTTAGCCAGGATGGTCTTGGTCTCCTGACCTTGTGAACTGTCTACCTTGGCCTCCCAAAGTGCTGGGATTACAGGCCTATCATCCCCATTTAGAACTGAAAACAGTTAAGGCCGGGCGCAATGGCTCATGCCTGTAATCCCAGCACTTTGGGAGGCCAAGGGGACGGATCACCTGAGGTCAGGAGTTCGAGACTAGCCTGGCCAATGTGGTGAAACTCCGGCTTTACTAAAAATATAAAAATTAGCTGGGTATGGCAGCGGGCACCTGTAATTCCAGCTACTGGGGAAGCTGAGAAAGGAGAATTGTTTGAACCTGGGAGGTGGAACTTGCAGTGAATTGAGATCGAAGCATTGCTCTGCAGCCTGGCTGCAAAAGTGAATCTTTATCTCAAGAAAAAAAAAGAAAGGAATAAAAAAGAAAACAGTTAAATGGTTTCCATAAGATTATAAAGCTAAAATGGGAGTTTGAATCTGGCTGCCTTTGATACCTAGCACCATTTTAGTGCCTTTGTGCATTCAATGATTGGCAAGAGACCAAGGAAACCTAGGCTAGAACAGTTCCCAAAGTTTACATGCAGTGCGGAAGTACCTGTGGAGTACTGGGAATCTGATGGAGTTCAGTATTAAGTGCTACTGGACAAGGCATAAGAAAACATGGCCTCTGATCTCTACTCTGCCTGCCTCCATCTATGATCTTGAGTCACTGAGTTTCTCTGGACCTCTGTTCTCTTAACTATATAATTAGAGGAATAAATCAGCTTATTTATTCATGTTTCATGTGTTATGCAGTAGGGAGTTTGAAGTCTCATAAAGCCATAGATAAGTGAATAGAGAATTAAAATACAACACCAAGCCAGGTGCGTTGACTCATGCCTATAATCCCAGCACTTTGGGAGGCCGAGGCAGGCGGATCACAAAGTCAGGAGGAGTTCAAGACCAGCCTGACAAAGATGGTGAAATGCCAACTCTTCTAAAAATACAAACAAATTAGCCGGGCATGGTGGTGCCTATCTGTTGTCCCAGCTCCTCAGGAGGCTGAGGCAGGAGAATCGCTTGAACCCAGGAGGCAGAGTTTGCAGTGAGCTGAGATCGTGCCAGTGCACTCCTGCCTGGGTGTCAGCGAGATTCTGTCTCAAAAAAAAAAAAATACACACACATGCTAAAACAATACACTACTCTAGATGTGCACAGGATACTCCAGGTGCCCAGAGGAAGAGGGGCACCTAGATCCTTAGGGCCATCATCCTAACTGAGTGCATTCTACCCAGGTGGAATTTGGGAACTTGTCAGGGTTGGGGAGGACAGCCCCAGGGGGAGATGGTAGGTCCCGTTACCTCTGAGAACTGCAGTTGGTTCCCCTATGATTAAAGGGGAGAAAGTTTGGGAGGCTGAGGCAGGAGGATCTCTTGAGCCCAGGAGTTTGAGATTAGCTTGGGCAATATAGTGAGAGTTCATCTCTCCAAAAAAAAAAAAATTTTTTTTTGAGACAGAGTCTCGCTCTGTCACCAGGCACAAGGCTGGAGTGCAGTGGCAGGATCTCGGCTCACTACAACCTCTGCTCCCAGGTTCAAGCAATTCTCCTTACTAAGCCTCCCGAGTAGCTGGGACTACAGGCGCACACCACCACGCCCAGCTAATTTTTATACTTTTTTTTTAATTGCATTTTAGGTTTTGGGGTACATGTGCAGAACATGCAAGATAGTTGCATAGGTACACACATGGCAGTGTGTTTTGCTGCCTTCCTCCCCTTCACCCACATTTGGCATTTCTCCCCAGGCTATCCCTCCCCATTAACCCCCCCCCGCCGCTGCCCCTCCCCTATTCTCCCCCAATAGACCCCAGTGTGTAGTACTTCCTTCCCTGTGTCCATGTGTTCTCATTTTTCATCACCCACCTATGAGCAAGAATATGTGGTATTTCATTTTCTGTTTTTGTGTCAGTTTGCTGAGAATGATGTTCTCCAGATTCATCCATGTCCCTACAAAGGACACAAACTCATCATTTTTGATTGCTGCATAATATTCCATGGTATACATGTGCCACATTTTCCCAGTCCAGTCTATCATGGATGGGCATTTGGGTTGGTTCCAGGTCTTTGCTATTGTAAACAGTGCTGCAATGAATATTCTTGTGAATGTGTCCTTATAGTAGAACGATTTATAGTCCTTTGGATATATACCCAGTAATGGGATTACTGGGTCAAATGGAATTTCTATTTCTAAGGCCTT
>CM052648.1:188064732-188210563 GCA_028533165.1 Leontopithecus rosalia
TCCTATTTCTCCGCATCCTCTCCAGCATCTGTTGACTCCAGATTTTTTAATGAACACCATTCTAACTGGCGTGAGATGGTATCTCAATGTGGTTTTGATTTGCATCTCTCTAATGACCAGTGATGACGAGCATTTTTTCATATGTTTGTGGAAATGAACAGACACTTTACAAAAGAAGACATACAAGAGGCTAATTTCTTAATGAGACTCTGGGAGTTCCCCTATGTAGCCCGTCTTAGTTTTATTTTGCACCATTGTCTATACTTCCTGTCTCTTCTCCCTAGTTCCACCTTGATTCTGCAAAAAGATTGATTTTCCTTTACATCCTTTGTTGAGCAATTTTAGGACTCCGACCCCGTCATACATGACCCTCCCTTAAAGAGAATGTACTCTTGACTCTTTCTCTGCAAGAGTCCTATTCCAATTATCTCAGCATTGACATAATTTTCTCTTGAAAACTACCTCCTGCCCTCATCTTGGTTAGGTAGACACTTTGCCACTGAGCTCATCCCACAGGGTTTCATTGTCTTATACCTGTTTATGTTCCCCATTAGACTCTGCCCTGGAAGGAACCTTGTTTATTAACTGCAAGCATCTTCAGTGCATAGTACAATGCAAAACACTTAGTGGGCACTTAGGAATATTAGTTGAATTGAGAAATGAACCAGTGAATGGAAGCTCACATAATTCAAAGAGTGGAATCAAAGCCATAAAATTGTCATCTGGTGGTAGTGGAATAAGGTAACGAAGCTGAAAGCATTTTCACCATGCTCCTTCATTTTTCTATGAAATATCAACCCAAATACTCCTGAGGAGGTTACCCTGCGGTCTCCTACGATATGCTCCAACAGTTAACTACTCTGTAAGAATTCTCAGCTCTCACTTTAAATCACATTCAACTTGAACAAAATTTAAAATATGACCTTTTCCCTCAAATTAGCTCCTTTCTCAATGCTCTGTGTATCAAAATAAAAATAGTGAAAGAATTAAAGAATTCTACTATTTTTCATTTATATATAGTAAGCAATACATTCTTGTTTTCTTATAAGTATAACAATATAAATATAAAACGGCTTCACTCCTACCTCTAAGCCAGACTCTCTGAACAAATTATTACCTTCCAATACTCATCCCAATAATATTTTCTTGTTGTATGTGTAGCTTTCTCTTCCTGACTTGGAAAGTCTTCTATAATCTACCTTCAGAGTCTTCTCTTGTATACTTCCTTTGTCATAAAATGTAAAATACATAAAAACTACAGTTCATTTTATATTGGCACTGAGCAAATGCAATTTCCAAGGTACTCTGTTGGGTTTTACTTTTTTTTTTTAGATTTTCTTTTGAATCACTGTTTTCTATTTGAAAAATTGAAATGTAATCCTTTCAGGTCTTCCAACCTTACCAAGAGTGAGCCTTGAACATTTTGCAATTCTTTTCTATGCTTAGCTTGCATCTCTATTTTACTTAGCAGGTTTTTAAAAAGTGTTTAGCATCTTTCTTTGCTTGAAATTATTTTTGTTTTTGGCTTCTTTTTTCTAAAGTGGTAAAAATGAGCATATCTCTTTCCAATAAAAATGATAAATGAATTGAACCATAAATATCTTAAAATAATTCTTAGGACTTAAAGCTGTAGTTTTCTGTTTTTAAGAATCCACTTCTGCTTACTGCTGACTTATTTGCAGCTGGCTGCCTAATTTTACACACGTTTGGTGTGGAGGAATATTACCTAAATCTTCCATTAAGTCATCATTGTGATCATCATTGCAATGACCACAATAAGCAATAAATGGAAGTAATGAAAAACACTCTATAAGATTTTTAGAAATGCAAATAAAAGATCTTTTCTAGGAAGTGAGAAAAATTATTGATTGCTATTTAGATATACAACTAATTCACATTATTGTAGAAACATTAGTAACCAAAACTATAATTCTGATTTTGCAAGATCTCACATAATACTTAGTTTTATACTTAATCTTTTATCATTTGTGACAAAATTTAGCAAAATGAAAGATTATCTAGAAGTAGACTGTGATTGCTTAAAGACACAGTAATAATCAAGATTATAATATAACTATTTTCAAGAGTTAGACAACTCATGCATAAAATCATTTATTGAGACATGCATACTTGTCTAAGTATACATTTTAATACATGTTCAGTAAACTGTCATTAAAGTGTACCTGTACTGGGGTGCCAATCACTTATTTTTAACAAAACCATTCTATGATTCCAGTGAGAGAGGTATTGATTTTTATCTATTTTGTCAATAACATTATAACAATTTTACATATGGGAGGTTTAAACAAATGAGAGGTTTAAAAACATGTAGAATTCCTGGGAATCATGTTTAGAAGCAAGTTTTAAAACCAATCTATCTCCAGATTCTGATACTAAAACACAATGTTCTATCTTAATTTGGAGGAATTAAGAAACATGGCAGAACAGATTACATTTCTAGTTTGATTTAGATCATTAATTCCTTTTTTTTTTTTTTTTGAGACGGAGTTTCGCTCTTGTTACCCAGGCTGGAGTGCAATGGCGCGATCTCGGCCCACCGCAACCTCCGCCTCCTGGGTTCAGGCAATTCTCCTGCCTCAGCCTCCTGAGTAGCTCGGACTACAGGCACGTGCCACCATGCCCAGCTAATTTTTGTATTTTTAGTAGAGACGGGGTTCACCATGTTGACCAGGATGGTCTCGATCTCCTGACCACGTGATCCACTCTCCTCGGCCTCCCAAAGTGCTGGGATTATAGGTGTGAACCACCGCGCTCGGCCTTAGATCATTAATTCTTAACTTACCTTAAGAGCATATATGAGACTATTATAAGAAATAGTAGCATATAACATATGCATATTTATAACACATAAAAAACTTATTGAAAATTAATTAAACTATAATATTCATACGATAAAGACAGGATAAATGGGAGTTATCTAGGAAAACTGAGATAAAACAATTAGATAAAACTGAGATTAAAAAATACAGGGGCAACCTAAAGCTTCATTAATAAAGAATGTTTAAGTAAAATTCATAAAATGACAATAAGGATTCAATCGACATGGAGCACCTATGGCATAAAGCAAGCGCAAGGCACACAGTAGAATTGGTGCCATTTGCACATGCATTTTTAAGTAAGTGAATTTATTTTTCCAAGACTCATTTTTACATACATGTTTCTATACAGACTTATAACTGGCCAGAAAATTTTAGTTAAGCAGCGGAGTTCGGGGAGTTCAGTTTCCTAGGTCACAGTCCTAACATCGGGTGTTCAAAGATGGAGCCGGGGAATTTCTCAGCATTGTTCGATTGAAAGATGTAAGGGAGAATGTGCCAAGAGATGCGGCTGGGCCGACTGGTCCTCTGGCCATCATAAACAATCCCGTCAAAAACATTAGGGTTGGGTTGAGGGGAATTTTGTGATAAAATGAGGAGTCATTCAGCCAGAATGGTCACTCAGTCAGAAGATCATTCAGCCAGAAGCATAAAGGATGAATTCAGGGAAAGAGCGGAAGTGGGAAGGTTAATAAAGTGACAATTGCAATATTTCCTGGAGATATGACAAGAGCCTGAATTCAAGCACTGACAGCCAGGAACACCAATGGAGAAACAGGATGGAACAGATACAGATGCAATGTAAGGAGTATACCTGTTAAAACTGGTGATTAATTAAATATGAGAAGAAAGTGCTTAGGCTATTTGCTGCCTTGTTCTTAGAGGTTTATAAATATAAAAAGAAAAATATATAAACATTTAAAAACATTAATTAATTAAATATGCATAACAGCTATATTAGATAGGTTCTAATACTGTCATCTTCATTATACAGATGACTAAGTAGGAGTATTATAAGATTTAAGTTACTTGTCCAAGGTCATGCAGTCAGTAAATGGTGGGCTCAGAATTACAAACCAAGGCAGTCAAACATCACCGTGTGCACATTTAGCCACTACATTCTACCTCCCCTCAGGCTCCCCTGATCACTGAGAGTTTCTAAGATGAAGCTTGGATTCCAACTTAGGTGAATGGGTGAAAAGGGCCACCACTACTCTAATGAGGAAGCAGGAGTGAATGGAATGACCACAAGGCCAATTTAAAGGGCTGAAATGTGAAGTCCTTGTGACACACCAAAGTCGAGGCATTTAGCAAGAGCTTCGAGAACAGAACAAGGGCACCAGATATAAACGTCAAGCCTCTGGGTAAAAGCATGGCATATGGAGCTATGACATAGAAGGGATGTTCTAGGAAAGGTAATCTCTGGTCTTTTGACTTGCTAATTGTAATACTATATATACACTTCTCTAGGGCGTCTTTTAAACATGTACATATGAAATAAACAGTCACTGAGTGGCAGTAGGAAAATATGGACATTTTAATCCTTTCAAATAAATCTGAAAACTATACACTTCAGGAGAAAAACACCCCATCAATAGCCTTTCCTCTGGAATTATTTCCTTAGTTACTCCTACCTCCACCCACACACAAAAAAAAAACAAAAACAAAC
Source organism: Leontopithecus rosalia (assembly GCA_028533165.1). NCBI lineage: Eukaryota > Metazoa > Chordata > Mammalia > Primates > Cebidae > Leontopithecus > Leontopithecus rosalia. Next base: position 188,069,239 of record CM052648.1, read on the forward strand.
AAAAACTAACCCACAAAATCATCTTTTTCTGACCTACTATACTGTTAGTCAGTATAATCCACAACTTCAAATGAGCTTCTTCCAAATCTTTGACTCATTTTCTTACTTCCTCGTGTCAACTCCTTAGTTGCAGAGTTTTTGGGAGGCCGAGGCAGGTGGATCACGAGGTCAAGAGATCGAGACCATCCTGGTCAACATGGTGAAACCCCGTCTCTACTAAAAATACAAAAATTAGCTGAGCATGTTGGTGCACGCCTGTAGTCCCAGCTACTCGGGAGGCTGAGGCAGGAGAATTGCTTGAACCCAGGTGGCGAAGGTTGCGGTGAGCTGAGATCGCGCCATTGCACTCCAGCCTGGGTAACAAGAGCGAAACTCCGTCTCAAAAAAAAATCATGATGAACCTAGAATGCGTAATAATAAGCAAATCTTGAGGTAATAAGCAATTATTCCTATAATTCCTCCATTATTACTATTGAAAGAATAGGGTTCTTTTGAGTAAGGAACAATGGTTTATGAACATTAACTAAGTACTATATCCCAGGTCCTGTGAAAAAGATCTATGACAGGACAAACTCACTCATTGCACTGTTATTGACTGCAGGATTTCCTCTTATAACAAATGCATAAGATGAGCTTAATGATCTTATGATCTCCAATGTTCCTTTTTTATGTATCTATGAATTTATATTAATAAGATTGTCTCACCAGGAGCCATTATATCTTCTAAAATATTTATTTTTATTTTTCAAGTTCATAACTCAGAAAATACCTTTCACTCATTAAACAGACTAAGTCAGTATTCAACTCATCACTGGTGATATCATTAAGAATGGTATTTCCTGTCAATATTTAGAAAAAGGATTTTATGTGAATAGAAATAAGCAAAGGAAGTCTAAAATGTGGACAAGTTGAAAATATTATTGCATGCTGAATTTAAGACACATAGAAAAAGTTAAAGTGGGTGAAGCAAATCTAGAAGACCTTTATCAAAAAAGGATAGCAAACGTTTTTATTTCTGTGGAAAGTGTGCTCTGCAAACAAACAGCTAAGCTTTAGATTAGTTCAAAAGGGAAAGTGAAGTCTGTGGTAGATATCAAAAAATAAAAGCTCTGGATACCCAAGTGTGGTCTGCAGCATTCACAGCTGTGCAGACTTCCAGGGGGACAGGAACACCCCTGCCTCAATGGAATCTGGTGGAGCAAATGTTACTATTGGAGCAGAAATGACATCGTATTGGGGATCATTTTGAAAGGAGGTAATTCATGAATGGTAAAGCAACTCAGTCTCAATTTTTATCATCTCCTTTTTTATGGGAGAATTGTGGGCTTGAAACAGTGGACGAAGAATGGTTATGAAATGTGACATATAAACTGTGTGAGGAGAGAGAAAGTGTGAGCTAATTGAAATCTGAGTTTCCCAGGACCAGAAAAGAACACCCAGGAGGCTGCTGGAAGAATTCCTTTCTTAGGCTCTTCTTCAGCCATCCTTGGTGTTCATTCACAAACCAGGGATTAGGGTGGAGATGCCAGAAAATCACAAATGGAGGTCATTTTTTTTATTATTATTCAAAAGGGAAAACAAAAGGAATTGGAGAACAGGTAGCATAATGGTAGCCCACAGTTAATTTCTAGCACTGAATGACTGGTTTGTTTACTCAAAAATAAGTCATCACAAGAATCCAAAATTACTGTATGTGGTCTGATGCCATGGATTATTTATGTTTTAAGACCTCTTTATGGTTTGTAATGAGGCATCTGACAAGGAATACTATCCAGTCTTTTCGATAAGAGATAGAATTGTATGCGGATTTATCCACATTACATGTAGGTGAGCATAGAGCTGTTTAAAGTTTACCCTAGAAAATGTTGTTGAAGAGGAAAAATACCAACTTGAAGGAGATAAGGAATCGCACAGCATAAACAAAAGAAGGTTGGATTAGCATGACCAGCCAATGGAAATAACTGTTGTCCCTGGAAAAATACAGAGATCTCAGGTTTAAATAAAATCTTCACAAACACAAGACAAGGAGTCCTAGTTTAACAGACACTCCATTTCCATGATAGAATGCGTAGTGTGGCCACAAAAAGCAAACAAGCCAGAAGCTAAGGCAGCAAGGCTCCATTAATAAGAGAAGAGAGGAAAGGTATCACTCCACCTGAGTTGCTCTAATGTGACGGAAATGAAATATAAACCTTTTTTACGGTTTTGGAATTCTTTTATTTTAAACAGGGATGGAGATAGAACTATGGTCGGAAAAGTGTTAACAGGTAGAGCATCTCAAAATGATGCCACATTTGAAACGATTATTTTTGATAAGATGCCATTTAGGAGGACTGGAAGCTTTTTAAACACTTGAAAGGATGTGTTAGGAAAGACATTACAGGCAGAATCTGTATAGTTCTAGACTCAGGGCCAGAACAATTCATGGAAATTAGTGGAAACCTAAGCTCAGTTCAGTTGAGTGCAACCTTTTACCACGCAGAAGTCTGAAAATGAAATGGGCTGCTTTTCCATAGAAAAAAATTGGCAAATATCTTAATCCTCAGAAAGCCATCTCACTAATTATTCCTGAAATCAGTGCTTAAACACCTGGAACCAACTTGCTAAGCTTAGCTTTTTCTTCAACTCACAAAGCAAATTTAACATTTGTGGTGGAGATGAAGATGTTCTTCTAGCAGGGAAAATTGCACATACTACAGGGAAATGATTGATACTCAACATCAATCCCTTGCAATGTCCTCATATTTTGGTCTCAATATTCAGGAAAATAGAATTGCTTCTGTTCTGTTCTTTTAGCCAGTCTGTTCTCTTCAACTCACTAATTTATCTTGGAAACTCCACTTTTCAAATGTAAAGGCCCATCATGAGGATGTTTAATATTGATGGGAAAAGGAAAATGACTACTTTACCCATAAGGAAACACTGTATATACTCACTCATAGGCGGGTGATGAACAATGAGAACACATGGACACAGGGAAGGGAGCACCACACACTGAGGTCTATTGGGGGAAATAGGGGAGGGACAGTGGTGGGGGGAGCGGGGGAGGGATGGCATGGGGAGAAATGCCAAATATGGGTGAGGGGGCAGAAGGCAGCAAAACACACTGCCACGTGTGTACCTATGCAACTACCTTGCATGTTCTGCACATGTACCCCCAAACCTAAAATGCAATAAAAATTAAAAAAAAATTAAATTAAATTAAAAAAATAAAAAATAAATAAAAACATTTGGCATTTAACTTTTCATGATGATGTTTTTTGACTTTATTGCTAGAGCAGTGGAGTATTGACAAGCAAGGACCTGCGACAAGACCACTACTGGACTGTGACCTTCCAGACTTCCAGCAGCAGGATTCAAGTCTCTATCCTCACAAAATTGCAAATGCTTCTGTGCTATAGAACGTCTGATTAGTGTTAAAATAATTCCATTAAAGAATAGTGTATGCATAATTCCTCAGTGTCTGCTGAATAGCTCTAAAAGCTCCACTAAAATTTTAAGACACTTCACCAATCTTGCTTCATTTTAGGCTTTCATCTTCAAATCACCATTTAAAAATTATTGAGAAAATTCAACTGCACTGCACAGTTTCAGTCTTATGTAACTGTTGCTTATTTTTGGAGATTTAAGAAACGGTTATTTGATCTGCCTCTGAGTTTGTTTCTGATGTTGCCACCTCCAACTTTTTTTCTCCATTTTGTTCTCATATAGCTCTTTTTAAAACACAAATCTGATCGACTTCTGCTTACAGTCTTCCAATGACTCCTACTCACTTACCCCCAATCAGAATGTGAGGGACGGAGTGAGCCTGCCTGTTTTCACAGCCCGCAGCCGACTCTAGCACCTGCACTACAGCTGACCTGCAATAAATATTTCTCAAGAAAAGGAATGTACAACAACGAAATTATGAAAATATTTCACCGTATTGTGCTTGTCCCGGTCTTGTGTTTATCCTTCCCTTTTTTTTTGTTCCCTAATTTTTGCTTTCAAATTTTAACTTATCCAAGAGACTGTTAAAATATATAAACCTTTGTTTTCTCTATGAAAACAGGACTTTTGGGAGCTGAGGCAGGAGGATTGCCTGACCCCAGGAGGTGACCAGCCTGGGCAACATAGCAAGACCCTATCTCTATGAAAAATTGAAAAATTAGCTAGGCATGGTGACGTTTGCCTGCAGTCCCAGGTATTCAGGAGGCTGAGGCAGGGGGATCCCTTGAGTCTAAGAATTTGAGGTTACGGTGAGTTATGACTGTGCCACTGCATTCCAGCCTACGCAGCAGACAAACGAAAATGAACAAAAATTATTTTCTTTAGAAATCTTTTCACCAGTAAGAAATATAGCAGCTTTAGAGAATTGTAATTTTCATTATTGTCCTGCCACACTGACAGTGTTTTTCAGTACTTCCTATTGTTTTTCTGAATCACGGTATCTCATACTTCTAATCAAATGTACTTCAAAGGCCTCTCATTTTAGAATATTTTGCTTTTTATCTATGAAAATCCTTTTAAAACTTATTCTAATTGTTTCTTTCCTCTAGATTTAATATGCTTACCTAAACTCACCAGAGACAACTTCAGATTTGCATTTCTGAGGTCTCTCTTAAGATACTCGACCTTGTACTTAACTTTCTGTTTAGCAGATTAAAGTACTACATTTCTGGGAGTGGGGGGAAGAAAATCTATTCAAAACAGTATCTAGGGCACTTGTGCACATTCAGAGGCAAAATTCAAGAAGAAAATCTTTAAATTCCAAGAAAGTATTCATCTACTAGATAATATCATTGCATAGAGGAGTAACTGTGGATTAATCAAAACATTCTATTTCTTCACGTTGCATTGATGTATAGAATGGTGCATGTGAGTTGTGTTTGTGTGCATGTGTGTATGTATAGTAGATAAACATGTAATCTCAAGAAACAGTGGCCAAACTCTCCTGAACTATTTCTAACTTTTCAATAATTTCTATTATTTCTAAAGAAATTATAATTCATTGCAGAAGAGCTGAAGTTAAATTTATTGATATGTGACAGTTATGCCAAAGTATCCACTGTCTAATAACTCAAGGTATATTATTCAATGCCATGTAGATCATTTCTACACTACAATATTAACAAAACCTGGATGAGTCAATTTGTTCAATCTAGCTATCTGAAATGATTTATGTCTATTGCCATAAATTTGATTTGCTGAAGAAATGGAATCAATTGTAAAGATGACTATTGCAATCCACTCCATCCTGCCAAAAACAGCCTGTTCAATCAAGTGCTATCTTGAATTCATCAGTGGCTTCTCTAAAAATATGGAAGTACTCAGTTAACATGATTTATTTTCCATGTTCTAAACATTTTTTAGGACACAACCATTTACTGTATTTTTGAGAAGCACAGTGTGCATATTATAAGACAAAATGGCACAATCCAATATCATATGCATAAAAATAAAATTAAAATAATACAAACAACATAAAATCATACAATGGCCTAAAATCAGAATACATGATGATAAACTAACTTTTCCAAGTATTTATTTGTTCCAAGTTTTTTCACATCTATTTTAAAATTACACTCAAGACAATCTTATGAGATATTTTATAACCCTTTTTGACTAAAGAAAAATAATTCATGGAATATAATGCTTGTCCAAAATTCATATCTTTCAGAGCTGAGGAAAAACAAATGGAAGACCTGATTTTTTCCTTGACTTCCAACATTTTATTAGACAATCACTTATCTTTTTAAGAATATAAACTGGCTGAGTACAGTGGCTCACACCTGTAATCTCAGCACATTAGGAGGCTGAGACAGGTAGATCACTTGAGGTAAGGAGTTCAAAACCAGCCTGGCCAACACGGCGAATCTTCATCTCTACTAAAAATACAAAAATTGGCTGGACATGGTGGCATGTGCCTATAATCCCAGCTCATGGGGTGGCTGAGGCAGGAGGATTGCTTGAGCCTGGTAGGTGGAGGTTGTAGTGAAGTAAGAATGTGCCACTGCACTCCAGCCTGGGCAATGAGACAGAAACCCTGTCTCAAATCTCAAATACACACACACACACACACACACACACACACATACACACACACACGAATAGGAGTATATATATATAATATATATATATATATATAATATATATATATATATTTTTTTCATATTTTTCATCAAATCATTTCACTAGCCTCAAGTCATACAAAAAAGAAAATATACAAATTTTCAAACAATTGTTTTAAACAATTTGTGGTAGTGAAAACAATTTTGAAGGCAGAAATGCTAGGAAGCAGGAATCAAGAGGCTGGGATGAGTCCCACCTAAATAACATAACATTTGGGAAAATTAGCATCAGTCACATCTTAGTGCACCTGAAGCAAAGTGTAATGGAGATGAGACCTGCTTATGCTTTCTTCCATTCTCCTTCCAATTAATGAGAATGTTGAAGAATAGCTGGTCTGAACAGAGCTTCTGAGGCATTCCTGGTGCATGAAAATTTGGCCAATCACAGGCATTACAGCAATGCTATGTAAATTACCATCTTTATTAATGACTAACCTTTTCTACTTGAAGATTGTATAAGTGATTTATAGGCATCATTTTAATTGATTTTTTTCTTTTTGGACGGTCTTGCTCTATTGCCAGGCTGGAGTGCAGTGGCGCCATCTAGGCTCAATGCAACCTCTGCCTCCCGGCTTCAAGCAATTCTCCTGCCTCAGCCTCCTGAGTAGCTGGGACTACAGGCATGTGCCACCATGCCCAGTTAATTTTTATATTTTTAGTAGAGACAGGGTTTCACCATGTTGGCCAGGATGGTCTCAATCTCTTGACCTTGTGATAGACCTGCCTTGGCCTGCCAAAGTGATCGGATTACAGGCATGAGCCACTGCGCCTGGCCCGTTTTAATTAATTCTTAGAACAATTCTCCATTTCCCCATTTTACAGCAATGAAAACTGAGACTGGGTTAAGGAACTGTCCTATTCATAGCCAGTAGATTATTCTAGATCTGGAATCAGGCTCCTTGTGGAAGTTCACACTGAAATGATTGAGGAACATAATGGGTGTTGTATTAATTTTCCTATTAAAATGAGTGTTGAAGGTTTGTGAATTGTCTACAGAATACTACAGGTGGGCTTTAGACTCTGCAGGGACAGAATATAAGAAACCAGCAAGCATAGAATGAATGTGTCCTCTTCCGCATGGGGCCCAGGGATAGTGTCTCCACTCGGTCCTGAATGTAACCTTAATTAGAGGATTTCCTCACATGACCCAGCCAAGCCAGCCAGATCCTGTCCCAAGAACACCTACCTCTAAAATCACACATTGAAGGTTTTTATCATCAACAAAGGTCAGAAAAGAGAACTGAGACTTTTATTATATTTATAGATGTTATGACTCTCTTTATGTCCAGTTGCTAATTTTAAAAAGTTGTGCTACTTCTTGCCTGCAACTATGTTATCAGGCAAGGAGAATTATAGCTTTTACCTGTCTCTGCATACCAACAGCCACCAAGACCTACAGAAAGGGGAGCTTGGTGCCTTGCTTAATCCATTGGCTATAGCTAGCCTGGCCTCTTCTTCTCACTCAGATGGGGCTTGGCCTACTGACTTATAAGAGGGAAGGTGTTGGGTGCTGCATTCTTACATCTTGAAGCTCTGTTGAACTACATTCATTTTAAGAGAGATCATTTTATAAAACCAATTCAGTATGAATGAGGTCCCTGTGGCCGAACCATTCTATTATGGGTAATATTCTAATAGACTGTCATTCACATTATTTTAATACATTCTTTTCTATTATCAGGCTTTTGGTATAATTACTACTTAATCAAATGTCACTGCGTGTCCCAGATATGGTAATTTATCTGGCTTGTGAATAATTTCAGGTTGATGAAACATGATAGCAATACTTTTAAAACTTTTTACTGACTTGAGCTACTGGACCTCAAGTGCATCTTACTGAGTGATCATTTCCATTTTTCTTCTCTTTAGCTGTTTGTGGTTGCAATACCAGCATTCAAACGGCTAATGGCTTGCTTTTCTGTTCTTGGCAATTAGCTTGAACAGCCATCAGATATTAAAGATATCCTGGTGACTGTGTGAGCCTCTGTCCTTGCCCCCAATCTTTATAGAGTGTACTGCCTCCACTGAAATGCTAGTCATCCTTCAGGTCTCAGCTTAAAAGAAACTGTTTTCCATTTTCCTTTTTTTTTAAAAAAAAGACAGGATCTCACTGTGTCACCTAGGCTGGAATTCAGTGATGTGATCACAACTCACCACAGCCTCAACCTCCAAGGCTCATGGGATCCACCCACTTCTGTCTTCAGAGTAGTTGGGCTTACAAGTCTGTGCCACCATGCCAGATTAATATTTGTAAAGATGGGTCCCACTATGTCGCCCAGTGCCCAGGCTGATCTTGAGCTCCTGAGCTCAATAGATCTGGCCACCTTGACCTCCCAAAGTGCTGGAATTATAGCTGTGAGCCATAGTGCCTGGGTGTTTTTCTTTTTCCTAAACACGATTTTACTTCATCCAACTTCTCATCTCCCGTAAAACACACACACACACACACACACACACACACACACACACACATTTTGTTTTGCTCTCACTACAATACTCTGTAATTTTCCTTTCCTGACTGACCACACTCACATCACCTGTGACTAGTGTATTGTAGGTGCTTAAAGCAAACTTTTCTTGTACTTTGTTCAAATTATTTTTTAAGTAATTTCTAATTTATCACAACTTAAACTCCAAAGTGCAACCAATATCAGAAGTCCTCCCATAAAGCTTTTCCTTCTGTTGAATAAGGACACTTTAAGAAATGGCCCTGACACAACCTTTGGTTTCTCTGCTCTCCTCTCTTCTATTGACATACAGTCTTTTGAAGAAACAGAATGGATTTCTAAATGAATAGTACAATGTCTCCATCAATCCTTTTATCCATGTCCTGGCAAAACATTTTTTTAATCTTGCTTTTTAAAGGAAGAAACAGAAAAATGACCTTGCAATCCACAATCTAAGCCTCTGGGGTCATAGCAGGAAATAGGGCTACAGCACTCAGGGTTTCCAGGCTCAACCACAGAGTGGTGGCCAACACTATCAAAAATTTACCCGTTTTGCAGAATCTTGAGCCATCACAACTCCAGTGCAAATCAAAAAGGGTTTCAGGAAAAACACTAACCCAATATGTCTACCAAAAACATTGTAACTAGGTTTTAAATTAGAGGAACACAGTGTTTCACCAGTGTGACACTGTAACATCTTAGATTTTATGATGAGGAAGAGCATCTCAATGAGTTAACCAAATCATGACATATGCAACATTCAAGACAAAAGTGTACCACAAATATAAAATAACTATATGTCTTAACACATTGTTTTTAAACATAAAATTTGTTAGGAACTGAAAATGTGCCTTCTGGAATTTAGAAGAGCACAGTTTAAGAACGAAGACATAATGAGCAGTAAAGTTTGATTTAATAGAAAAGATTAAAATCTCAATGTAAGAAAGTCAGAAACCTTTTTCTAGAAATATATATAGCAATTTAATAACAAATGGTGTGAAAGAAGCGCTCTACCTAAGTAATGGCAGTCAGATCTCAACTATCCAGGGACCACTATGTTCTGACAGACAGTGTTTTCCAACAAGCCTCAGTTTCCCTGTCCGGTAGCTTCGCTCCTGGGAATACCTGGCTTGACTCTTTAATTTACTTTTCAAGAGAAATAAATTGCCCTTACAGATTTTACTTCCTAACTTTACCTTTTAAAACTTTACATGATTTCTGTGCTCCCTGCTTTCATTTCAGGTCATAGGATTTGGAGAAGTGAGGTTTGGGAACAAAACACTTGATTTTCACTTCAGAGTCTCCTTTGGCTCTAGAGAACTCAAGGAGGGATTACTCAGGGAAAATCATTTAGATCTCCCTGCCCAGAGTGGACCAAGGCTCAGGCCTCCTAGAGAAGGCTGCATTGAACAGCTACATGAGGCACTTCAAGGCTGTGGCCTTTGTTAAAACCACAGTCTGACTGGAACACTTGTGGTATAAATTGAGGTGGGCTGCTGCCCCCAGAAGCGAGAGCAGCTGATGTGTTTATTCCAGCTCTGAGGAAGAGGAATTTAAAATGATGTCTACATGACATTAAAAAAGAAAAGACATTGAGAAATATATGAAAACACTGTCTCCATGATATCTAATATTCAACAGTCATAAATATCAACATAACTGAATATTTAAATTTCTATCTATATACCTGATCTTACTATGAAATCGATGAAATTGTGGGAAATAACACTCTGAATCAAACTAATTCTCATTTGGTTCTCAATTTCAGTGAAAAATATATCAAGGCACCTATTCGAGTAGTTTATATTTATAATCCAATATTAGTAAACATAAGGGACACCAGATATTTTGGGGTTTTACCCTTTTCCAAAACTGATGTCTCAAATACAGAATTACCACATAAGGTCGTTTTCACAAACTCTAGTCCTGTGTGTTTTTGCAAGCTGCAGGGCTGTGTCACCATAGTTACAGAGGGATACTGGAATAAATGTGCTTCCAGCAATAATTGTTTCATATTTGTGTACAAACAGCTGAACTGTATCTTTCCATTTCAAGTGCGATCAGTCTAAATTCAAACCCTGTCATGAGGAACACCACAGAATGCTCAAACAAGAATAAAAATGAAGATTTATGCTAACAAAATTCTTCCGAATACATGAAAATGTTTCTATTATCTTATCTTCTTGTGCCATAGCCTTTTTTCATGTCTGAATTGATCTTTTCCCTACTTATGAATGACTCTTTTCAATAGTTGACTATAACCTGTTTCATGAATTACAGGAATGCAAGATAGCCCAGAACATACATAAAATAGCTAATAATTGCAGCAAATATAGATTAGGATGGTAAAAGAAGATAAGAAAATTCTAGTAATAATAGTTTTAAATATTCTCCTATTCTAAAATTATTTATAGAACAATGGTAAATACATATTTGGAAACTTTAGCTTTATAGTATTGAATGAAAATGACTATTTTAATAAACATTTTGTAGCATTTAGAGAAATTTCAAACTTAAGTTTTTTTTCTGGTATGGGATCATTCTTGGTAGTGTAATATTTCGAAGACTATAGTGCAATAGTTCAATGGCTTGTGAAGACTGAGGAGCACTTTGTTAATAAATAATAGAAATGTTTTAAGATATAAAGACAAGGTTCTGATAACGCTATAACACTTGCCATGTTCTTATGATCCTATACTTCCTCAGAGGACAAGAACCACATAGGAAACCCAGTCTCACCACTGAGTTTCACAACTGGGGAAACAGAGGCCCACAAAATTAAGTATTAGGTTGATGCAAAAGAAATTGCATTTTTTGCCATAGCTTTTATGGCAAAACTGCAATTACTTTTGCACTGACCGAATAGCTTGTAGATGTCTACATGGTTAACTAGTAGCTGAGTCAGTATTAGAATTTTGTTCTCCTGAAAGTCATTCTAGTATGTTTCTTCTATATTTCATCATGAAATAACAATAGGATTTAGATAATCATTCATTAGAATATGAAGCAATTTTTACATAATAGAATTACCTTTCAAATAAATTAGAGAAAAATATTATGCATATTTTTAAAGACTCAAAAGGGATCAGACATTTAGAAATGAGAATCAAAATGTTTATAAATGTTTTCATAATAAATTATAATTTTATATATCCTAAAATATTAATTCTTAGGTCCTGAAGAGCACATATTTCAAAGGACATAAAAATACGCAGTGAAAAACCAAGAGCAAAATTCATTTAGCAACCTATGTGTATTGTCTATTTTTGAAAATATAATTATTCATAAAATATATTCTTCAAAAATAATTGCCATAGTCTTTAAGATGGTCAAATAGACACCACTCTGTTGCATAACACCCAGCGAGAGAGACGTAGAGCTCTCGTAGCTCCAACCGAGATACCAGGTGCATTTTTTTTTTTTTTGAGACGGAGTTTCGCTCTTGTTACCCAGGCTGGAGTGCAATGGCGCGATCTCGGCTCACCACAACCTCCGCCTCCTGGGTTCAGGCAATTCTCCTGCCTCAGCCTCCTTCCTGAGTAGCTGGGATTACAGGCACATGCCACCATGCCCAGTTAATTTTTTGTAGTTTTAGTAGAGACGGGGTTCACCATGTTGACCAGGATGGTCTCGATCTCCTGACCACGTGATCCACCCGCCTCGGCCTCCCAAAGTGCTGGGATTACAGCGTGAGCCACCGCGCCCGGCCACCAGGTGCATTTCAAAGGGTCTGGTCCTAAGGTGAGCAAAGCCCACGCAGGGCAGACCGAGAGGGGAGGGCTGCTGCTTCACCCAGAAAGTGCATCTGACAGAAGAGTCGGGGGCTCCCCGCTCTGGTACTCCTGTCCAGATACAGGGCTTCCCCCAAAGCCACAGCAATACACAGAACAGGAGATCTTTGCCAGTCAAGCGCCGGAAATTACAAGTGTGAAGTTGAATAATAATCCAGGACAGTGTCCCGGATTGGCGCACAGACGTAAACAGATGCATAAGCCCAAAAGGCGGCCAGGAGAGCCTGCTAACCAAGCCATCGCCCCCCGCCGCCCCCCAGAGAGGGAGCTGTAAGCGGGAGCAGCTGGGCGGGCCCCTACCCCACGACTGGAGAGAGAGGAAGCTGAAAGGAGGAGACGGCGGGATGCAGCTGGGTGGGTCCCTGCCCTCCCCGACAAACCTCAGACGGCTGAAGCTCTGACTCTAGCCAGTTGCCCAGTCAGTGCCACAGTCTGAGCTGAAACCTGAATGATCCAGCCCACTGGAGGAAGGGCACAACCCACCATTAGAGGGGTGGGGCTGGGCTACAAGTTTTAACAAAAACACAGGAAGCCTACCTAGCAACCACTGCGTTCTTTACCACCCAGCAGCACCACCAGGTCAGTGGAAGAGGCAGGCCTAAACCCTCAGTGTAAACAAAAAACACACAAGAAGCTTCCCTAGTAACCTCTGAAGGAGTCCCTAGAAACCCAGTAGCCCCTGGACAGGCAGACAAGCAACCTCATCAAGCAGCTCCCTGAGACCATAGCCAGGTAAATCCACAAAGATGGGGAAAAAACAGCAAAAAAGAGATGAAACCATCAAAGACCAGAACACCTCTTCTCCTTCAAGGGATCACAACTCCTTAACAACACAGGAACACAACGTGACCAAGAAGGAGTGTAACAAATTGACAGAAACAGGCTTCAAAAGGGGATAATAACAAACTTCTCTGAGCTAAAGAACACATTCTAACTCAATGCAAAGAAACCAAAAACCTTGAAAAAATTAGATGAAATGCTAATGAGAATAACCAGCTTAGAGAAGATATAAATGACTTGATGGAGTTGAAAAGCACAGCACGAAAACTACATGAAGCAAACACAAGTTTTAATAGCTGAATCAATCAAGCAGAAGAAAGGATATCAGAGATTGAAGATCAACTCAATGAAATAAAAAGAGAAGGCAAGACAAGAAAAAAAAAAGTGAAAAGAAATGAACAAATCCTCCAAGAAATATGGGATCATGTGAAAAGACCTAATCTATGCTTGATCTCTATACATGAATATGATGGGGAGAATGAATCCAAGCTGGAAAACATGCTTCAGGATGTTATACAGGAGAACTTCCCAAGCCTAGCAAGGCAGTTCGACATTCAAATTCCAGAAATACAGAGAACTCCACAAAGATATTGCTCAAGAAAAGCAACCCCAAGGCACATAATCATCAGATTCACCAGGTTGAAATGAAAGACAAAATGCTAAGGGCAGCCAGAGAGAAAGGTCAGATCACCCACAGAGGAAGCCAATTAGACTCACAGCAGATCTCTCTGTAGAAACCCTACAAGCCAGAAGAGAGTGGGGGCCAGTAATCAACAACCTTAAAGAAAAGAACTTTCAACCCAGAATCTCATATCCAGCCAAACTAAGCTTCATAAGTGAAGGAGAAATAAAATCCTTTATGGACAAGCAATTACTGAGAGATTTTGTCACCACCAGACCTGCCTTACAAGAGCTCCTGAAGAAACACTAAGCATGGAAAGGAACAAGTACCAGTCACTACAAAAGCAAATCAGTTGACAAAGACCAAAAATGCAATGAATAAAATAAGTCAACTAATGGGAAAGAAAACTAGCCAGCAACAAAATGGCAGAATCAAATTCACATGTTAACATTGAATGTAAACGGCCTATACATCCCAATCAAAAGACACAGACTGGCAAACTGGATAAAAAGTCAAGACCTAGCAGTATGCTGTATTCAGAAAACCCATCTCACATACAAAGACACACATAGACTCAAAATAAAGGAATGGAAGAAGATTAACCAAGCAAATGGAGAACAAAAAAAGTAGGGGTTGCAATTCCAATCTCTGATAAAATGGACTTCAAGCCAACAAAGATCAGAGACAAAGAAGGACATTACATAATGGTAAAAGGATCAATCCAACAAGAAGGGCTAACTATCCTAAATATATACACACCCAACATAGGAGCACCCAGTTACATAAAGCAAGTTCTTCATGACCTAAAATGAGATTTAGACTCCCACACAGTAATAGTGGGAGACTTCAACACTCCACTGTCAATATTAGACAGATCAATGAGGCAGAAAATTAACAAGGACATCCAGGACTTGAATGAAGAGCTTGACCAAGCGGACCTAATAGACATATACAGAACGTTCCACTCCAAATCCACAGAATATCCATTTTTCTCAGCACCACATTGCACTTACTCTAAAATTGACCACATCATTGGAAGCAAATCACTCCTCAGCAATGCAAAAGAATGGAAATCATAACAAACAGTCTACCAGACCACAGCACAATCAGATTAGACCTCAGGACTAAGAAACACACTCAAACCCACACAACCATTTGGAAACTGAACAACTTGCTTCTGAGTGTTGACTGGATAAACAATGAAATGAAGACAGAAATAAAGATGTTCTTTGAAATCAATCAGAATGAAGACACAACTTACCAGAATCTCTGGGACACCTTTAAAGCAGTGTCTAGAGGGAAATTTATAGCAATAAATGCCCACCTGAGAAACAAGGAAAGATCTAAAATTGACACCTTATCATCAAAATTGAAAGAGCTAGAGGAGGAAGATAAAAAAACTCAAAAGCTAGCAGAAGACAAGAAATAAGATCAGAGCGGAACTGAAGGAGATAGAGACACAAAAAAACCTTCAAAAAATCAACAAATCCAGGAACTGGTTATTTGAAAAGATCAACAAAATACACACACCGCTAGCCAGATTAATAAAGAAGAAAAGGGAGAAGAATCAAATAGATGTAATAAAAAACAATAAATAGGATATCACCACTGATCCCACAGAAAATACAATCTACCATCAGAGATTACTACAAACAACTCTATGCACATAAACCAGTAAACCAGGAAGAAGTGGATAAATTCTTAGACACTTGTACTCTATCAAGACTAAATCAGGAGGAAGCTGAAACCCTGAATAGACCAATAACAAGGGCAGAAGTAGAGGCAGCAATCAATAGCCTACCAACCAAAAAATGTCCAGGTCTGGACGGGTTCACAGCTAAATTCTACCAGATGTATAAAGAGGAGCTGGTTCCATTCCTTCTGAAACTGTATCAAACAATACAAAAGGAGGGAATCCTCCCTAACTCATTTTATGACACCAACATCATCCTGATGCCAAAACCTGGCAGAGACACAGCTAAAAAAGAAAATTTCAGGCCAATATCCATGATGAACTTTTGACACAAAAATCTTCAAGAAAATACTGGCAAACCAATGGCAATAGCACAGCAAGAAGCTTATCCATCACCTTCAAGTCGGCTTCATCCTGGGGATGCAAGGCTGGTTCAACATGTGCAAATACATAAAGTTAATTCACCACACAAATGGAATCAAAGACAAAAACCACAGTTATCTCAATAGATGCAGAGAAGGCCTTTGACAAAATTCAACATTCCTTCATGCTAAAAACTCTCAATAAACTAGGTATCGATGGAATGTATCATAAAACGATAAAAGCTATATATGACAAACCTACAGCCAATATCATACTGAATGGGCAAAAGCTGGAAGAATTCCCTTTGAAATAAGACACCAGAAAAGGATGCCTTCTCTCACCACTCCTATTCTGTACAGTATTGGAAGTTCTAGCCAGAGCAATCAGGCAAGAAAAAGAAATAAAGGGTATTCAATAAGGAAAGGAGGAAGTCAAACTTTCTCTATTGTCAGATGACATGATTGTATATCTAGAAGACCCCATTGTCTCAGCCCAAAATCTTCTCAAACTGATAAGCAACGTCAGCAAAGTCTCAGGATATAAAATCAATGTGCAGAAATCATAAGCATTCCTATATACCAATAACAAACAAACAGAAAGCCAAATCAAGAGTAAACTCCCATTCACAATTGCTACAAAGAGAATGAAATACCTAGGAATACAACTAACAAAGGATGTAAAGGACCTCTTCAAGGAGAACTACGAACCACTCAATGAAATAAGAAAGGACACAAATAGATGGAAAAACATTCCATGCTCATGGTTAGGAAGAATTAATATTGTGAAAATGGCCATACTGCCCAAAGTAATCTATAGAGTCAAGGCTATCCCCATCAAGCTAAAAATGACCTTCTTCACAGAACTGGAAAAATACACTTTAAACTTTACATGAAATCACAAGAGAGCCTGTATACCTAAGGCAATCCTAAGCAAAAAGAACAAAGCTGGAGGTGTCACACTGCCAGACTTCAAACTACACTACAAGGCTACAGTAATCAAAACAGCATGGTACTGATACCAAAATAGAGATATAGACCAATGGAATAGAACAGAGGCCCCAGAAGCAACACCACACATCTACAACCATCTGATCTTTGACAAACCTGACAAAAACAAGCAATGGGGAAAGGATTCCATGCTTAATAAATGGTGTTGGGAAAACTGGCTAGCAATGTGCAGAAAGCAGAAATTGGACCCCCACCTGTCACCTTACACTAAAATTAACTCCAGATGGATTAAAAATTTAAACATAAAACCTAACACAATAAAAACACTAGAAGAAAACGTAGGCAAAACCATCCAGGACATAGGCATAGGCAAAGCACTTCATGACTAAAACATCAAAAGCAATGGCAATAAAAGTCAAGATAGATAAATGGGATCTAATTAAAATTCAGAGTTTCTGTACAGCAAAAGTAACCATCATTAGAGCAAACCAGCAACCAACATAATGGGAAAACATTTTTGCAATCTACCCATCTGACAAAGGGCTAGGATCCAGAATCTACAAAGAACTAAAACAGATATACAAGAAAAAAGCAAACAACCCCATTCAAAAGTGGGCGAAGGATATGAACAGACACTTTTCAAAAGAAGACATATATGAGGCCAACAAACATAAAAAATGCTCATCATCACTCCTCATTAAAGAAATGCAAATCAGAACCACATTGAGATAACATCTCACACCAGTTAGGATGGTGATTATTAAAATATCTGGAAACAACAGACGCTGGAAAGGATGTGGAGAAATAGGAACACTTACAAACAATTGGTGGGAGTGTAAATTAGTTCAACCATTGTGAAAGACAGTGTGGCGATTCCTCAAGGACCAGAAATAGAAATTCCATCTGACCCAGCAATCCCATTACGGGGTATATACCCAAAGAACTATAAATTGTTCTACTATAAAGACACATGCACACGTATGTTCGTTGCAGCCCTGTGTACAACAGCAAAGACCTGGAACCCACCCAAATGCCCATCAATGATAGGCTGGACAAAGAAAATGTGATACATATACACCACAGAATATCATGCAGCCATAAAAAACGATGAGTTCGTGTCCTTTGTAAGGACTTGGATGAATCTGGAAACCATCATTCTCAGCAAACTGACACAGGAACAGAAAGCCAAACACTGCATATTCTCACTCATAGGTGGGTGTTGAACAATGAGAACATGTGGACTCAGGGAGAGGAACATCGCACACTGGGGCAGTTGTGGGGGTAGGAGAGAGACAGCAGGGGGTGGGGAGGGTGGGGAGGGATAACATGGAGAGAAATGCCAGATATAGTATGCACCTAAAGTAAAATTAAAATAATAATTGCCAGTAAATTTAAATTACATTTCAATAAAAGAACAATTCCTGGATATGGACATTAAGGCTTAGTTTCTGAAATTAGGTCTTTGCAAACAAACCCATTTTGTATATAAAACAAATTAGTTTTGAATGCATAGAATTTGTTAAAGTAGCAGTAAAAACCCCACTTTCAAAAACGTCCATTTATGAGTTTCATAACAACTTTGGCATGACCCTTCTCACCCTGCTCAAATCACCCAGCTTGCAGAAGGGGCAGAAACACATTCAGCAATGTGCCATGTGGCATACAAATAGAGAAATTAAGCATGGAAGGGAATTACATCAACACTGTTTAAACAGTGAGAAAAAAAAATTCTGTAAAAGAGCAGCAGCAGTAGAAAAATACAACCAGAGGGTTTCCTTTTCACTTACTGTGATGGTTGACAGAGCTACATCTGGAGCAAAGCCCCTTCCAGTGCTGGAGGCAGCCCTGGGTCAGTGGAATACAGACCCAGTCTCTACTCACGGACCCAACAGCAGCTGTGGAGCCAACATATTTCTACAGAAACAACTGCTCAAACTGAATTTCAATCTGCTTTCAAAAATGATTTTAAAATAATAAAATATAAATGAGATTCTATTTCTGATAAATAACTTAAATTAAAAAGTAAATTTAAGAATGCAGCTGCCTCTTCCTCATGGTAGTTATGCTCTAAAAAGTCACTGTAATGCCTAGTAGTGGATATGGAGCCATTCTCCTAGGGAATTACATGGGTAAGGTCCCTCGAACCTCTGTTCACATCTCCATCAATGCATCAGTACATCCTTTTTTTTTTTTGAGACAGAGTCTCACTCTGAGGCCTAGGCTACAGTGCAATGGTATAATCTCAGCTCACGGCAACCTCTGCCTCATGAATTCAAGTGACTCTCCTGCCTCAGCCTCCTGAGTAACTGATCACAGGCACACACCACCATGCTCGGCTAATTTTTGTACTTTCAGTAGAGATGGGGTTTCACCATGTTGGTCAGGCTGGTCTCGAACTCCTGACCTCAAGTTATCTGCCCGCCTTGGCTTCCCAAAGTGCTGGGATTATAGGCGTGAGCCACTGAGCCCAGCCAACATCTTTGTTTTATGCCTGTTTCTGATTAAAGATGCCTGATTCAATATATAATGTTGAGTCATTATCATTGAACTCATGGCCAACAGCACTGATTCCATGCTTGAATGAAGCTTCTCTAACACACACTCTGCAAGCAGAATTCTTGGGCTTAGGAACACCAGACAGTGCTTCAGCACTCCACTTGGGAATCATTTAAACTGTAGAATCACCAACAAAAAGCACAAGAAATGAGAAAAACACAGCACTCGCAGGCTTCAAAAAGGACACAGGCTTACAATATAAGAGCTGGAGCCAGCCAGGAGGGAGAGCAGAGCTCTATATGACCTCAGCTGGAGACAGACCTGAGGAGGGACTCACATTTTCACTGTTTCTGGGCATGTCCATGAATGACTGTGGGAGTTCTGTGAGTATTGATGTGGGGGGAAGGTACAAGTAAATCTTAACAAGTAGGTGAATTCACAACTACAAAATCAGCGAATAATGAGAATTGGCTGGATCTGGGAAAAGCACACCATATACTCATATATTTGAGCTATTGTGAACGTCAAAGTGAAAGCAATCAGTTGTTACTTTCGCCTTTTACCTGAGAGGATAGAGGATGTTTTCAATTTGTAGATGGGATCACTTCTGTTCATTGACATGGGTGGTATTTTCCTTGCTATTCAGAAACTGACTCTGATTTGCAAGTTTCAGAATTTCTCACTGATGAATAATTCAGAGAAAAGGATGTATCTTTATTTTTGTATATTTATTTTCCTTCCAGTTTCCCTTAAATAAAGGGAATGTATTATGTTCATTCATGCCACTGTTTCATTCATGAAGTTATGTTTAGAAGCAAAAAAAAAAAGTCTCAGAAAATTTAGAAACATACATTTTAAAGGAAACTAACATAAATTAAATATTCTCATTATATTGCAATTGCTGTGATGGCAGATCAAATTCAAGGAATTCAGACTTTTTGACAAACCATTATTAAGTATGGTAAGAATAGTCTAAGATTTGCATAGAGGGACATCATTTTAACCTGGGGGCTTTTTCCTAAATGAGAAAACCCAGAATAGGAGTATTATAAAAAATGCTTCATTAGTGAATCTGATCATCTGATTTGCTCTTTTAGTTGAGAATATCCTGCCCAAAGGACCAAGGCGAAAGCCCAGCTCTCAGCTCAAACCTCCTTTTTGGATTCTGAGCCTTTTCCAACCCCCTCCTTTCCAAGCTCTCTGCCCAATGAGCTCTGGCTTTCTAGAAAGTTCCTTCACATCTTCTTTGATGTGCACATTCTTTCAGAAGGTTCTGTCACCCTTTTAATGAGAGAGAGCCTTTAGGAGTTCAGTAGTAAGCTTATTTTTTCAACGTTGCAAAGTGAAAGCTGTGGCGGGTTGGGGGGGCAGGAATTGTATTTAGAATTTGCAAACAGT
Source organism: Leontopithecus rosalia (assembly GCA_028533165.1). Lineage (NCBI taxonomy): Eukaryota > Metazoa > Chordata > Mammalia > Primates > Cebidae > Leontopithecus > Leontopithecus rosalia. The sequence goes on from CM052648.1 coordinate 188,089,886, forward strand.
TTTTCTTTACTAGAAATGGAGTCTTTATTTACAAATAAAGCTATGCATATTTTTTAAAAACTTGTTAAATGGCTTTTCACACAAATTAGAAGCAATTAGTCTTGTATTTTGGGGGAAAAGTAGTGACGTTTCTAAACATGTGACTGAGGAACAAAGTGTAGGATAGCTTTCTAAGTTCCTGTTGAGCCTATCAACTTGATGGTACTTTGTCTTGCTGGGTGAAATGAAAAGCAGTATTCTCAATCTCAGGAAGAATTTGGGATAGAGGCTCATGTTACTGCTTATTATTGATGGTGGTGTTTTCTGGGGCTTTGGCTTTGAGATTTTGAGAGTTGCCATCAAAGATGAGGATATCTAAAGACTTCTGAAGTTTTTGTAATCTCCTCAGTACCACGGTCAGGATGAAGTCTGAAGGACGGTTTTGGAAAGAATGCTGTTCCTTCCACATCTGCCGCACACTCAGCATCAATGTGCTTGCACACAAGCTCTAGACAAAGTCTTCTGCTAAAGGAAGGGAGAGTAAGAAGGAACTAGGCAGAAATTTCCAAGGTCTCATCTTAAATCTGCTGGAAGTTTAAATTAGTGACCTTGGCTCTATGAGAACATTGGATTCCTCAGGCCTTTGTATTAAGTGATACTTGACAACTTCTGTGAGCACTGTCATTAAAACAGCAACTCCCGAATCCCTCATATTATCTGTACTGCAAATAAAACTGATCAAGTGTGTTGAAGCTATAACTAATCTTCGCCAGTCTTCACAGGTGCCAGAGAAAGCACGTAGAAGACTTCCTATTAAATCCCACAGAGAAACGACCTTTTCTGTTCTTTCATCTAAAATTGAACATTTTCTTTTAATTTTCCACCACTTAAAAAGTAATTTGAAAATCCCAATTGTGAGGCATGTTTGTGACTTTTTCATGGCTGTTTCAAAATCTGTAGCCATTTAGAAATATAATTGATTGTACTTCTTTTAATCTCAAGTAAGGCACACTCATTTTTCCCCTTCCTGGTAAATGATAATGTGCTGTTTTAATTCAAATGGGTACCATCACAACGGGCAGCTGGAAAAGGAAAGGTAGATGTCCTTGGCCTCATTTACCTCTACCCACCTTTTCAGTTGGTTCTATCCATGACTCATCTCTAGAATACACTTTACCCTAAATGGCATATTGGGATACATTCACTTCACTCAGAAACATAATTTCCAAATCTCATCTTGATCCTTTCATTGGTTTTATAAATTGCTTCTTCCCAAATTTTAACTAACTTTTAAATTCAGTTTTAGAAACTGCATGTTTTTTTAAGTAAATCATTAAGCTAGTATGTCAGAAACTGTGGAGTGATGGTGAATTTTTGGCACTCTTCCTCTCTCTTGCAAAATTAATATCTTACTAGTATTTAAAATCTAATATCAGCCAGTCACAGTGGCTCACACCTGTAATAACAGCACTTTGGGAGGCTGAGGTAGGCAGATCACTTGAGCCAGGACTTCAAGACCAGCCTGGTCAACATGATGACACCCTGCCTTCTACCAAAAATGCAAAATCTATCCAGACATAATGGTGCATGCCTGTAATCCCAGCTACTCAGGAGGCTGAGGCATGAGAATCGCTTGACCTGGGAGGTGGAGGTTGCAGTGAGCTGAGATCATGCCACTGCACTCCAGCCTATGTAAGAGAGCAAGACTCAGTCTCAAAAAACATAATAATAAAATCTAACATCTTCATGAGTAGAAAAATTATATTTCAGGAGCTTCACAGTACACATTTTTAAATAACTGAATTCTTACCTATATTTATTTGTTGATTGCTGCCAATGCAATAGCCACTGGCGTTTTAAAGGAATATGCTGCCATTCTACAGAGGACAGCATGATCTCTAACATATCAGGAAGGCAAGTTAGGCAAACTCACACACTCTGAACCAAGCCCGTCCTCAATTTCCTCTGTGGTGTTAATGGCATCTGAATGTTAATTTCGTGTAACATAAAATTGTGAGTCAAGCCCATTTTCAGTAGTAATTTCTTTTTCTTATTAGGAAGTGATCCCGATAATAATCTATTGCTGAAAAGGTTTATGATTTTTCCCAACAGTCTAATTACAAATTTAGGTCTATAAATGAGCTTGATTTTAAGTGTCCCCAAGTCATTTTACTTCCTTCCCCCTTACTCCATTTTACAGTTACAGCAGGATCAAGGTAGAAAATCAGGAACATCTTTTGAAGTGGTTGTTTCTAATTAATATTAATCCATTCATGAATAATAATCAATTCAATAAAAAGAAACTCCTCAAAAAAAAAGACTGAAATCTCTGTTAGAAACCAGAACTGTTCTTCTTGTATCCCAAATAATAGGTTTTCTTAAAAATAAAATACATTCTTTCATTAAAAAAAAAAGGAAAAAGATCCTTTTGGCCCCACCATGGCATGGCTTGTACCTTGGAAAATATAAGTATCTGGTTGGTAAGATATCTGTTCTGTGTGATCAGAAAGCCTAGGACAGGTTCTTTAAAATGTCCGCAATTGATTTCCAGTGCTCGGACCCAAGTGCAATATGAATACATAATTCTGTTATTTCTTTAAATACAACGTTAGATTACTTTGCAAGAGGACAAAATTTACTGTGTAACTACTTAAAGACTGAAACCCAGTGTTATATCTGCATTGCTTTCACGGGTACCTTTTCCAATATTTGTTTAATTTCTCCTCTTCCTTTTAAATGTATCATGTACTGTGGAAATTCTTTAGGGAGCTGTGATGTATTTTGGGGCTCGTGATTGATTGCTGGGGCTTGTTGAAATGGAAGGTGTCTCCTGAGTGCCATTAATGCCGATAAATCAGAAGAGATGAATACTTTGCCTTCACATCATATCTGATACTTCACCAGTCGACACTCATGTCCCTGCACTCCCTTAATCCTATGAAAGCTATTTGAGGCCGTTATTGTATAATTTCCTCTGTGAAAAAGTCAAGAGCTGGGAGTGGACCAACTTGCAAACAGAAAAGAGTTAAGAAAAGTATCCAGAGATCAGGGATCATGGATGTACCACAGCACGTGTCAAGATTTTGGGCTCAGACAGATAGGAACGTCCGCCTTGACTCTACCAATTACCAGTTTGGTTGTTGCTTAACTTCTCTCAGCCTCTACTGTCTTATCTGTGAGATGAAATAATAATCATCTTTGCAGATTGCTAAGGAAAGTAAAAATATGCATACCTACCACCCTGTCACGCAGATAACAGCAACTTAAAAAACATTGCAGTGTCTGTGGTTATGCTGGGAAAATCTGGCATTCATCAGTGACTAAAAAGCTGTTACATACAGAGTGTCATATTTCATCCGTTATATGATGTGTGCATTTGCATATTTTAACATCTCCAAAATTGGGATGCTTCTTAGTGATGACATCTTTTTAAATTTAATGAAATACAATATAATCCTCGTCTACTTCATTTAAAAGAATAATGAAAAGTCTTTGCTAAATTTGAGCTCTTACTATGTGCTGAGCACTGAGCATTTTGCATAGATTGTTTGACCTAATTCTTGCAATCACTATGGGGTAGAACCCCTTTATGTAAGAGGTTAAGTACCTTTCGAATGGTTGGTTCCTGGGTAGGAAGCTGAAATAGGAGACTGAGGGCAAGTATGCAAAATGAGGTATAACTGGGTTGCCTTTTAGCAATTGTGTGATTGATTTTAGGTAAGTATTTATCCTTTCACCTTTCTCACCAATACAATGGCGTAAATATATTTACAATAAAATCACTGGACTTAGGGTAAGACGCGTCCTCTAGAGCTAGGCTGCCTGCCTTTGAATACTGGTTTTGTTAATTGCCACATATCTGACCTTGACCATCAATTGACCTAACCCCTATGAACCATTGTTTTCCCATCTGTAAAGTGAAGATTAGACACATTAATATTTGCAGGCTCTTAGGAAACGCCCTGTCACTTATTAAGAGCCACTGGAGATTAACTACTATTTTATTAGGTAATACAGTCGTGAGCTATAAGGGGAATTGTTTGGAAAGTATCTAATGCTCTGGAATGTTGGACCTGTTTGTCCCACGTGTTTCCTGAAGATGTGGGTACAAAACAATTCTAAAAGAGTTACAGCTTGAATTCACCAGGCATCTAGTAACTGCAGTGAAATAACCTGTAACTTATATTTTAAAAATCTTTGTCTTCTTATGGTTTGTTTTCTTGTTAGCCTTGAGACTTATGTGTTGAGATTATTTTTAAATGTAGTTAACTTCCCCTAGGCACTGAGGGAGAAAGCAAAGCTGCTGGGTGGTCAGATCCTACTCACCCCTTTGGCAATGCTTGTAGTGTTTAGATGCACGTGTGAGTCTTTCAGTGTGTTTGTGAAAAAATAACTCCTGCCCTAACTATCTCTGATTTTGTTGGTTTGAGATAGGGACCTGCAAATTTGCATTTGAACAAGACCCAGGAGATCCTGAGGCTGCTGGTCCATAGACCGCTCTCAGAGGTGTCTAGTACTCCCCAGAGATGTACAAAAACCATTTCCCGAAAGTAGCATTATCTAGGAGAAATGGCACGTGGTCCCACATGTATATTTTCGAGAACTGAAGGGTTAGCAGCACTGGATAACTGTATCATTTATTTTCTCAAAATGAAATTCCACATTTTACTTCCCAGTAATGACAGGCCATTTCCCCATTAAGGCAGACACCAATTTTCACAAATAAGCAATTTACTTTCTCCTTTATCTCCAAACAGATCTGTACTGTCTTCAGAAGATACTGTGCTTCTGTCCTCAACAGGTCATGTGCTCAGTAGAAATGCTATTGTATAGATCACAAACACATATACAAATATACATATATTTTTTTCTGCGTTCCACTATAAATTGTATTAATTTAAAAAATCCCTTTTCAATTCTCTCTTTATATTTCCTCTTCCCAAGTAGTTGTTTGTCATTTGAAGGTAGACAACATGAAAACCAATTTGTCATGTAAAAACCGCTAAAAGAAAGGTGCTGCTGACCTGCCCATTTCAAAGATGCAGGACTTATCTGTGTCTTTAGGTGTCACCGTTACAGGCTCAATCTGCTCCCATTTCCTCCGTTTGCCTGTTGTCATGTGCATTCCTTTAAATGCCTCACTTACATTTGTTTCTTTCCTTTTTTTTTTTGAGATGGAATCTTGCTCTGTTGCCCAGGCTGGAGTGCAGTGGCGTGATCTCGGCTCACAGCAACCTCCACCTCACAGGTTCAAGTGATTCTCCTGCCTCAGCCACCCAAGTACCTGGGATTACAGGTGTCCACCAGCATGCCCAGCTAATTTTTGTATTTTTAGTAGAGATGGGGTTTCACCATGTTGGCCAAGGTGGAACTCCTGACCTTAAGTGATCTGCCTCGGCTTCCCAAAGTGCTGGGATCATAGGCCTGAGCCGCTGCGCCCAGGCTTTCCTTTTCTTTTTTAAATTATTAAGCTAGGAAATAAAATGTGAGAGGAAGAAAGCATTTACAGGAAGAGGGGAACAATTGTGCATATCACTGGCAGTGGAATACAAATATAGTCATTATATTTGAGGGTGTCCAGAGCCATGAGACTGTTCAGCTCCACTGTTTCCTTTTCATTTCCACTGTGGCCATCAGAAGTCTTCATTTTGTCCATGTTCAGTTCTGCTGTTTTAATGTTTTCTTCACATTCCTGATCTATTTTCCTCATGAATCCAATTTTAATAAACAATGTTATCTTAAACTACCCTACTTGATCACGACTGCCATGGGGCAGCCTTTCAACCACTACATCTGTGCAGCTTGAATAAGTCACATGATCACAGTCCTGCAGCCCAGAGAAGACATTTAGGTGAGACGTTTGGATCTGCAGAATGCGAGCTGATTTACAAACTTAAAGTTAGCCAGATTCAGGAAACGTCTTGTTACTGCCCAATTTTTTCATCTCCTAACATCACCTCCCAGGAACACTTGCAGGTATCTTTCTTTGGCCAACATACTGGATAATGGCGTGATTTCTCACAGATAACTGATGCTAAGGACAGAAGGCCTAGACTCTTATCAATTGACAAACACAGGAGATGTCTTTTGACTGGATAAAGATACTTCCCGTGAGCCTACCTTGATGTAAGTAAGATAGCGAGCAGATCGTCTAGGTGGTGGGGTGGTTTTCACTTTTGGTATGTTTGAAAACATAGGAGGCAAAGGAGAGGCACAACAAACACTGTTAGCTTATGCAAATTAACCTAAACACCCTGTGTGTGTTTACATATGATCAAGCCAGCCTCTTCAGTGCCTTGCATTGCTGTTAAGAGGGGAGGTTCTACGGTAAGACTTCCTGAGTTTGGATTTCTACGTATGCTATATAACCTTGGGCAACCTATTTAACTCTTCTGTGCCTTGTTTTACTTATCTGCAAAATGGCAAAAATAATAGTACCCATAGAGGTGGTGAGGATTAAAATTATATGTGTATCTAAATTGTGCAGTATTTAATACATATACAATTATACATGTATTTTATATATATATATATATATATATATATATATATATAATCATATGGACACATATGATTAGTTGTATATATGAGATATACATGCATACATGATATATACATTATATATAGTATAGATGTATAGAGTATATATTACATACACTATATGAGTGTGTGTGTGTATATATATATATATATATATATATATATATATATATGAGCTTTTTTATCCTCACCACTACCCAGGGTAGTATTATTTCCTATATATACATATGCACACACACACAGAGATAAATTATATATGCACATATAAACTACACACACACTCACACACACACACACTCACACATATATATGGTTTAGAATGTTTCTCACAGAGAGTAAATGCTCAGTAAGTGTTTGACAGTTAGGAAATATCAAGGGTTCAATATGCAACCAAGGATATAGCTCTATTACCAAAACAACTAGACACTGCCATAGACAGACAAGCAACACAATTAGCTTATCAAATACTATAGATTGTGCCATAATTGGTCCACATATCCATGTATGCCAAAGTAGTTCATTCATTAGCCATGAGCAATACAAACCTAGAGAATAAAGACTATCGGAACAAACTGATCCTTTGTATTTTCTATAAGTTTGTAAAAGAGTGGTAATGGCAAGAGCTAATGGAGAAAATTCAAATATACTATAGTTTATTAAAAAAGTAATTCTATGCAATTGAATGAAACTATTTATGGCAAAAACAAATTGATGAACAGACCAGATGGTAATATCTGTGTTCTTAAGTATATATTAATTGAATTAATTTTGTATTAAAATGTTAGAAAACATGAAAAATGTGTCAGGACGTCGATAAGATGGTGGAAGATAAGTCCCAGTCCTCATTAACAACAACAAAATGCAGACCAAAAAACTGTATGAGAACCCGAGGAAGCAGAGAGGAGGCTGCAGAACCTTGGATGAGTACAAAGATGAACGGCCTTATTGAAACAAACACACAGCATATGCAGATGCCATTTGTGACATTCATAATATAAAATAAGGGTGGAGAGATATGAAAGAATAGAATTTTTGTGTACAATTGAAGTTAAGTTGATAATGGCTTAAAATCAATTACTATTACCATAAAATGTTTTATGTTATTTCTACGGTAACTATAAATAAAACACCTACAGAAGATATATAAAAGAAAATGTAAAAGGAGTCAAAGCCTGTCCATACAAAAAAATCAATGACGCAAAAAGGAAAGCAGTAAGAGTGAGGGAAAATACATGTTTCTAACATCAAAGCTCCTAAATGTATGAAGCATTGACAGAAGTGAAGGGAGAAATCAACATTAACACAGTAATGGTAGATCTTAACACCTCACTTTCAACAATGGATAGAACAATCAGACAGATGGTAAGTAAGGAAACAGACTATGGCAACACTGTAACCAATTAAACTTAACAGACATGTATAAAACACTCTACCCCACAACAACAAAATACACATTTTTCTTAAGTTCACAGAGAACATTCTCTAGGACAGAACACACATTAGGCCACAAAACAAATCTCAACAAATTTAAGAAGATTCAAATCATACCAATTATCTTTTCTGATCACAATGAAATAAGAAATCAATAGCAGTGGGAAATGGAAATTTCACAACAATGTTAAAATTAAACAGCACACACTTGAACAACCGAGTTAATAAAGAAATTGCAAGGGAAACTGACATGGTTTGACTATGTTCCCACCCAAATGTGATCTTGAATTTTCACATGTTGTGGAAGGGACCCGGTGGGAGGTGATTGAACCATGGGGGCGGGTCTCTCTCATGCTGTTTTCATGATAGTGAATAAGTCTCACAAGCTCTGATGGTTTTAAAAAGGAGTTCCCTGCACGGATTCTCTTTGCTTTCTGCCATCTATGTAAGATGTGACTTGCTCCTGCTTGCCCTCTGCCATGATTGTGAGGCTTCCCCAGCCAAATGGAACTGTAAGTCCATTAAACCTCTTTCTTCTGTAAATTGCCCCACCTTGGGTATGTCTTTATCAGCAGCATGAAAACATACTAATATAGAAATTTAAAAAAATATCTTGAGACAAATGAAGAGGAAAACATCCTAACAAAGCCTATGGGATGCAACCAAAAGCAGCACCAACAGCAAAGTTTATAGTGGTGAAAGTCTACATTCAAATGAAGAAAGATCTCAAGTGAACAAACTTTGTACCTCAAGGATTTAGGAAATTGGGAAAAGAACAAAGTAAACATGTAGTTAACAGAAGAAATGAATACAAATTAGAGCAGAAATCAACAAAGTAGAGAACGGAAAAACGAAGAAAAAATTAAACACAGAGTTGTTTTTTTAAAAAAGATTAATAAAATTGACAAACCCTTATTTAGACTAAGAAAACCAGGGAGGACTCAAATAACTAAAATCAGAAATGAAAGATGAGACTCCATAATTGATGCCAAAACAACAAGATAATAAGAGACTACAGGAGCAATTATACGCCAGCAAATTGAATAGCCTTAAGAAATGGATGTGTTTCTAGAAAATAAAGTCTACCAAGACTGAACTATGAAGAAGTCGAAAATCTCAACAGATCTATAACTATGAAGAAAATTGATCAGTAATCAGAAACCTCCCAATAAACAGAAGCCCAGGACCAGATGGCTTTGCTGCAGAATTCTATGAAACGTATAAAGAATAATCGCCAATCCTTCTCAAACTCTTCCAAAAAAAACTGAAGAGGAAGGAACACTTCCAAATTCATTTTATGAGTCCATCATTACTCTAATACAAAAGCCAGACAATGATACTGAAAGAAAATTACAGGACAATATAACTGATGCGTACTGATGCAAAAATCCTTAAGCAAATACTAGCAAATCAATTTTAAAAGTGCAATAAAAAGATTAGAAACTGTGACTAAGTTGGACTTATTTCTTATACACATGATGGTTCACATACAAAAATCAATAAATGTAATATACCACATTAACAAAACAAAGCACAAAAATCACATACTTCTCTCAATTGATGCAGAAAAAGCATTGGACAAATTTCAACATGCTTTCATGATAAAAAAAACATTCAACTAACAAAGTAGAGAAGAAAATTACTATAACATAATAAAGGTCATATATGAAAAGGCCACAGGTATCATTATGCTCACTGGTTAAAAACCAAAAGTTTTTCCTCTAATATCAGGAGCAAGACAAAAATGTCCACTCTTACCAATTTTATTCAATTGGTATGGGAAGGCTTACCAAGATAAAATGGTAGAAAATTAAATAAATAAAATCATCTAAATTGGAAAGGAAGAAGTAAAATTATCTGTTTTCACAGATGAGATGAACTTACACACATAAAAGTCCTTAAAGATTCTAACAAAAAATTGTTAGAACTAATAAAAACAAATTTGGCAAAGTTGAAGAATACAAAGTGAACTCTAAGAAATCAGCTGTGTTTCCATTTGCTAACAATGAACAAACTAAAAATGAAGAACAATCCCAGTTGTAATAGCATCTACACACACACCCCCCCACACACACACACAAGACTTGTACACTGACAACTTCAAAAACATTGCTGAAAGAAGTTAAAAACATCAATGAATGAAAAACCATTCTTTGTTTATGCGTTGGAAGACTCATATTAACATCGTTATAGTACTCAAAGCAATCTAGATTCAATGCAATCCGTATCAAAATCTCAGTTGCATTTTTTACAGAAACAGGAAAAAAAATCTAAAATTCATATGGAATCTCAAAGGACCCTGAATAGCCAAAACAATCTTGAAAAAGAAGAGCAAAGCTGGAGGTCACACATTTTCTGATTTTGAAACACACTGCAGTTAAAGAGAAATTAAGAGTATGGTATTGGAATAAAGACAAAGGCATAGACCTATATAACCCAATCAAGAGCCCAGAAATAAACCCTTGTATATATGGCCAAGTGATCTTGACAGGCATGCAAAGCCTACACAATATGGAAAGGATAATCTCTTCAAAAAATCGTACTGGGAAAACTGGATAATCATAAACCCTTATCTTACGCCATATAAAAAACTAAGTCAAAATGGATTAAATACCTATAATTAATACCTGAAACTATAAAATTCTTAGAAGAAAACATAGTAAAAGAGCTTCATGATATTAGAATGGACAGTGATTTGTTAGCTATGACTCTGAAAGCACAGACAGCAAAATATAAAAACAGACAAATGGGACTACACCAATCTTTAAACCTATGGATTTAGAGAAAATATTTTCCAACCCTTTATTGCGTGAAGGGTTAATATCTAAAACTTACAAAAAATCTTGCAGTGCAACAACAAAAACAGTTAACAACGAAAATCAACCCAAGGAACATACAAATTAAGAATATGAATAGACATTTCTCCAGAGAATATAAACAGATGGCCACCACGCAAATGAAAAGATGCTCACCATCACTAATCACCATGGAAATGCAAGTGAAAACCACAATGAGCTATCACCCCACATCCATTAGGATGGTCAGTACAACACAAAACAGAGCAGAAAATAACACAGGTTGGTGCAGATGAGGAGAAACGGGAAACAGTGTATACTGTTGCGGGGGGGTGCAGATTGTAACTTGGCATAGTTATCATGGAAAACGGCAGGAAAGGTCCTTAAAAATTAAAAATAGAATTCCCTTATGATCCAGCAATCCCTCTTCTGGGTATATATCCAAAAGAATTGAAAACAAGATCTCAAAGAGATAGGTGCACACCCATGTTTACTACAGCATTATACACAATATCCAGAAGGTGGAGGCCACCTAAATGTACATCCACAGATCAGCGGATAAAGAAAATGTGGTGGATAAGCATGCAGTGCAACATATTCTGTCTTTTTTTTTTTTTTCTCAGATGGAGTCTTGCTCTGTAGCCCAAGCTGGAGGGCAGTGGCGAGATCTCGGCTCACTGCAACCTCCACCTCCCTGATCCCGGTTCAAGTACTTCTCCTAACTCAGCCTCCCAAGGAGCTAGGATTACAGGCACGAGTCACCATACCCAGCCAATTTTTGTATTTTTTAGTAGAGACGGAGTTTCACCATGTTGGCCAGTCTGGTCTTGAACTCCTGACCTCATAATCCACCTGCCTAGGCCTCCCAAAGTGCTGGAATTACAGGCGTGAGCCACTGTGCCTGGCCCATATTCTGACTTTAAAAAAAGGAAGTCCTGTCATGTTCTACAACATGGATAAACTTTGGGGAGATTATGCTAAGTGAAATAAACAGGTTAGAAAAATACTGCATGAATCCACTTATATGTGACAGATGGATATGAAGTAATCAAACTCATAGAAAGCAGGGTGGTGATTGCCAGGGGCTGGGGGAGGGGCAAATGGGAATTTGCTTGGTTATAGCATGTAGTCATGAAAGATGAAAAATTCTTGAGGTATTTTGCACAATAATATGCATATAATTAATACTATACTGTACTACTAAAAACTGCTAAGACAGTAAATTTATATTATTTGGTTTTTACCACAATTAAAAAAAATCCTCATTTGATAGGTCTATTACCCACAGCACATACAAACAATCTAAATTATTATCTTACAGTTAAACCATAGATGATTTTTGAAGGTACAGAAATGTTACAATGAAAAACTTTCTAGAAATTGGACTATAATTTCTCCCATGAAATTAAGTATCAAGAGCAGCGGCCAGAGGAAAGTCATCTATCAGTTTGAACAATGAACTCTTTTTTTTTTTCTTTTTATTGCGTTTTAGGTTTTGGGGTACATGTGCAGAACATGCAAGATAGTTGCATAGGTACACACATGGCAGTGTGTTTTGCTGCCTTCTGCCCCTTCACCCACATTTGGCATTTCTCCCCATGCTATCCCTCCCCTGCTCCCTCCCCACCGCTGTCCCTCTTATAAACACACACTCTTCCTGGGCAGACTCACGCCCTGCCAACCCAGAGTTCTCTAAGGGAGGCCATTATTTCAGGATTGTGAGTTTTATGTCCCCAAAAACATTCAACATAAAGAATTTCTATATGTCTATCTGTATTATTGTCTGAAGATGGTTTTCCACTAGATCTTAACAAGAAAACAAAACTTAGAAGTGAAAAATGACTAAATTCCTGACACTAAGTGAGAAATATTACACTCCATACCAGGAACATAGGCAGGAGAGCAGAGGGGGTCAGCCTGGACAAGAAGCCTCTGATAACTGCAGTCACTGGACCTCACCAGTTACCCGAGGCTTCTAGGGCAGGCTGATGCCCTCTGCTCTGCTGACAGTAACTCTATGGCTTTGGGCAAGTCATCTACCTTGCAATGCCTTTGTTTTCTCCTCTGCAAAAGGGCCAGGTTGAGTTATAACAGTAGCTCCCTTGCCGGTGTGGTATTCATTTCCACAAAGTACCACAGCCGGGGCTTAAAACAGTAGAAATGTATTGTCTCACATTATGGAACCAAAAGTTTAGAATTAAGGTAAGTTCATTCTGGGGCAAAGGACAATCCAGTCCATGCCTATCTCCTGGCTTCTGGCAGTTGCTGGCCATCCTTGTGCTGATCAGAAACCACCCCTGCCTGCTTCCCTGTCGCTATCTTCCCTCTGCATGTCTGTGTGTCTTTTCTTCTTTTTCTACAAGGACATGCATCATTTGGGATTTAAAGACCACCCTACTCCAGCATGGCCTTGTCTTAAATAGATTATATCTGCAAGACTCCAATAAGTTCATATTCACAAGTGCTGGGAGTTAGGACTTCAACATATCTTTTTGGGAGCTGCAATTCAACCCAGAACAGATGATGATAAAAGTTAAATGAAGATTGAAATTTACAGAATGCTTACGCAGGTATGCTACTGTTGTCAATACAGTACGTGTTTGCTAAATAAAAAATTGCTGTGCAGCAGATATGCACTGAGCCTTCATATCAGAGTTTTTCTCTGATATTGCTCATCTTGAGGAAAAATCTGAGTTTTACATAGTCACAGATTTAGGACTGTGGCAAAAATTTTTGACACAATGCAGTCAACTTAACATTAGAGAATGTAATCTGAGACAATTGCATATTTTTTCTTCTTTCTGGAAATTTGGGAAGAAGGCTCACAATTATACCAACTGACCTTTAAAATAATACTTTCAGAATTAGATTTGTGAATTCTGATTTAAATTTAAATTTTCTTAACTTTTTAAAATTAGGAGTCCACTTTTTTAAAATTAGAAAAAAGGAAGATATAATCTAGCCTGGATTATATTTATCTTTACATCAATGAAGTTATAACATAAAATTGTTCGAACTTTTAAACGGGGAAAGGTACCCACAGAAGCCATAATGAGGCCCTGGGACCAGGCACATTTCTTTACTTTCGCCACACTCTTTTCCAAAGATCCTGAAGATGATGGACCCCCACCTGCCTCCGGGTCATGTCACGACTCTGTGCTAGAGTCGTGACATGAGTCATGAGTGCTGCCCACTTGCCTAGGACACTGCCAACCATGTACCACCCTTTCCTTTATATTCCTCCTCAGCCCTGTGGAAACAAACACCCTTGGGCATCTTATTCTGAAATTTCAGGTGGATCGGTCTAAACTCTTTGCTTTCTTAGCAGAGCAAACATAACTAGTCATGCTTTGAGTTATGAAAAAAGGTATGCAGAAGAGGCCATAAGATTATCACAAACCTCCGACAGGCTCTCTTTTTCCAGCTAAAGTACAGTCTATTTTAAAATTCCATCACCTTCTCTTTCACAGGCAATCAATCCATCAAGTAACAATGAGCATAAAATGCTCAACTGTGAATCGATGATCCTGTCCTCATTTCCACGATCTTGTTTAATAATGCATCATGCAAAAGAAAAGGTCTGTGTTAAGTCAAATGAAAAGAAAAATGCCTTCTAATTACCAACAATACCTCTGTAAGTGACTGCGAATATTGTACTTGTGCTAATAACAATGTATAAACTCAGACTTCAACAATGTCCACTGAGCATGTGATGATGACAAGGGTTAATTATTGGTTGTCCATGAAACGTTCCAAGCTTTTAAGATGCATGGGTATGATGACGCAAATGCTGCCACAAGAACACTCCTGACCCAGCAGCCATTCTATGCCAGCCTGAACTTGATTTCACTTGTCACACCTCTCGTGGAAAGAGGAAAAGCATAATCATCCCTTTGGGTCCTAAGAAGGCTCAGACACCAAGGACATTTTCCCCGAGTCATCTATTTCAGAGTATTCTGGTTAGTTTATTGGTTGAACTTAGTTATCTAAAAACATTCTCAATTGTTTTGAGACTGTTTAAACTAGTGTGAAATGTTATTTTTATTTCTGTTCTGTGGAAAATACAAAAGAGCTTCTGAATTCTTGGTTGAGTAATCAGAAGCATTTTCAGAAGAAAACTAATAATAAAGTTACTGTGTACTTTATAGATCAAAGAATTTAATTTGGCTCTTAAAATTATACAATATTGGATTTGTTTAAAGAAACATTTCATTTGCATTAAAAGTGTTACATTTACTCAGAAGTAAATGTAACACTTTAACAATTAGCAATAATTGTGTCAAATTATTTGGAAAACTTACAATGCATATAATAAAAATATTTTTTATAAACTTTTTAAATATTTTAAGTTCTAAAATACATGGGAAGAACATGCAGGTTTGTCACAGGTATACATGTGCCATGGTGGTCTGCTGCACCTAGCAACCCGTCATCTAGGTTTTAAGCCCTGTATGCATTAGGTTTTTGTTCTAATGCTCATCCTTTCCCTTACCCCTCACTCCCCAGTAGGCCCCTGTGTGTGATGTTCCCCTCCCTGTCCCCATGTGTTTTCATTGTTCAGCCCCCACTTACGAGTGAGGACATCTTAACCATTAATAAAGAGTGTTTATTTCATTTGGTGACAAGAAGCAGGCATTTAACATTTTAATGATGTTTTGGTAAATATGTGGTGTATTTTTATATCATTTAAAAATAGGAGAATAAGAATCATTGAAACCTGCTACAATTCAGCAGTAACATCTTGTTTATCACCATTTTCTTCATGTTAAACCGCTCTTCTGTTTCAGATGCCAGCTTCTCCTTTGTAAGATATACTTCCAAAGATGCCAATACCTGGACCTTGCTCATTCTTCAAGAGAGTGTTTTTGCTAACCTTTGACAAACGAGAAATCAGGCTGAGTGTTGTAAATGACACAGTCACTCTGGTGCTGCACACTGAGTGTGGTGGACACCAGTCATATACAGAGCATTTGGCATTTAGAGACATCTGTGAATCATAATTGTGAAACAGGATTTCCTGGGGATATTCTCATTAGCCTGATTCTATCTTAGATTTTCTAGCCTGTGGATTTTCACATATTCCAAAAGAGAAAAATTGCTTCTTTCTTCATTCCCCTTCGTCCCCACCTAGTATCCTCTGCTAAACTAATCACATGCATGTCAAAAGGACTCTGCATGCCCAACTCATGGCTCTTGGCCTTGTGACTTATCTCTGTGGCTCTTAATTAAAGTGGCATCTGCCCCTTGTTGACATCAAAGGGACCTCAGATCCTAGTGTGTCCCCTTGGAGAGTAAAGTTCTGTGGAAGGTACAATCAGTTGTGCTTGAGAGGAGATAAGAAACTGTGGGCCAGGTGTGGTGGATCAAGCCTGTAATCCCAATACTTTGGGAGGCCGAGGCCGGCAGATCATGAGGTTAGGAGATCGAGACCATCTTGGCCAACATGGTAAAACCCAATCTCCACTAAAATACAAAAAATTAGCCAGGTATGGTGGTGCACACTTGTAGTCCCAGCTACTTAGGAGGCTGAGGCAGATGAATCGCTTGAACCCGGGAGGCAGAGACTGCAGTGAGCTGAGATTGCACTACTGTACACCAGCCTGGCAAAAGAGCGAGACTCCATCTCAAAAAAAAAAAGAAAGAAAAGAAACTAAGGTAGTTGATTTATCTCCTCTGTGCCAGATAGCCATAAGACTTTCTGACCTACTCAGGATTTAGGTTTTCTGTGTATGCTTTGTTCATGTTCTCTGCTGTGGTGGACCCCAACCTTTTTGGCACCAGCAACCGATTTTTTGGAAGACAGTTTTCTCATGGACCCGAGGGGATGATGGTTTTGGGATGACACTGTTTCAACTCAGATCATCAGGCATTTGAATCTCATAAGGACCCCACAACTTAGATCCCTCACAGGCACCAATTACAGTTGGGTGCACACTCCTATGAGAATCAAATGCAGCCACTGCTCTGTCAGGAGGCGGAACTCAGGTGGTAATGCTCCATAGCCTGCTGCTCACCTCCTGCTGTGTGGCCCAGTTCCTAATGGGCCTCAGATAGTACTGGTCCTTGGAACTGAGGATTGGGGACCCCTGCTATATTGCACAATGAAACAGTTCTGTGCAATCAAGACAAATGCAGTTACTAAGACTCAAATGTATTTTTATAAACTTAAGTGTGCAATAATATTTTTGACTGAATTCCTGTAAAAAAATTAAAAAGCTTTATAGATGAACACTACTGAGCCTCAGGGGAACACCCATAGCAGGTGTGTTTTAAGTGCTTCACATAAAAGTAATATTCTTGTTAAGAGTTAGAAAAAAATAGCCCCTTACACAGCAATAAGCCTGTTTCTCGTCCTCTTTTAAATTAGAAAAGAAAGAATCAGTGAAGCTGAGGGGACAGCTAGTTCATTAGATTTGAAATCTCATGCTAATCCTACTACATGATAGAGAAAAACAAACATGCTTACCTGATTATGCATTAATGCATATGTTAGATGATTGCCTTACATACGTCTTCTTTAAGGCAGAATGATTATAAGATGTGTCTGTCTATTTCTTCCTTTTCCTGAGTATTTCCCTACTAGAGGTATTGTTTGATTGGGGCTTTTTAGGCTATTGCAGTGGTTCTCAAAATGCATCAGAATCACTCACAGGGCTTGATGATGCATGCATTGTTGACCCCCACTCCAGATTTGCTGAATGTGTGGATCTTGGGTAAAGATTCCAGAAACTGCATTTCTAACAAGATCCCACTGACATCCAGGGACACTGATTCTGTGGTTTGAGAATCACACTAGGAGACCACTGGGCTATGACAGCCACCAAAGGGTTACTGTCTTCAGTGCGACTCTGCACACCTGTAATCCACTAAGTGATCCCATGCTAAATGGAGACATCCTTGAACTCTAAAACATCAGTCACCATCAAGCTTTCCTTCCTTGCTGAAGCAGCCAACTGCTGGTAAACCTTCCTATAAGCTTATTTACCATGCATAACAAAATCTTTGTTATCTTTGTTACCCAAGATAAACAAGTTCTAGAGATCTGTTATGCAATAAGTGTCTCTGGTTAACAATATTGTACCCTATGCTTAAAAACTTGTTAAGAGGGTAGATCTCAGGTTAAGTGTTATCACGACAAAAACAAACTGTTAAGGAGATTGTAGTGATGGTGTGAGAGTTGCAGATACCGAGATGAAATCAATTTTTTCAAACGGAAATAAAATAGGGCCAGAAATGCCTGAAAGAGAGGAGGTTCGTGCTTACATGTCTGAGATAAGACCTGTTTCCAAGGACTTTCCACCCTTTCTCATCCTTCACGTATCCCCTGCTTTGATAAGGCTTATCACAGACATTCTTCAGGACTGCAGTAATGCAGATAAGATGCTGCTCCTGGAAGAGCACTTGCCCAGTAACAGCATCTCCACCAATGAACTGACAACAACGCTGGCTTTGAGCCTCTGGAACCAATGAACTCTGTTTCTAAGCAGCTTATGCAAATCTCTCCCTTTTTGCTAATAAAAGATTCCCTCTATCCTTCCGTCACTGGATGCACTGGTGGCTTGCCATTCGCTCCATTCCAGATTATAACCCTTATTTCTTATTCCTGAGTAAACTCAACATATTTAGAGACAATTTTCTCTAGTGTCTTTTTTAGGTTGACATTGTCAACTGAGGAATTGCAAGGTTCATACATTTGGAGAGGAGAGCTTCATTTCTTCATTTCTTAGAAAAGGTTGCAGCCTGTGGGCTGGCCATTCTGAAAGACTGGGAAGCCACTGGCAGAAACCAGAAGTGGGCACTTCAAAGGAGGGAAGAGTGAGACAGGCATTGATGCTGAACAGATTGGTTAAGCATGCATATTCAACAGGTTACAAGAAGAGCTATGAATATTTATGAAGGGGGTGTGCATCTCATAGTGAGCAAACATGCAGGTTACATATGTCCTACGTTCACTTTAGGGTAAAGGCCTAACATTTAAATGCATAAGAATTAGGCTGTATATGTCAAAAGGTGAAATAAATGACACAGAGGACCCTGTGAGCACCCTCTCTAAACCGGCCAGAATCACTCCACTGTCAGGAGTGCTGGTAAGTTTTTTCATAGGAAGGAAAGTCTAATGGGAGTCAGTGAGGGAGGGAGTATAATGAGGTGTGTCTGAACTGCTGTTCCATCATGGCTGGGAACTAAGTTTTTCAGATTTCTCTGGGGTCCCCTTGGCCCGGAGGGGTTTATTTACTCAATTGAGAAACTTAGGATTTTATTTTTATTTCTCAACAGTGTCATAGCCCGTTTGGGCTGCTGTGACAAATTTTCATAGGCTCAGTGGCTTAAACCACAAACGTTACCTCACAGTTCTGGAGGCTGAAGTCCAAGATCATGGTGCCAACGCGGCTGAGGGCTGGTGAGAGCTGTCTTCCAGGTTAAGACGGCAGAGAGCTCTCATGTCTCTTACTGTAAGGAACTAATCCTATTCACAAGAGCTCTACCCTCATGACCTAATCACCTCTCAAAAGCCCTACCTTCTAATATCATTACTGGGGCTCGGAAAGTGCCGCCTCAAAGACTGGCACTTTGCCATGCTGAGGCCCTTAGCTGCTTCACAATGAAGGTTTCTCTCATTCTCGTCTTGTCCCAGCCACCCCAAATGCAGGAAGAGATTCTTTCTTTGAGATTTCCTTACTTGAACAAGAAAGCTTCTTTCCAAAAGGCATGCTATTGTCTCGAGACTTCTTCCCTCGGAATCTCATCAAATAACCAGGAAATATCAATCTCCAGAGAAGAGACTAGGTCACAATGCTCCGACATGTTTTTCATCTATTTTTCTGAGGGCAACTGTGAGAGATTCCCTGGCGAACTTATCTGCATAACAAGACAACCTTCGTTCCTGTGCAGCTTCTCCCCTTACCTTCCTTCTGCCTCCTGAGTTCACTCCCTCTA
Organism: Leontopithecus rosalia; assembly: GCA_028533165.1. Classification (NCBI taxonomy): domain Eukaryota; kingdom Metazoa; phylum Chordata; class Mammalia; order Primates; family Cebidae; genus Leontopithecus; species Leontopithecus rosalia. The sequence goes on from CM052648.1 coordinate 188,109,568, forward strand.
CTGATTTACTGGTTTCAGAAGAGTTGTCTGCAGTCCTCATCCCCCTACTTCCCTATGGAAAAGGGGTATATTAGTTTATGTAACATACTGGATGACTAGGTAGTGACTGTGAATTTTGCTCCTTCACACTAATAAAGTATTAATATATTTGTATCCTTTTTCTTATATGAATCTGCCTTATGTCAGCTTTTCAGTGACCCTTCAGAGGGCAAAGGAGAAAGTTCCCCTTCACCCCTATACCACTGCATTGGGAATTGGGTTTTCTAAATACAAATTTGGGAAACAAACATTTTAGTCCTCTGCAGATAAAAATTTTCCTCTGAGATTTCATGCATCATGATAAGCCATATCACCACCTGGCAAAGTTCTCTACTCTAAAGCTGTCTGTTGGTTGTTTTGTTAAAAGAATCACAAACAATCTCTTTTTAGAACAGAAGTACATGTGCTTCATAATGTGGAAATCCATAAGTTCAGAATTCAGAAGTTCATAATAATGTGGAAATTGTCTCAAGAATAAAAAAGATCTGCCTGCTATAAGATTCAGCCAATGAGGACCTGTGACTGACAGAACTGTGAGATAATAAATTTGTGTTGTTTTAAGTCACAAATTTTGTGGTGATTTATTTTGGCAGCAACAGAGAAGTCCAACTATTGAGTGCTCATGTATACACACCAGCACCTCTGCCAGATTTAACCAGGGCAGCCTAATATCTAACACAGGAATCATCTGTTAATTCATTAGTAAATCCATAGACATTTATTTCTATACTAAAAAGAGGAAGATAAGAAATAGCATTGACTGAGCACCTAGTACATGCCAGGAATAATTCTAAATGCTGAACATTTATTGGTAGTTTTACTTCTCATAACAACCTCAAACTACCCAGGGGAGCCAAAGTTCTGAAAATAAAAATAACTGCTTAAAATCACACAAAAATCAGAAGGATCCCCTCAATATCAAAGCACTAATTCTTCAACTACAACCTAACTTAGAAGAAACGTTGGCCGGGTGAGGTGGCTCAGTCCTATAATCCCAGCACTTTGGGAGGCCGAGGTGGGCAAATCACAAGGTCAGGAGATTGAGACCATCCTGGCCCATATGGTAAAACCCTACCTAAACAAATAAATAAGCAAGCAAGCAAGCTGGGTGTTGTAGTGCGTGCCTATAATCCCAGATACTAGGGAGGCTGAGGCAGGAGAATTGCTTGAACTGGGGAGTTGGAGGTTGCAGTGAGCTGAGATCATGCCACTGCACTCCAGTTTGGCAACAGAGTAAGACTGTCTCAAAAAAAAAGTGCTTCAAACTGTAAAGTAACATAAACAGAATTTTATTTTATTTCCTTGCTTCCCTAGCTATTTGTCACTGTCACTTATGGAGAGGGCAGTGCTGAATGAAAGGCACTGCGAGCCAGCTGGCTTTGGCAGGGGTGGAGGTGAGAGCCAGAGACAGCTGACTTCTACTGCACGACATGTGAGAGGTGGTACTGGAGACCCTGGGCCATGCAGGAGGAAAGTGTGAAGAATGAAAAAGGTGTGGTGGAGAGAGAGGGAGGAGACAAAACTCAGAAACCTGGGAACTGTGTGACAGCCAGCCAGACAGGGGTCTACTCTTGGAGATAAGGTGGCAGAAGAATTTTGGAGGCTCAGAATTTGGACTTTTGTTTCTGTAGTCCCTTCCTGAGGCCTTTGGTTACTCAGTAAAACCCCTTATATTTATAAGCTATTGTGGGAGAGGCTTTTGTTTGTGTAAAAGCCCCTGATAAGTTTGGGCTTCCCATCTGCAACAGCATGGGGTCCAACAGCAACTCGGCCAGAGAGAGAAGATTCTGGAAAGTAGAAGACATGAGAATGAGAACATGATCACCAACCCCAGCTGAGATCCCCAACCCCACGATATCACTGAAGGTTTGGAGCGGACTAAGGATTTAGCAGGGCATGGATTTGAGACTTTCAAGCTGGTTTCCCAGTAGGGAGGCTGCAGTGGGCATCTGGGTGCTGCCAATCTTTGTTCTCAGTGATCTTTGCTTGTGGGAAGCCCAGTCTTTGGGCCTGTTGCCCTCATCCATTTGGGGGCAGCAAGTTACAGCAAGGTGACAGGTTACACAGCAAATAGTCCCTGCACAACGAGGTTTGCAAAACCCAACTTTACAATTTGTCATCGTAGAGGACAAAGCGTAATCACACATAATAATTGAATTTTTGAAGAAAAGGAAAAAAAAGAAGGGAGGAGGGCATGAGTTAAGTTACAAGGTGTTCTGTGGAATATTACGCATGGGACTTGGTCTCTAACTCTAGTTTCAGATATCTTGGTCTTGCAATCCATTAATTTTGGCAAAATGATGACAGGTTCTAAAAAGTATTTATTCCTGGAATTTCCAAAGAAGATGCCTGTTGTTAAGGTTTGGCTCTGTGTCCCCACCCAAATCACAACAGAATTGTAATTCCCATTGTTGGAGGAGGGACCTTATGGGAGGAGACTGCATCAGGTTTTCCCCTTGCTGCTCTCAGGAGTGTGAGTTCTCATGAGACTGGCTGTTTAAAAGCTTGTAGCACTTCCTCCTTTTCTCTCTTTCCTGCTGCCATATGAAGACTTGCTTCCCCTTTACCCCTCATCATGATTTTAAGTTTTCTGAGACCTCCTTAGCCATGCTTTCTGTACACTCTGTGGAACTACAACCCAATTGAACATTTTCTTCATAAATTACCAAGTCTCAAGTAGCTTTTAATAACAGAATGAGAATCTACACTAACACACCTGTGCAGAAAATGTTAACTGGAAAGGGAGAAAAATAGATTAAAGATTTTAATATGGTAGGACATCTGTTCTTGAGCAAGGTATGTTAGTGCACTTAATCATTGTTAAAGATTTTGGCCCCTAAAAAATTCAAAAGAAATCTAGGATTGTGGGTGGCCTCAATTCTGTCTGAAAGCTGTCTTTACTATGTCAAGTCATTGCCTTTCTTAAAGTCTGTTGGGGCCCTGGGTACTGGCTTCTTAACAAAAACAGAAGCAGATGTCATGCTGCTAATCCAGGTACAGGTAGCAGAGTTTAAAACTTCAGAAACTTCACAGATTTTCTGTGAAGCTCTATAGATGTGAACACTGCTTTAAAAGTAACTATAATTCAGTACTGATTTATATTTATAATTTAGTTCTTAAAGGTGGTCTTCATTAATATTTCAGGATATTTGAACCCATGTCAGATTTAACAAAAATATAAATCGACAGCAGCATAAGGATGCTCAATAAACAAATATTTCAATATATTAAGTTTATACAACAAAAGAGAGATTCAAATCTCTAATGAACTGAGTAACAAAGTGATTTACTAAAGCCTAGATTCTTTTGAATTACTATATAAAGCCCAAGAAAATTTAAATTCCTTAGAAGGCAAAATTACACTTTGGATAGTCTTTCTTAATTACAGATTAAGACATTCTATCTACACTATTTTTCTAATATTTATTCCATAGTCTGCTGTTTTTCTCAATTCATCCCCTAACCCTCACTTAGAACACATACTCAAGAAAGGTGATATTAAGTACAAAGACCATGTAGTTCACTTCAATCCAGGGCAAACTTTAGAAATTAAAGGACTTCAAATAAGTAACTAGCATTAGTATGTTTTTTAAAGATTATGATTCGACAGAAAACAGAAGTAGCTAAAACTCAAGCAGAATAATTTTCTTGTTAACGAGAGTGGATAGAGAAATGTTCTGTTGTCATATCAACCAGGACCAATCCATTTCAATACAATTGCCTAACTCACCATGAGAAAAGTAGTTGGCCTTTGAAAAACAATTTGGAAAACAAATGGCAACCATACAGAATTTACTGTTTCTGCCTTATCTAGGCCTTTACAGTCTTACCATCTACTCTTTCAGAAAACATTTAGTGAATATGATAGTGGCCTCTATGAAGAGCACATCACGAGGGAAAGGAGGATCAATCAAACACAAAGTGGCCTAAAACCCAGTGTAGAACATAGAGATATAATACAACTGCATAAAGAAATAACGGAGACTGGGTAATTTATAAAGGAAAGAGGTTTAATTGACTCACAGCTTCACATGGCTGGGGAGGCCTCAGGAAACTTACAATTTTTGTGGAAGTTGAAGGGGAAGCAAGCGTGGACCTTCTCACATGGTGGCAGGAGAGAGAAGAGAGCAAAGCAGGAAGAGCCCCTTATAAAACCATCAGAATTAGTGAGGACTCATTCACGGTCATGAGAACAGCATGGGGGGAACCGCCCCCATGATCCAGTCATCTGCTCTTTGTCCCTCCCCTGACACGTGGGAATTCTGGAGATTACACAGAGCCAAACCATATCAACCAAGTAGAAATCAGTAGCTGCCTTAGGAGATATGTTGTTTTAAAAACACCACCACCAACAGCAACAACAACAAAAAGGCCTTACAGCAGGTCTTCAGAGAAACACAAATTACTTCTAGTTGAGCAACCAGGGAACACCTTATAAAAACAGTAGCTTTGAAGCATTTGAACACATAAATGAGGAAGTGCATGTCAAGAGAAGAATCCCTTTTCTTTTTTCCAGAACTTCATTGACTCTTATAAAAAAAATATTGCTACCAAAGAGCTGAAACATAATCTGGAGATAATAACAGTAAATATTTCCATGAATTCCTTGCAGAAAGTAATGCAATCACATATGGACATAAATTAGAGACATCAGTTTCATGAATCATTTCTTGAGGAGGTTTCCAACAGCTCAGCAGGGCTCACTGATGCTTCAGGGGTCACTGCAAGGCTCTCCAGGGCTCATCTCATTATTTTCATGAACATCAAGTTTAGGTTGATAATGATTTCAGTATTCCATTTGCGCCATGCATAAAAATATGCATTTGCAATAAATTAATGACTACATATAATGAATATATGCACACATATGCATGCACATATTTATACACACGTATGTGTGCATATAGACATGTTTCTGTGGATATATATGTATGTATACACATTTATACATGCATGTTTCTATCTACCTATTTTATATACGTAACATATATATATATATATATATATATATATATAACATATTTATGTGTGTGTGTGTATGTGTTTAAAATCAAGCTGTTGTTACAAGTGCACACTTTGGAAAAGACAGCTTGGACTGATTCTTGGTTTTACCATTTGCTTGCTGTGTTACCTTTAGAAAATTACCCAACCTCTCCCAGCCTTAGGCTCCATAACTGCCAAGAGAAAAGAATCCTAACTGCCACACAATGTACTGGAGCTTCAGAGAGATCCAGGTGAAAAACAGTTTGCAGTACATGATACTTAGTAACTGCTCAGAAATAGACCCCATCAAAATATGTTTTTAAACTCAGTTATTGGCTCTGTAGTCATGTCTACCATACTATAAGAGATGTGGGAAGCCAATTGAACTGTTTGCAATATTAGGCCTCACTGTATAAGAAGGTTTGAAGAAGAAACCCTGAGAAGTATGTCTTTTTAAGACATACAACAAAGCACAGTGCTGTAAATTAAAAATGCAACACCTCTGCCGTCATCAGAATAAACCCTGTGGATGGCCCCTGAATCACTGAACACAAGATATTCTGCAAGTGGATCTTATCAACATTCTCCATGTAACATCTAAACTAATGGACTAGGATGAAAACCATCACAATATGCATGAGTGAAATGTTGATTTTGATGAGTCCCATGTATTTTTTCTATTTACACACAGGTTTCTTTGAGATTAGGTCCAAGGCAAAAGACCAATGAGGGAATGGTTCCTACTGGCAGCTACTCTTCATGAGCACTTCAAACACCAAAGTGTATTCCGAAAATGGCACTGTTTGTTAGTTTTTGGTTTAAAGATAGCTAAAAATTCTGGACAATTTTGAAGATCCTGAATGATGTTTGCCAAGTCTCCCTTTAGTCTTACCTTCTCCACTCTCAGGGAAACCTTCACTCCAGGCGAGCTTGTCCATTAACTCCTCAAAACATGCTTTGAACACTCCCCTCCCTGAAATTCTGTTCATTCCTCTGTCACTCTTATAATTGATTCTTCTCTTTTTCCCAGATAAAATTATTCTCATCCTTTTTTCTCAGTTCTGTTTCTCTTGCTGCAATTTCTCCTTGGACACTCAAGCCCACAGTGAATATCGCTCATGTCAACATTCACGTATGGTACCATGGATGTGCTGTGTATTGCTAACTGATTTATTTCACATCTGCCATGACTTTTTTACCAGACTCTTGATGCCTGAGATAGTACAATCTTTGCCTTCCCTTCCCTCAATGTCTAAAATAGAAAAATACATTTTCTAGCTATATTTATTACTGAAATATCACTTAATAACTGCTCTGACATCATTGTATATGCCTCTAAAAGTGGCCAGTTTAATAGATATTAAAGAAATATTAATATTCTGTCATATTAATGACAAAAATTATAAAGTTCTAAGTTTTGTTTCCCTTTACTCCTTTCATCTTTGCCTCCCTTCCTTCCTCCATCTCTCACTCCCTCTCTTCCTTCCTTTTGTTTTCTCAGTGGCAATTTCTCTCTAGGAATCAAATAAAAAATGTTCTTGCCTCTAGGGTGTGGCATTTCAATAACTTTCTAAGTGGAGTCTAAATCAAAGAGCCCTTCAGGGCTTCAAAGATTTTGTCTTAGTCTGCCTTCAGAATAGAGTGTGTGTTCCCAGACAACAGTGGCGGAAGGAAACTATGTGACTACCTTCAATTATAATTTGTTCATTTGCACCTTAATGAATGAATTAATATGCCACATCAGTTCTGCTCCACTGTCATGATAAAACTTGCATTTATATAACCTGTAATCATTTTTACTATGGGCACAAGGGAGAAATTGATTTTTAGACTTGATGACAACAAATAGGTTATGCTATTGCATAGCCATGAGACTTTGCAAATGACTTGTGGCAACATGCAAGAGGCAGGTTGCAATTAAATACATGCCAAGAGAAATAATTGCTTTGATGATGGCTGCTATGGCACTAATAAAGAGACAATAAATGCAGGCACTTGTATGCTTTTACAAGTAAACAAATTGCAATGGAAATAAAATGAATCAGAATCAAAGGAAGGGTGTATAGTCATTTCTGAGCAGATTAGAGCCTAAACTTCATTTGAATTGCAGCACAATTTCCACTAAACCGCAACGTTCCGATCCCCGAAGGATTCAGACCCCAAATTGTATTACTCTTCACTTCTATATCTAAAACCCATTGGAACCATCAAATCCATCTGAGGATAAAATACTAATGAAACATATTTCCCTTTTACATCATAAAAATTGGCGGAGTCTCAGTTATTTGCCAAGTTCAGCCAGTATCTTTCTAATTATAAAAGAATTCAAATATATAAAACTGAATAATAAATTAACCCACACTTACCATCACTCAACTTCAACTCATAGCAAATCCTATTTCATCTATATTCCTACCTGGTTTTTCACACTCACGGTCACTTTGAAGTGAATACCAGACATTATATTAATAGACTTCAGTTGAAAAACATATTTTAAACATAATTCTCACCTAAGTATCAATTGTCACACATGTAAATTAAATAACATATTAATGTAATCAATTTCCCTTATCACATCACAATTTTTAATAGCTTGTTCAAACTAGAATGCAACAATCTTAATAGGCTGTTTTTAAGTTTTTTCTAATGTATAACTGCCTTTCTTTCTCTTTTTCTTTCTTTGGTCTGGGCACTTTCTCATCTCCTTGAAGTTAGGCAAGGCCAGATGATTCACTTTAGGGAATGGATTATGAGTCAAAGAGCAGGTTTGAATCTTTTAAAAGTCAGTGTATGTTTACAATAGCAAAGACCTGGAACCATCCCAAATGCCCATCGATGATAGACTGGACAGGGAAAATGTGGCACATATACACCATGGAATATTATGCAGCCATAAAAAATGATGAGTTTGTGTCCTTTGCAGGGACATGAATGAACCTGGAGACCATCATTCTCAGCAAACTGACACAAGAACATAAAATGAAATACCGCATGTTCTCATTCATAGGCGGGTGCTGAACAATGAGAACACATGGACACAGGGAGGGGAGCACTACACACTGGACTCTGTTGGGGGGAATAGGGGAGGGACAGCAGGGAGTGGGGAGTTGAGGAGAGATAGCATGGGGAGAAATGCCAGATATAGGTGAAGGGGGAGGAAGGCAGCAAATCACACTGCCACGTGTGTACCTATGCAATTATCTTGCACGTTCTTCACATGTACCCCCAAACCTAAAATGCAATAAAAAATAAATAAATAAATAAAAGCCAGTGTATGCTTTTCTATGCCTTCTCCTCTCTAGGAAAAGAAGAATCCTTGTTTTGAGATGTTCTGAGATCTCACAATCATAAACTGGGTCCCTGAGAAACTGTAACAAACGGAAGTCCCACTGCCAGCCTGCCTTGCAGATGTAGAGATGGGGGAATTAAACGCTTATTTTCTTAAGCTACTGAAATTTGGAAGCTGCTTGTTACTTGAGCATAATCTACCCCATATTGACTGATTCTGCAAATGACAAGGTTACCTGATGGTAGGGAAAAGATGGGTTCAGGTGGTAGCTTGATGATGATATTCATGTAAATAGGAAGGAATAGTTGTATTCATTTTCTAGGATCTGCTGTAACAAACTATGACCAACTGTGTAGCTTAAAACAAGGGATATGTATTGTCCAACAGTGCTGGAGGCTAACAGTCTGAAATCAAAGTGCTGTCAGGACCACACTTCCTCCGAAACCTGGAGAGTAGCATCTTCGTTTGTCTCTTCCTGACTTTGGAGGTGGCAGCCCATCGGTGGCATCTCTTGATTTGCAGCTGCATGGCTCCAATCTCTGCCACTGTTGTCACCTGGCATTCTCCTGTGTGTCCTCTTCACAGGGCATTTTCCTCTCCTTATATCAGACACCAGTCACACTGGATTGAGCCCACCCTGATGACCTCATCTCAACTTGATCATCTGCGAAGACTTTATTTCCAAATAAGGTCACATTAACAGATTCTGGGGGTTATGGCCTCAACATATTTTGTTTGGGGGACACAATTCTACCCCGAACAAGTGCCTGGAGGGATGTGGAGTACCTATGATCCAGCAAAGCACCACGTGTCCTTTTACAACTTTCCCATAGGTGAGCATGTACATGTCTGCATGGGCACACACATGGAGCAACCATGTTGAATGTGAGTTTTTTTGCATGTCTATAGTAGGTGGAGTAATTGGGTTATCTATACATGCCTTTAAGCTCATGATAAAGGCAGAAACTCTATTTTATATCCCTTTTCATAGTTATGATGTCCCCAAGACTCAAAAGCTTACCATATAACAACTGGAATCATGAAGTGAAAAAAATAGATCTTAGCCAGGAAACAACAGAACACACAAACGATGCCTGAACTTCTACCGGAATAATTAAGTCATTCACTATTGTGCAAGTTTCAAAATCCTTAGGCCATTTATTTTTTTGTATTTGTTTTTTTCTATTGAAATGGTTACATAGCCCTCTAATAAATCTTAGGATTTCTAACAGGCACTAAACTTAGCATTTTCCAAATGTTCAAAAAGAATTGCATATAACGGTATTCAGAACACTGTGTTGATCCTGGTTGAGGCGGGTAAACTTGGTTTATCTGATTTGTTCAGAATAATACATGGTTTTGGCTGATTATGATGGCTCATTTCTATAATCCAAGTGCTTTGGGAGGCGAGGTGGAAGGACCTCTTAAGCCTAGGAGTTTGAGATCAGTCTGGACAACATAGTGAGGCCACGTTTCTACAAAAATAAAAGTAAAAAGATTATTGGGGCATGGTGGCATATACCTACCATCCCAGTTACTCCAGAGGCTGAAGTGGGAAGATTGTTTGAACCCAGGAGGTCGAGGCTGAAGTGAGCTATGAACACACCCCCTGCAGTCCAGCCTGGGTGATGAAACAGTGAATGAATTGTTTAAATCAAAATAGTAAATTAACTGAATATTAATTATTTTTTTTAAAGAAGATTATATGATTTTATTTTTGGCTTGTTTATGTTTAAGATCTGTAAAAAAATGAGAAAAAAGTCTGTTCTAAAACTGGCTTCAAAATTTGCCCTAAAGACTTCTTGGATCAGAATTTCCTCAATGGTCTTGATACATAAAAGGATAAAATATTCTATTTTGTTTCAAAGAGAGGTTGTAGTAAAATCCAGTTCATGTTGTGTTCTCTGACCTTCTCAAGAAATGGGGAGAGATAACTCGGGTTCTGAGTTATTGACAGGTAGCTTATTTCACTAAGAACGTGTAGTTCAGTAAGAGTAGGAACAGGCACAAAGGAAAATGAGGTAGCCCGGTTTTGCTAAATGTATCTTCTGAACACGCTAATCATTCTGTACGTATGCAATAAGACGCTAGAAAGGTATTTTTGTTTTAGTACCATTCATAAGATCATATTTGGAATGTTTTTCTTTTTACTGAGAAACAAAAGCTGCTCGGTACTGTTTTAAAGTACCTTCTTTTTATTAAACAATTGATAGAGCTTACAAGGCTTAAAACATTTGCATAGCATGTCCCTTCAGGCATTAAATAATTTTGATAAAGGGATCTAATTTTGATCTGATCTTCTTAGATATGAGCATTTGTTATTGACCTTGAAGACAATATGCAAATTACTCAGTTTTTTAGATGATTATAAAAGCAATGTGGATGTAAAATGCAAGGCACGGGGTATACATCCAGGCTAAGCTCATCCATGTATGTAACATATTATAGGGTGAATATACTGGGAGTGACATCATCTGCACTGCTGAAACATGTTTCCTGGCAATTGCCCCATCCTCGCTTTGGTGTTCAAGGCTATCCAGACACGGAGGAGTGGGGTCTGCTCTTATGTTCCTTGAGAACAGAAAAGCCGGCACCCAAGCACAGTGACTGCCATAGAGTACTGACCCCATACACCATGTTTTACAACAAATAAACAAGTCACTGGACAGTAAAATGAGGTTTAAGTAAAGGAGTCAAAATTTCCCTTTGACTTCATCTTAAAGGTAAAGGATCTTCACTGTAATACGTAAAGGGGGTCAGGCACAAGCATCTGTCCCAAGCTCATAAGAGCTTAATAACCTGATCTAGGACAAGGTAATTTTGACATTTAAAAAAAAAAGGCACATTTCACCATTCAGGCCAGTATCTGATTCTGTGAACAACTTCTTTCTCCTTCTTCATTCTTCCTTCCTCCTTCCTTCTTTCTTTTTCTTCTTCCTCTTCCTCTTCCTCCTTTCTTCCTCTTCTTCTTTCTCTTTGTCTTCCTCCTCCTCTTCGTCCTCCTCCTTTTTCCTCCTCTTCATCCTCCTCCTTTTTCCTCCTCTTTGCCTCAAAGAAAAACTAACAGCAAGATCACTCGGAAATGCTTACTAACGTATGTGATGCTGAACATAGTTTTATGCAAAAGTGGTCAGAACACGTTTTAAAAGGCACAGTTCAGTCTTATTTCTTCACTTTAGGGCTTTCTCCCTAAAGTTTCCAACCCAAAAAAACATGGCAAACAGTGGCAAAGCAGAAAAGAACAACACACGTATGGATATCGTATTTGTGGTCTTTTGTCGTTTTGATTGTCCTTAACAAAACTTACATTTCAACAGTCCCAGGCAACGGTTAATAAATAGGGAGTGGTCTATCTATGGCGGAGACATTTTGACTAACAAAGAGAATGTACTATCCCTGTAGTCTTATTCCATTCATGGGCTGAGTCAGACAGTGATTGGACTGTTTACATAAAAGCAGAGAGATCCTCTTTTAGAAATATCACTGATTAAATAGATCCTCTGAGCTACAACATCATTGGCTTAGCAAAAACCCTCCAACTGCTCTAAGATATATTTTTTCCTACTCCTATTCACCGTTCAGCATTACCAGCTCCCACAGACTGCTTTGCCTAAATGTTAAGCACCTTGCCATTTTAGGCTAAAATCCGATGAAATTGGAAGTTCAATTAGCAAGCAACAGTGAGATTACAAAGGCTATTGTGGGCTCTGTTTATAATTTCCCTGTGTGCTAAAAGCAACAAAATAAGTTATGCCACGAACATAGAAATCATCCTAATGCACATAAAGACTCACACAGAATGATGATAAACCAGTATTTACTTTCATAGAAACAAAAACGTCATTCTTAGCATGTGCAGAGACTCGATACCAGAGACTCAGCATGTGCAGAGAGTGTAGCACCCTCATTGTGAAGTGTTTCTCTGGAACTGATGGTTTCTATGAAACTTAGATTTAAATATACAGAAACTGCATACTGTGCCATAGTCTTAATACAAAAAAATTAGGTTATGCTTTGAGATTCATCTCTCCTTGTGATAAAGAATGATTTGAAATATCTACCCTTGAGGAGGACATAATAAATTTGTCTTTATTCCACACTTTGCTTACCCTTATTATTCTCTGCTGTCTATGAAATTCTTCAGTGCAAATCCTGCTGTGAAACTGTAATCAAAAAAAAGGCCTGCCTATGTGGATGAGTAAGTTCATGATGCATTTACCAACAAAAGGGCTCAGCCCAATTTCAGAGGCAAGAGATTCTCATGATAGCCATGATTTTCCATTTATTTTATTTCTTCATGACACACTGTTTATCAATATGACTAATTTGGACCACACTTCCAACTCCGCTGACTGATTTTTGCTTTGGAAAATAAACTGTGGTTTACAGAAAATCCAGAATGACAGTGGCTAAGCAATATGGAGGTTTCAATAGTTCTTGATTAGTTGTAAGCAATTTAGGGTTGGTCCGACACCCCGTATTTTCAGGGACCTCCACTCTTTCTCTCTTATTGTTGATCTGTTGCCCTCAATATACAGTTTCCACATGATTTTCCAAGGCAGTTGCTCACGTTAACGCTCACAGAAGGGAAGGAATAGCAGAAACATGTACATAATTTTGAGACGCCACCTGGGTATTCCACAAGGCCTTCTAGTCATATGCCATGGGCCAGAACTTTGTTATGTGGGAAACGAAGCCTTCACTCTGAATGCCCCTGGGCGTAGCTAGCCTCCAGGGGTTATTTTAGAGGGAAAAGAGAAGAAGGAATATGGGGGCAACTAGTTCCTTGCTCAAGGATGAGATCAAAAGGGGGAAAAGAGAAAAGCAAAAAAGGCAAGGAAAGAAACACAGCAGGTAAGCTGCGTGTGTTTACCATTTTGAAAATTGATTAAAAACAAAAACTGAGGGACAACTCTTCTTACCACATACTTCATCTCCTTCACAAAAACACAACTCAAGCACTAATTATCATGATAAAAGACCGAGTTGTAAAGCAAACTTCTTAGAGAGCGCCACTGAACACTCTGATGCAACCTAGGCTGAGGCACCACCAGCGGGCAATTACTGAGAACGTGCAGGTTCTGGGGCCTGGATTAGACTTGCCTGAATGTTGTCATTCTTCTGATTTCTTGTATCCAGTTGAGGAAGTGGAGGACAAAGTCTCGTCCTCATTTCCTGCTTGGATGTATAAATCGATCATGAGTTTCCCATTTGATTCCCATCTCTCCTGGTTGAGAGAGAACCTGGAGAGGAATTAATTACCTTAGTGGCCTGAGCTTGCTCCACGTGGAAACAGGACACACACAAGGCCTGTGGCTTCACTGGGAGCCTTGTGCGCCTCTAAGGCAGAGGTCAGGCTGTCCCGCAGATCTCCCTGACACACACCAGGCTTGAAGAGCTACATGCGCAGGAGCGTACTGACAGCAAGACCCATTCCCACATTCAGCTTTGCACCCCTTGCGCAAAATACAGCACTTCATTGTGATATCATGGCTATCTTGAGAGGCAAAGAGGGTAAAGATCATTATCCACTGACCATCTACTAGGCAAACATTCAGACAGGCTACGAATTGCTCAAATCAGGATGGAGTCTATGGAACTCAGGCAAACTAGTTTACTATACCAAAGGGGAAAAAAAGGTGCATTTAGGTAAAGCATTCTTCTTGTAAAAGGGACATCCTTCTGAAGATGCTGTCTTTGACTTCAGTGCAAACATACTGAGAATTGTGATTCTTTATGATAATAAAAAGTGGATGATGAGAATACTTGCTTGTGAATAATTTGAGCATTTAATCCTTTGTTTATAAAATGTGGTTCTATGTACTTATTTTTAAGTACATTCATAAATAGAGTTGGCTCTTTATGCTTTATTATAATTCTTAGAAACATTAATGAGCCTTTGCATCTAGGCCACCAAGGGTTACTGCCCCATACTAAAAGTTATAACACTAATATGGTAGCATGACTCTCAACTAAGGTCCATAGAAAGTTCTCCACCATGTGACAAATAACGCCCTTTGTATTAGTTTGCTGTGTCTGCTGCAATTAGCACAACCTTGCCAAGACAAACAACAGAAATACATTTGCTTATTTTTATTATTATTTTTGAAATGATGTCTCACTCTTTTGCCCAGGCTGGAGTGCAATGGCACAATCTTGGCTCACTGCAACCTCTGTCTCCCAGTTTCAAGTGATTCTCCTGCCTCGGCCTCCTGAGTAGCTGGGATTACGGATGTGCAACACCACGCCCAGCTAGTTTTCTTACAGCTCTGGCAGTAAAAAGCCCAAAGTACCGTCAGCAGGGCCACACTTGCTCCAGAGACTTTGGGGATGATACCACTCTTTGTCTCTTTTGGCATCTAGTGGTTGCAGGCACTTCCTATCATTCCTCGGTTTGCAGCCCCTTCACTGTAATCTCTGCCTGTCTTCACAAGGCCCTCCTCTCTGTGTCTTCTCTTTCAGCTGTGTCTCTCATAAGGACATTTGCAATTACATTTAGGGCTCACCCTGACCATCCAGAATAATCCACTCATGTCAAAATCCTGAACTTCATCTCATCTCCAAAGACCCCTTTTCCAAATAGGCCACATTAACAGGTTCTTGGAATTGGAGTGTGGACATATCTTTTGGGGGCCGCTACTCATGCCTCTGCTCCCTTTATGGTATGGGTCTCCATGTCCATTTTAACTCCACCTCCTGCAATGCCCACCCCCTCAGTACATTATATTCTACCTATTAACTCACCACTATCAAATATGTCAGGTTGACAGTCTTGTGCATTTGCACATTCAATTCCATTTACAGGAAATGCAGTTCCCTTCCCGTCTAACTTGCAAGCTTCTGCTCATTGTGTCAAAAATTCCCAATAATTGCCTCCACATCTCTTCTTCCATGAAAGTAGAGCACTCTTTTTCTGAACTATCACCTGAGGCACAACTCTATCAGAGTACATATCAGATGAACTCCCATATGCCTCACACATGTCCTCATCTGATTGTGATTCGGATCAGATGAATCTCACAGACTCAGATTAGATGAATCCTCTCACAGAATCTCATGATCCATCTCTATATTTATGTTTCAATATATGAAATATAATAGCTTTTATTACATGCACTTCAAAAAAATCTCAGTATCTTACTACAAGGAAATTTAGGTGGTTAAAATATGCATAAGTGAGAAAATAGAATTGCTTATGTCAAGTGATTAAAAACGGGACACATTGGACTGGTGTATATCTTTCCAGTATTTGTATACTTTTCAGAATGTATCCATATCTGTGTGTATATAAAAGTCACTAAAATCATAATAATCTGTACATTCTTTGTTCTCCTGAAACCTAGTGTATACTTCATAAAAGTTTAATAAATTAATGAAATAACAAATTAAAGGATTAAAACCTACCACCTAAACAGAGCTAACATGGTCACAGAATAAATGATGTTATTACTTTGGCATAAATATGGGTCTCTGCTTGAATTTCTAAACAATTATTCTTAAGATTCTTTCGAAAAGGGCTTTACTACTATCCAAATGGTATACAGTTTTTAAGAACAGAAATAGAAGAATCCCACTGGACAATGATATGAAAATAATTCATTCTTGAAATCATATAATATAATGACAGTTGTTATGTTTCCTTCACATTCTTAACTTCTGTGTCTTTCCAAAGATGGCCTTGAGGCAAATGTAAGATGACAGTAATTGGGGCTTTGTTGCAAATGTCTAATTCATTCATTTTCTAAACCAAAGAAGAAATAGAAAATATAAGCGCTATAATGAATTTTTATTTCTTATGAATTCAAATTAACAGATTGCCCTGCAGGAGAAAAACTGCTACGGAAAGCTTGCAGCTAGAATGCCATTCCTCTGAATCATACAAATGTTACTTTGGGAAAGCTAAATGTCTATTCACCTGAGGCATGCAAAGTGCAAATCTGTGTACTTGGCTTGAGGGAAAAAAAAAACCCTCTACTTTCATTTTCTGCATTCCAAGTTGCAGTTTGGGGAAAGTTAGCTCTCCCGCTGACACTTGTCTGGAAGGAATCACAGAGTGCTTCCTACCTGGTGAACAGCACATGCAATGGGTGAATCAGCACTAGCTGTGAGGCATACATCCTTCTCACCCCAAAGCAGGCTGCTTTCTTCACCTGGAAAGATACTCGAGTTTCTGCAGTTTGCTTGGAGAATGCAAACAGGCTCTTGCAAGGCTCTACCATCCTGTGCTCTAAAACGGAGGAATTTCAAGACATACAAAATCAGTAGATCCGGGATCACTCTAGAGCCCAAATCTGTCCTGGGTGGTTACAGTGAATGGAAATCAACAGAGACTTCGGTTTTTGAGGTTTAACCTCCTCTGCAGGCAGATCCAAAAGTAAGTTAACACTTTAAAAAATTTGATTTATCATCCATTAAATGACTTACCTACTCCCAACGCCCCCATGAAGAGCTTCTGCTTTAAAAAAAAGAGTCAGAGGGTATATTGGAAAGCAAAACAGTTGTATTAGTCCATTCTCATGCTGTTAATGAAGACATGCCCAAGACCGGATAATTTATTTTAGAAAAAGAGGTTTAACTGACTCGTAGTTCAGCATGGCTGTGGAGGCCTAAGGAAACAATCATGGGGAAAGGGGAAGCAAACATGCCCTCTTCACAGGGCGGCAGCAATGAGAACTGCAGAGTGAAGTGGCGGGGGGAGCCCCTTATAAAATGGTCAGATCTCCTGAGAACTTGCTCACTGTCCTGAGGACATCATGGAGGAAACTGCTCCCATGATTTAGTTACCTCTCACTGCATCCCTCCCACAACATGTGGGGATTATGGGAACTATAATTCAAGTTGAGATTTGGGTGGGGACACAGCCACACCATACCAATTGTAAACTTGGAGTTCAGAGATACATTTTAGTCCTATTATCTGGGCCAGAATTTCAACTGTGAACCTAAGAGAAAGTTCTGAAATACGAGTTTTGAGATATTGGCCAGGCATGGTGGTTCATGCCTATAATCCGAACACTTTGGGAAGCCAAGGAGAGAGAATCGCTTGAGCCCAGGAGTTTGAGACCAGTCTGGGCAACACAGGGAAACCTTGTCTCTAAAGAAAACTGAAAAATTAGACAGGCATGATGGTGCATGCCTGTAGACACAGCTACTCGGGAGGCTGAGGTATGAGGATCACTTGAGCCCAGGAGGTGGAGGCTGCAGTGACTGTGACTGCAACACTACACTTTAGCCTGGGTGAGAGAGTGAGGACCTGTCTCAAAGAATAAAATAAAGATTTCAAGATACCATCACAGTAAAAATCCCCAATACAAAACAGCAAAGTTAGTACTTCATTACATTAAACAGTTTTTCACAAGAGTCTTCTTATGCTGTTAAAGTCAACCAACCGCAACAGAGACTCTTTTGACAAACATGTCTTTTTTAAAAATTAGTCAATTAGTAGTTATGATTGAAAGTTGCTATTTTACATAGGTCTTAACATCTAATTTATTTTCTGGTGGTTTTACACACCTTGAGAAGTTGAGATCAAAACGATTAGTAATTAACCTTCTCAAATCAGGAATTCTTTATTCAGGTAGAAATGGCAAAAGTTAAACTTGCAGCATTAGTCAAGGGAACAGTCATAACTCATGTGTTAACATCTTGTCACAGTTTCAGAAACGTCTACATGTATCTTTGGAAACAAAAATTTCATCAAGCTTTTCAAGACTTTCCCTGTCCCAGAATCCGACATACATTGACGATAAGACAGTAAGAAAGCTGCTCAGATCTCTCCCATGCCAGAAAGGCCGTGACTCTGTGTAGCTATTCTTCAAGCTGAATAGGGCACTGGTTTGTGAGTTCCTCCCTTGGAGTGCAGCAAAACACAGAGATGTCTCCCCATTGCCTGCACAGCCACAGAACAGGCAAGGTGTTGGAGGAAAAAAATCATTCCAAGATGAACAGAAGTTCCTTTCTTTCATCTTTCAGACTCACACAAGCTTTTCCAATATTAACGTTTAAACACAATGTGCATGAAATTAAAAAAACATTAAAATCTATTTTGGATGAAGTCCTTCAGACGACACTGTGATGTCTGTGATTTCTATTTTACATGCCCTTCAGGGGAAGACATGCCATGCCTCTATTGAAAAAATGAAAACTTCTGTGGGACAAATGACATGCTGGCCATGAGTATCACAGGCACATATAAATTATAATTTGGATATTGCCATATTATTTTGGTCTCATATTCCACAATTATTTACAGTATACCTATTTGTTGAAAGGCACTATACTCATTTTCAAAGTAAGCTCTGCCCTCTAGGTTATTTGAAATATAGCAGAGCATAAATATTTAAACATTTAATAAAATTGCAACAATCAAATAAATAGTATGATATCATAAAAAATAGTTATACAAGCATGATTTCAGATAATAGTTCTTAGGGATGGAGTAAATCAAATAAGGTCTTCAATTAGATAAGATATTAGAAAGCAACATTTGGTGATAGATCATGCTTTAAAAATCTGTTCTACAGAATACCAATCTGTTATCAAAGATGCTTGAAAAGTTGCAATAATCTATCATCATGAATATTTAGATATCAAAGATCCCAAGAAACTCTTAAGAAAATCTTTAAACACTCATTTAGCTCAGCATTTCTCAAATACATGTAACTATTTAATCTAACTCTCTCTTTCCTTGTAATACCAATTACTAGAATAGCAAATACACCTGAATCGGACCCTAACTTTTTCACTGCTAGCATCTGTTAACTTAATGAAGTCATTTAATCTCTCTGAACCTTTCTTTCTCCATCTGTAAACTGGGGATAATAATATAAGCTCTGATCCCTTTAGGATTAGTTCATATAATTATGTGAGTTACATAATCACTACATGAGTAATTGTGCATTCATATAAGGCATACAGAACATCTAACAGAGAGCAAGGTTCTCACTAAAAGCTCACTAAAGGTTGGGTCCCCCTTCTCTCTTCCTTTCATTCTTCATTAAGGAAGAATAAGACCTAACAGGAAAGTCATATTTTAAAGATCACAAATACAAAGTAGATGTGAGACTAGCCCCCAGTTCTCTTGACAACCAGTTCAAAATTCTCAGGAGATTGAAGATTTCGAATACCAGATGTTGGGACCTGGAGAAGGAGAGCAGACCCAGGACAGGTGGAAGACCTAACATGGGATGGATCAAAGTAAATGAACTGACTGAGCTTCCAATTATTTAGCATCTCAGAGACTTACTCAATATTTCAGTGAGAGCTGGGATTCCGATCCCAGTCCCTGGAATCACTTTGCCTTGCTCCATCCCTCCTAAAGTGATGCAAGGTGGAGCCCAAAGGGGCCACAGCCAACTGGTCCAGCAGCGTTCCTAAACAGACCGAATAAAAGGGGCTCTGCACATTTCCAGGGACACTCCATCTGATTGGAAAGAATACTCAACACTTAGGTCTTTCTAAGCATCAACCTGGTCTCTGAAATAGCCACAAGAGGGCAACACTATCATCTCTTTCTTCTTTTCTTTTTTTGTTTTTGTTTTTGTTTTGTTTTTGGGGACCATGAGATTTAGTCTGACTCACCACACAAAAAGCACATGGTTTCGATGTATAAAGACCAAATAAATCCAGTTGAGCATAGAATAAGGTCAAAATCATCCATCAAAAGAATCTACCTTCTTTTAGAGCAAGTTACATTCTTTGAAAAAATTATGAAAGATTGAACATGGTGATCAACAGTTTTAACATCATACTTAATATTCCTTAAAATGGAACAGTTTTTCCTATTGCCAAAGCAAAGAAAAAAACATGAGATGTTTTCTTTTTAATAAAAATTATTGATTTATTAAAATATTAACTTTTCTGAGATTTCCAATGTTCCCTTCATTAGTATGTTTCCACATTATTTTATCATTATAAAGGATGTGTACTGTAGCATCCATCAATGTCATTTCCTCTGTCTGCTTTTCTGTGCAAATTCTTTTCTGCTGCAGTCAACCTGGAGCAGTCGCCCTCCCGGAACACATCATCCTCCCCAACATACCTTGCTTACATCATCACTCTAAGGTATGTGAGGGAATTCTGTGTAAAACAATTCACCATCAGGAGCAAGGAATTATTTTCAGAGAAGAATTTGTCTGCTCTCATTCAGCACATGACCTCATTGGACCCTTTTTATTGGGTTAGCTTCCCATCCAATAGGAGAACAGTAAGTAGACCCTCTATGACATTCTACAATATAATTTATTTCTCAATGTTTCAGATTTCATATTACAAGCTAAGCTGTATAAAATAATAACATTATTGAGAGTGAGCAGCTTTCTCTTGAAAAGAAGCATTTTGCAATCATCATGGTATTGCTCGCAGAAATTCTGGATGAGATCAAAGACTTACCCCTGTCTTTTGGACCTAGAGGCTGAGACTCTGCCCTAGTTTCACTACAATACCACGATGATTACAGTCCCCGGTGCAAGTGCTGGCAGGGGGGGTGTAATAGCAGGTGTTTAGGTAATGAGGGCGAGCTCATAAGTGGATTAGTGTTACTGTTATGGAAATGGGTTTGTTTCATAGGTGAGTTTGGTCTCTCTTGACCTCTCTCACTCTCTCTCCGTGTTATGCTTTCTGTCATGTTAAGGTGTAGCAGGAACGCTCTCACCAGATGTGGGTTTCTCGGTCGTGTACTTCTTAGCTTCCAGAACTGAGAGTCGAATAAATTTCTGCTCATTATAAATGACCCAGTCTGCGCTATTCTCTTAAAGCAGCACAAAACAGACTAAGAGAGTATCCTCCACTGGTTTAAAACATTCACCGAATATAGCTTCTAACTGTATAAATGGCTCAATTATATTTTCCCTAGTTTTACAGAAAAAAGATGTATTATATAAATTCAGTTGCATTAATTTGAATAGGATAAGTGTAGCACATTTAAAATTTTAGGAATTATTATCCAAAGAATAAGTAAAAGCATATAAATGCTCTGGGCTGTGATACCATGTGTGTATGTGCATATGTATTATGTGTTTATCTTTCAAACATGTAGTTTCAAAACCAATAATTCTGTCTTGCCTAATCATATTCAATAAACATAAAAGCTTCATTTGACATTTTCAATTTGATAATGCTAATGAAGACAAATTGAAAGTTACTTATTTTTCATGTTCTCAGAGAGACTCTGGAAAATACTTGGTCACATTCTACAGAAACATTATTATTTATTTAAAAAATGTACATTAAACAAGCAAAATTATTCCTGAAAATATCTGTCAAGTAAATAATTAGGAAATATCTCATTTTTGTGCTTTGCTCAATTTCAGTTATTAGAAATTGTTGCTCCATGTAATAATACGTTGCATATTTCCCATCATCAATTATTCCATCAAAAAAATGGAATAGTAGGTATATAAGGAAATTGATTTAAGCTTCAATTTTGAATTCTTTATTGGTTTCATTTTTTTCATAATATGAAACTGTTATTAAAAAAGAACCAATAGAACAAAAAAGTACCTCCAAGTTTGAAGAAAGTATTAACATAGGATATTACCCTCTCATCTTGAAAAACTATCACCGTAAAAGAGAAAATAATGTTTTAGAGCGGATTCAGAGAGAATATACTCAACTTGGGTAGGGAGTAGGACTGGGAACCAAGAAAATAAAGCAATCAAAGTGAGCTGATATCCTCTCCTGATAGTTATATTCTTATAGAGCATCCCCTACACACACACACACACACACACTCTCTCTCTCTCTCTCTCTCTCTCTCTCTCTCTCTAAATGGGGCCATCAATGGGATACTACAGAATGGTGTTTTGAGACTCTGAGGCTAAATCATAAGACTTTTGTGGCTTCCTTCTTGCTCCCTCTGAATTGCTCATTTGGAAGCCAGACCTCATCATTTGGACAATCAAGCAGCCCTTGGAGAGGCCCAAATGGGAGGGAAATAAGGCCTCCTGCCAACAACATCACAATGTTGCATGCCCTGTCCTGCGATCCCAACCCCACAGCTCCAATCAATCCTTCCAGTGACTGCAGTCCAACATCTTGCTGTAATCAGGCCCCTGACCAGAATCACCTAGTTAAGCTGCCGTTTTAAGGTACTAAGTTTTGGGGCAATTTGCTGTGAAGTGATAGGTAGGTAGGTAGGTGGGATGAAGAGCTTTCATTTTTCCTCCTTCATTTTCTTCAATTGTTTTTTAGGCAATTAGCATGTATTCACAGACAGCAGACTTGCCTGTGTTGCTTTCCTCTTGACTCCCGTCCTGGGAGCAGGCTCTGGTACATAATTGGCTCTCAGCAAATGCTGAATAAACTCAATGAGTAACTGCTTTCAATTAAAATTATGTCACAGGCCACCTAGGAAAATGACCAGAAGACTCTCTGCAAATGTAATCTGCCACCATCTCTCCCCAGGGAGTTGCTGAAGACTGTAATGTAACAGGGACCACGAATTATGTCCAGCATTTCCAAAGTACCTTAGCTCTGATCTTCAATGAACTGAGCTATAAATTCATCAAGTATTTCAACAACCTTAAAAAAGTCCATTTACCAAGGGTAAGGCTATAACCCAACTGTATCCTAGTGAAAAGAAGGATAAACATTGAACTACTTTATCATATGCGTTTTAGACAAAAATGGAGAGAATTGCACAGCCCAGAAGATTGACTACACTGCAAAGTCATGTACTAATCTTCGCCAGGCCCAGAAAACTGTCTAACAATTGTTCTGTAATTCTCTTGTCAACTTGCTCCTCCTGTTCAGCACAATGATGGCTGTAAAACTGCCTTCATTCTCTGGCTGCATTTAATGCCAACCAATTTCTCTGTCCCTTCCCTCCCAGCAGATTGTGTTACCTTGTCTCCTATTGTGTAGTGAGGAACAAAAAACACCAGAAGGCAGCTCGCCCTTCTTGCAGCTAAGTCCACACATCGTCTGCTCCCTGCCAACCCTCAATGAAGGAACAGCCATTGTCTGGTGTCATGTCTATTGTCTGGTGCCATGTCCACTGTCTGGTGCCACATCCACCTGACACTCTTCTCCTTAGGAGCCAGTGCGGATCAGAAACAAGGGTTGGTTGCTTATCTGCTCTAAAGTGTGTTCTTCCTTTTGAGGAAAAAGGTGGGACTGGGAAGACGTGGACTTGCAGAGCTAGAGAAGAAGGATCTGGAGGCAGCTCTGTGTTTGGCACATGGGTGAGGCTCAGTAGATGGGTTTCCTGATGTTTTTACACGAGTCACTCAATGGGGGACCTGCATCAAAGCAGAAGGATCATAGAGAATCTAAAGGAATACGTTTTACATTTTGCATCTTCCCTTGGCAAGGGCCTTATCAGGAGGTAATAAAAGTATCTTGGTCAAAAGTACCTTGGCAGGCACCACGGCTCACATCTGTAACCCCAGCACTTTGGGAGAATCACTTGAGCCTAAGAGTTCGAAACCAGCCTGGGCAACATAAGGAGATCCTTTCTTTATAAAACAATAATTTTAAAAAGGTAATAATAGTAATAAATGGAATCTAAGGTGTTCAAAGAGATAAGAAAGAAAGAGATCAAAGGGACTGCAGAATGCCAAGGCCTTCTCCCTGATTCAAGTCCCTGGATCCTGACCTGATTCTCAAGTTGTTTTTTCGATTTATATTGAAAAGCACAGAATAGAGATAGGCATTTATTTATTTTCAAAATGATCTAGCAGTTTGCACTAACTTTTTAATAATAAAGGTTTGGATAAGCTCTAAATTATTTCTGAGTTTAAACATGAATGAGAAATGAAACCAGTCATTTTTCACAAAATATGTATGTTATTATAATATTCCTTTCTCAAAGCATCATTTGTTTTCTTCCTAGTTCTCTCCATTTGGGCTCTTATCAGACATGATTTCTTTGCTAAAATGCCATCTCCTCCCACTTCCTGCTTTTCTTCTGTGGCCTCCTCAGATGTTGAGCAAAGCTAGGACTTAACATGTAACAGGCAATAGATCCTGGGCTTGCTGTGGGCAGGAGTTGCCTGAAAGCTCAGAGTTACAATTGTCTTTGTTTTAAATTCTCTATAATACTAGAGGGAATAATGAAATTTTTTAAAAAATTTTTATTGCATTTTAGGTTTTGGGGTACATGTGCAGAACATGCAAGATAGTTGTATAGGTACACCCGTGGCAGTGTGTTTTGCTGCATTCTGCCCCTTCACCCATATTTGGCATTTCTCCCCATGCCATCCCTCCCCGCTCCCTCCTCCGCTGTCCCTCCCCTATTTCCCCCAATAGACCTCAGTGTGTGGTACTCCCTTCCCTGTGTCCATGTGTTCTCATTGTTAATCACCCGCCTATGAGTGAGTATATATGGTGTTTCCTTTTCTGTTCTTGTGTCAATTTGCTAAGAATGATGAAATTTTATCCCCAAAATAAACCATGAGGTCTTTACAAATATGAGTAGTATATTTCCCTGAAGTTCAGTTCTTCAAGAAATATCCCTAATGCCAAGGAGTGTTGGCTTTGTATACTTCAGGTATATATGAATAGGGAATGGTGGTTATTACAATGTAATTGATTTTTAGTAGGTAAATAATTTGGAGAGATATTTGTGTGTGTGCATATGTATACATATATATTTATAAATGATATTGGTAATACAGCCCATTTTGATGAATAACTATACATTCAGATTAAACAAACGTGTACATACTTTACCAAGAGCTTTTGAGTATTCTGAATAAAATTGAACTTCTAAACTTACTCTGAAAATGAGCTTTCTGAGGATCGTTTCTCTTTTTATAGCCATAAATACTATGAGATTTTTTTCACAAATTCTGGTTCCAAATGATGAAACATTTAGCTGAGTATTTATAAACCTAAAAATTTGAAATATTTTGAAATATTGAATATTGTCAAATGTATTTATGTTGAACAATATAGGTTAGAAAGGAATTGAAAACATGTAGTTAACACTGTAAGAAATTGTGGGTGTTACAGCATATTTTTTCCAAATTGTTAATATTATTGTTGAAAAATAAAACACAGAGGCATTTACTGTTTTTAAATGAGGTTTCATGGACAGAAAAACAAAAAATATATTGATTATCCTGAAGCACAGTACAATCAGTGTTTGATATTTTAAATAAAACATATAATTAAGATCTCATTAATTTGGATGCTTTTATTCTTCACAGAATTTTAAACAAAGTAATGGTCATCACTGAGGGTTGACAAATCACTAACTCTATTTATTGTACCTTGAAGAAATCATGGCTTTGCTAGGTAACTTACAGGACCCCTTTAAAAGGAATCATTTTATCTTTAGAGACCACCTTACAAGTTACAGATGCTTCTAAATAGGGTTGGCGATTCCATTTCTTATGTAGCCCAAAAAAAAATCACTTTATGTTCCGTTGAGTGATAACCCAGAAATAACCATAGTTGTAGGCTGTTAATTAATTATAGCTTGTGTTATCACCAAGGAAACGGCCGGAAACCAATAACAATGACTTTAAATGTCCTAGTCCCAAACTGAGCCTGGGACAATTTTGTTATTGCTATAGTAACTCTCCATTAGTTTCTCAAAATGGTCGGGAATTTATATGTTTCTACAAAGCCAAAATGCTAATTTACTAATATGATAGTTCCTACATTTTACATTTTCTAGAGTTCATAGCAAGCTCTAGGAAATTTAGGTCTGAGACACAGGTTGGGGCAAAGCCAAAGGAATATAATGCAGAAGGAGTCCAACTCTATACCCGCACCGTGTTTATCAGGAAACCCGGGCCCTTCTCAGGGAATGTTGCCAATGACAGCAGAGCCTCTGTGCCCAGGACTCCAGGAGTCCTGCCGCTCAGTGTAACCCACCTAGAGAATTCTCTTTCTCCTCTGCTCCCCTCCTCATCCAAGAACCTTGTTTGATTAACTCTACTCCAGCGTGATCACTTCTTATTCCACACCTGCTCAGAACTAATTAAACTTCAGACAAATGGCACATCTTAAGACTACTTATCATAGAAGAGACTTCCATTCAAAGAGAAATGATACAGTGGGCAGATCACATGGGATTTACACTTAAAGCTGAGATCGAAAAGTCTCACTGTCAAATCACTGACATGGAGACACCAGAAATGTCGAGACACAGTGAATAAATGCTCTCTTCCAGAGGCACAGACTTAACTGGGAATTTATTAACTCTTACTGAGTTTGAAGAAAAGAAAGTTCTACACATGCTATCCTTAATGGGTTGATATAGCTC
The DNA here is from genome assembly GCA_028533165.1 of Leontopithecus rosalia. Lineage (NCBI taxonomy): Eukaryota > Metazoa > Chordata > Mammalia > Primates > Cebidae > Leontopithecus > Leontopithecus rosalia. The sequence goes on from CM052648.1 coordinate 188,136,092, forward strand.
CTTTGTTTCTGTGATACTGGAAAAGCAATAGCATCTTTTAGAGTTATAGTATCAACTAGCATTAGGACTCATTTGTTATTTCATTATTGCTGGCATTTGAGTCCTTAACTAGACATACCTACTAAAATAACAATTTTTAAAAAGCACTAGTATTTCTAATGTTCCTAGTTCAGAAATGTTTTTAATTTTTGCACACTTGAAATAGCATGTCCTTTATATTGCCTATTTTTCAAGATCTGATTATTTATATGATAGTTACTACAAGAACAAGAAATCATAAGGCTTATATACAAATTGTCTTGAAAGAATATTGAATGAGGACAGAAAAAGAAGTATGACTTGAAGGCTTTCACCAACGAAATATGGAACATGGGTCTATATTTGTGTAGGAGAAAGTTACACAAGTAGTAAGGAGAGGCACTTCTGAGACATCTGGGTGACCTCCTTCTCTGAAATTCTCCCTGGCCACCATACTCTTTTTACTACAAAGGACATGGGGTTGTTTCTTTCTTGAGGGGGTATATTCTGAAATCAACAACAAAAAATATTCAATTTTGAAGGAAAAGATAAAAGATTTTGTTAAAAGATGGAGATTAAAGAATACATATATTTTAGTAGAACTGGTTTATTTTCATTTTATATATATGTATATTCATACATATACAGGATATAAAATATATATTAACATGTATGAAATATGTATATTCATATACATGTATTTAAAAGTTCATTACAATAGAGGGGAAGAGGACTTAAAGAAAAAAACAATATATTTTTTTGAAACAAATTCTTGCTCTGTTGCCTAAGTTGGAGTGCAGTGGCATGATCATAGCTCATTGCAGCCTCAACTTCCTGGACTCAAGCAGTCCTCCAGCCTCAACCTCCCAAGCACCTGGGACCACTGGCACGCACCACTATGCCCAACTATTTTGTTTTTCTGTAGAGATGGAGTCTTGCTATGTTGCCCAGGCTGGTCTTGAACTTCTGGGTTCAAACGATCCTCTCACCTTGGCCTCCCAAAGTGGAAATTATAGACCTCAGCCACCACACCTGGTAGAAAACAGATTTCTAAAAAGGGTATAATAACCCTTTCTGCCACCTCCTCCCCATCCCACAGCCCTCCCCACTCTGCCTAAAGAGACCAAGTTCCAAATAAAAGGGCTGGGAATAATAGATGTTGGAGACTTCTGAATAATTGATGCAATATATGAGAGTTGGGGAGTTTCATAGACTGCTGTCAAGCCAAGTTCCTCTGATGATGCCTGGATGCACCAGGAGAAAGGTAACTCTTCTCTTCCCTGTGCTTAGCGATTCTTGGTAGTTGTGCTCAATACTGTGTGGCTACCACTCATCCATCTCAGGGAACGAGTGTTGCTTAGCTTTCCATCCTGACCCTTTCCTCTATCTCACATTGCCTCTCTTTAAAAGGCATTCCCAGCTTTACTTCTACCCGCCACTGCTGGCTGTTCCTCTCCAAGCAGGTTTTCTCTGGGGAAATAGCACAACCACTCACAATATTGCTCAGGCAGATATAACAGGAGTCATTTATATGTTCTCTTTTTCCTCGACTTTTCACCTAATCCGTCAATAGAAAGTTTCTGTTTTTCACATCGGTACTGCTACCAACCTATCTCGTGCCACTATCATCTCTTGCTGGGCTTCTGAAAGTACCCCTCATTCCATTTCCTGTGTTCATGCTATTCTTTCTATTTTCCTCACATTAACATTTACTGCACACAAGTGCGAAGCCATTGTAACACCGTGACCCAGTTGCTATGTACGATAAGTACATGATATATACATGGCACATGCATAATAAATTATGGATTAAAAGCAGAAATCGTGTTTGATTAGTTGTATGAACAACTCAGTGCAAAATAAAAGTTTCACTAAATATCTCGTTAAGATTTTATAATCATACAGATACAATCCTATCATCTTTGATGAGTTTTACTTCCTAATTTTTTCTACTTTATATATTGAAATAAATTTAGACTTATAGAGGAGTTGCAAAAATGGTTCATTCAGCTTCTTCTAATGTTGACATTTTATATAACCGCAGTTTATCAGAAGTAAGAGAAATAAACACTATTATAACGCTGTTAACTCAGCTACAATCCTTACTTTTCCCCTTAATGCCTCTGTGATATCAGGGACTGATCAGAGATCCCACATGTTTTTCCTTGTTCTGCTTCCTTAGTCTCCTTCAATCTGGAACAGTCCCTCTGTCCCTCCTTGTCCTCATAACCTTGCCATGTTCAGAGAGTACCAACTGGCTGTTTAGTAAAACATCCTCCACTTTCACAATTGACACCACAAGTGGTGGTGTCTGATGTTGAGTTCAATCTCTTTTCCCTCTGAACTCTTTTTCCCTTGTGTGATCCATCACCTTTTGGCTAAGCAGCTGGTGTTAGCTTTGCTTTAGGGAATAAACAAGGCTGTGAAACAGACAACAGAAAGCTACAACAGCATAAAGAATTGATGACAAGATATCCAGACACAGCGGCTCTGGAGCTCCAAACTGCAACAACCAGCTAGAAGTGAAACCCCAGACGGATGTGTTGGGACAACAAACCCCAACAAACCCCGTCCCAACAAACCCCAGACGGATGTGTTGGGACAAACGAGCCCTTCTCAGATTTCCTAGGGATTTAAATACTGCGAGTTAGTTGTTGGGTAGAGGTTGAATATTTTGTGACCTTATTAAACTCTCAGGATTCTTTTTAGCCATGCTTGCAAGATGTCTGCAGCTTCATAAAAGTTAATTTACCTCGGTAATATGCAACAATAGCTGAGGATATGTGATTGGTTATTGTTCTCTAAAACACAAATTTAAGAATAAAATGGCAAGATAATTTTGTGACGTTTTCTTCCAAAATATTGTCATTGCTTTTATAACCTGAAAATGAACTGGTCAAACTCAGCTTATTTATAGTATCTATTATCTGATTTCACCTCATTTGCAAGCTACAACTTTGGTGGCACTCTATTGACCTGATTAGAATTGAACACGGTTATTCAATTCACATATCTCTCAGTCACTGTGTACCTGGTCACTCTGTATACCTAAGGTGCATGATTAATTAGCTTCTGATCTCTTCACATTACTTTTCTGAAACTATCAACCACTGAAGTTCATTATGCTTACAAGGTCTACAGGCTTAAAAAAAAAAACAAAAAAAGAAGTTACCTGTTTTTTTCTTGGGAAGTAATTGATGTTTATATCTTTGTCATCCTTAAAAATATTTTGAGAAACAACTAAAAGATTTTGGTAACAACATTCCCACTCCTTGCACCAGAACAACCTGACAATATTTGCACTTCTTCCCTTAAACAAGAACAAACTCATGGCATGTAATTATAGTCCAGTTTAAGAAGAAAAGGGCTTTGAAAAATTAGTAACAGAAAATTAAGAAGCAATTCTAAAATAACAAAGAGATTATTTACCAAAGATAAATTGGCTAGTCCATTTTTTAATGCACATTCTTAATGCAATAGGTATTACTTGCCTTACAAATTGACGTTCAATGCAATTTAAAATTGCATGCACTAAGCCAAGTGTGGTGGGTCACACCTTATAACCCCAGCACTTTGGGAGGCTGAGGTGGGAGCATCACTTGAACTCAGGAGTTCAAGACCAGCCTGGACAACAAGGCAAGGCCCCATCTCTATATAAAAAAAATTTTTTTTAATTAGCCAGGCATGGTGGCTCACGCCTGTGGTCCCAACTACATGGGAGGCTGAGGTGGGAGGATCACTTGAGCCCAGGATGTTGAGGTTGCACTGAGCTGTGACTACACCACTGCAATCCAGAGTGGGTGACTGAGATCCTGTCTCAAAAAACAAAACAAAACAAAACAAAAACAAACAAACACAACTGCATGCTCTGTGTTTTAGCTCAAGAGCTTCTACACCTCCAGCGTCCATGTTCCTTTACAGAAATCTAGGTTTGGCCTTTTGCTTTGCTTTTCATACAGTCTGCAAATTTAGTACCAAAGCTATTAAATAACTACTGAATTTCTAATGAGCAAATTACTCCTTCAAAATTTTATCTGGAATGTGAAAATTTGTTTTAGTGTTCAAAATTTTTTTCTGTATAATTTATATCCCTTTATAGTGACTAAAATAAAATCATATTTCTTATCAAATTAGAAGTGAATAAATTATTATTTAAATAAAACCAAGCAAGGCATCTTTTTTTTCTAATCAGACACAGACACAGATATAAACTTTTGTGTGTCTTATATTGATTTTTAAATTAACTTTCCTCACTTTCAGTGCATTAAAAATAAAACAAGCTGAACCACAGTGGTGAATGAAAAGCTGAAGAAAGATCTGTCTTTATCCATCTGATACAAAAAGGAAACTAAATCAAACACATGTATAAAGACTTTTGCTTTCTCAGGCAGGATGTAACGAGGAGTTTATTTCCCACTGGTTATGCCATTAAGACTGGGAGTTCGGCTGCCTGAGATAAAAGCTCAGCTCCTCTGCTCAGCTTTGGGACTTCAAGAAAGCAAATCATTCCTTGTACATCTGTTTCTCCCTCTACAGAAAGTGGGTTATAATATCCATACTCACCTTATGTGATTGTAAAAAGTCAATTATATAATCAACGTACAGTGGTGACTAGTGGTTTTGAGACATATTAAGGAGTAATTCAATACTAGCTATTATTCCTATCATTATGATTTCAAAAACCTCTGAAGTTAACTATAACAATATCTCATTTTTTAAAGTTCAGTGAAATAATAACTATTTCTCCTCCTCTTGTTTTCTTTCCTTTCTAAATAAAAAAGTCTTCATTTATCCTAAAAGCATATCTGGCAGTGTGGAGTGGCTCATGCCTGTAATCCTAGAATTTTGGAGGCCGAGGAGGGCAGATTACTTGAGGTCAGGAGTTTGAGACCAGCCTGGCCAACGCTGCGAAAACCCATCTCTACTAAAAGTACAGAAATAAGCTGGGTGTGGTGGCACTTGTCTGTAATCCCAGATGCTCAGGAAGCTGAGGCAGGAGAATCACTTGAACCCGGGAGGCAGAGGTTGCAGTGAGTAGAAATCTCACCACTGCACTCCAGCCTGGATGACAGAGTGAGATTCTGTCTCAAAAAAGAAAAAAAAATCTATGACAAGGAAAGGAGGTAAAGGCAATTTCAGTTCTTAGAAATTAATTCCACTGAAAGTTTCTTAAAATAACAAGTTATCAGGTTATTTGAAGACCAAGATCCTGTTCTGTTCAATAGTTTGCAATCTGTACATGTCAATTTTTTAAAAATAGTATTAAAAGGAACAAATTCCATATTTCCATATTTTCATCCCATTTATAGAAAGTGCTATTTCACAGCATATTTTTAAACATTTTTTCTCAGTAATAATACTGAAACTTAACAAAATGGTCCTTTCTTTGTTAAACTCAAACACAGAATTAGAAAGAAATAATACCTCTTGGAAGATAAGCAGTCCATCATTTCACAACTGCAAAATTACAAGTGATGTGTTTCAATAGGAAACCTTGTAATGGGTAAGGATACCTTAAGCTCTGTAAAAAACAGATACTTCCCAATTTTAGTTTTAAAATGGAAAGAGCTCCCACTTTTAAATGACTTAAAATATTTATTGCATGCTATGGAATACAAGATTATTATTCCCTTACATGTTTTGTCTTTTTAGTGAGAACTTGTTTAGTAAACTTGGCATTCAGGCCAATAGAAAAATCACAATTCAAAGATAGATATCTTCATTCAAAACATCTTTTCCTAGAAGGTATAGTAACATAATTTCTAGATTATTAACAAAACAAAGTGTCTAAAGGAAACCCCCCATGCCACTTGATTGACTGTAAGTCAAATTGTTTAGTATCTTCTTCAGTTCTAAGAAATGACTGTGGAAATTACATTTCTACCTAACTGAACATGCAATTTGATGTCTCTGGAAACTGGGCTTTTACACAACTGTTTCCACCTTGCAGAAAGTCCTTCCACAGTTCCTGTCCTAACTATTCATTCTCTGGAATGCCATGCCACCTGCTCTGGGAAAAGTTTCTGAAATCCGTAAGTCTGGTAAGTTCTTACTTTTGAGATAAGCACTCCGACGCTTGCCCTGGTTTTGCAGTTGCTAACTGTGAGATCGTTGACACTCACCTGCCTCTGCCAGACCAGGGAAACGGCCTGGGGACCTCAAAGTTTTAATATCCTGATGCAGTTCTGATGATGCTGTCACAAATACGGCCGCAAATCTTTCACTGGCCATTTCCTTAAGTTATCTGAGATATTTCATTATAGTACTTTCACCTGTACCTCGCAAAACACTTAGGTTCCCATGCCGAGAGCTTAGAGGACAAAGGAAAGTTATATAAGATGATGGATGTTCCAGGAAAAGGATGAGAACAAAGTTGTCTTTTAAGTAAAAGTGATGTGTTGGAAAGAGAACTACGAGCCGCTCTCATCGAGCAGTTGGCATGCCAGACTGAAGAATGATGTATTTTCTGAGTCTGAAAAGATTGCAGTTCATTATTAGCTATGCACAGAAAAAGGAAAAGCAACAACAACAAAAAACACAAACCTTTACCAAAGCCCCAGTGGCTTCTTCAAATACAGAGGACTCTGATGGATAGATGCATCCTGGGGAGAGAAAAGGGAAATGCCTGATAAAAGGCATTTCAGCCATTTTAAATGTCTTAGAGATTTTGCCAGTTCTGATGGAAATTGAGTTATTTTCTGGAAGGGATTCAAATGTGAACCTTTGAAAACTCAGAGACGTTTTGGAAATCTATATTACTCCTTGTATGAATTGATTTCTCTAGTTCCGTGACCACAGGTGGGATGACATCTGACACAGAGCTTCTGCCCCAAATTCAACCCCCATCACGCAGCACTGAGCAGCAGGCTCCTTCATTCCTCCACAAGGCCGAAGCCTCCCAAATAAGATGTGACTTAGCTTCACGTGTGTAATGGGCTTCTGTCAACCTCCACTGATTAGGGTTTGTGGCTGGCTAGTCTACTGCTGTCTTGTTCAACTGAAAAAGGAGTTTTCTGGGATGGTACAGAGGATCTGTTCAGTGTCACAAAAATGAACCCCCTACCTCCCGAAAACGACACCATTTCAATGATCACTTCTGATCCCGGATGAGATTTTTATAAAACCACAATGTCCTAAAAGGCCAATCCTTCCCCAAAGCTTCCAGCAGAATTAGAGACCCAGAGTATGTGCAGGAGAAAAGGGCTGACTGTGCAAGCTCAGAAGGTGAACAATCAGTGGGGCAGCTGCCCTCGTTTTGTATGAAACTACTGAAATTCATAGGTATTTGTACTTTTTTTTAAAAGAGCTAAGTCATTCATCAGTATGATTAAAATGCTACCGTTGAGTAACTCACAGTGGTGGTATCTTCAATGACTTTCTTAGCATAGCTGGTCGCTTTGCTTTTCTTTCTTGTCTCTTCACTCTCATTCATTAAAAGGCACCACTTGCCCGTCGACTCTACACCCTCACTGTACACCCGTCTAGCCGAACCCTCCCTGAGTGAATGCTTGTAGGACGTCAGCAGCACCAGCCTCTGTCCATTCCCTTTTCCTCCTTGCAAAGTGGCTTTTAGCAATAAACAGGTTGCTGATCTCTGGTCTAGTTATTAAAGGATTGGAGGCATAACAGAAAATTCCCAGAATTCCCCTTATAATACTTAATCATCTATAATGTACATCATTTGAAACACACTCAGAAGAGATTTTCTCTAACTCTGATCTCATGCAAGAGAAAAGCTATCATATATTTATTACCCAGAGTACTTTATGTCTCTTGACCAGGGTACTGGACCAAAACATAAAAGCTTAGATCTCTCTCTTTTTTAAAAGCCCTATGCTAAAAGCGCCATTCTCAACCACTTTGGAAATTGTAAAAGTACTGTGGCCTGGGGAGCTATGCTGGGGCATAAATCTATGTTAGATTCTTATTTATATGTTTGTCCCAACACTGCTTTTTGAATGCTTAAACAATTAGTAAGAATGGCCCCATATATCTAAGAAAGTACACATTTCATATGAAAGGAGACCGCAGTGGCCTGCAAAACACATCGGGTATTGTTTAACACAAGAATAGATAGATAGAGACACTGCGGGTTTTCCAATGAATGTTCTTTAAGCAAATAAGTGCACTCCATCAAGAAAAAGTAAAACGTATTTAAAGGGAATGCAGCCGGCATATCCACAGCTGCTTCATGGTACACAGAATTTACTGGGGAGGGGCGGGCATGAGTATCACAGTTTAAAAAGTGCATCAATCCAGGAAACAACTATTCTTTAACCAGGGATAGCAAGATCTTCCAGTCAAGAAAAAAAATCTCAAGAATTGTTGTAGAGCAAAAATTGATGTAAGGACGTATTGGTATTACATTACACATTCATGTAAATGATTTCTAAACCTGCTATAACTTGCAAATATCTTTAAAATGTCACCTCCCCCACCATGTTAGAAGGAAGTGTCAGCAGAATGAAACTCTCAGGCTTCAGGGATAAGATAGCCGCTGCACCGAGACAGCCAGCAGTCCACCTTCAGGTGGTACCTGTGCTTTTCCTGATTCCTGACATTCAGAGACAGGTCAGAGTGGCCAGCGGGAGTGAGAATGCTGTGTAATTTACTATGTGACACGCCGCCTCTTCAGCAGTAGCCACCTGCTCACTTCCATACTCCGGTGCCTGCCCAGTGCACTTAATCACAGTGCAGCACACTGTTATGAGTTGGACGGTGTCTCACAAAAAGGTATGTGGTGTCTAACCGCCAGCACTGCACAATGTGACCTCATTTAGAGGCAGGGTCTTTACTGAGGAATCACGTTGAGGTCATTAGAGTGAACTCTAATCCAATACAGTTGGTGTCCTTATGAAAAAGAGGAAATGTGGACACAGGCAGAGAAGAAAGACGACACAGAGACATACAGGGAGGAAACGGACATCCAGAAGCCAAGGAGAGGGGCTGGGAAGCTTTTAGGAATCAATTCTAATACTTTCATTTCAAATTTCTGTTGTTTAAGCTACCAAGGTTGTGGTACTTTACTATGGAAGCTGTAGCAAACTAGCAGAAACGTCATCTAATTTATTTAGTTATTTATTACTTTATGGCTTGCTGTACCACACAAACACACATACACTGGCATGGGAGTGCATGAAGGCAAGATCGTGTCTGAGGATCCACTCTAACTGCATAGAACAGTGCCTGGCATTTAGCACGGTTCAATTAACACTTAATGAAAGAATACATTGTTTTGAGGAAGTAAATTTATAATATATATGTAATTTGATGTGTGACAGTTACTGTGAAAATTTAAATCAAAGAACTTAGATTTAATAGTCCAATTATTTCTTAATTATTGCCTCTAAAACATGCCTTGTCAGACGTTTAAACATGAGAATGCGACTTCTGGATTTGATTTCTCTTTCTCAGTATATCTCTATCTACCTCACAATTTGTAGATGAAGTTAATGGTTGGTCAAATTTGATAGTAACATATATTCACCGATAGAAGATTGCTGGCCGGGCATCATAGCTCATGCCTGTAATCTCAGCACTTTGGGAGGCTGACAGGGGAGGATCACTCGAGGCCAGGAGTTTGAGACCATCCTGGCCAACAAGGTGAAACCCCATTTCTACTAAAAACACAAAAATTAGCTGAACATGGTAGCATGCGCTACTCAGGAGGCTGAGACATGAGAATTGCTTGAGCCTGGGAGACAGAGGTTACAGTGAGCCAAGACCACACCACTATACTCCAGCCTGGGTGACAGAGTGAGACTCTGTCTGAAAATAGAAAAAAAAAGAAAGAAGATTATTAAAAATATCTTTCCTTTTTGACCAGAAACACAAATTGACATTAGAAAGCTTATAATCTTTTGAATTCCTGAATCAACAAAGTATGCTAAAACAGAACTAAGATGCAAACACCAAAAACATTAGAACAGTATCAGATAAGCAATAATATGTATAAACCAGTGGTATTAGAATTTACTTGAGGGAAGGTTAATAGACACACCTGAGTGACCATGGCCCATGACACAGTCCACAGGAGGTCCTGAGAATATGTGCCCAAGGTGGTCGGGGCACAGCCTGCTTTTATATATTTTTACGGAGGCATGAGCCATCAATCAAATATATTTAAGAAATACATTGGTTTGGTTCAGAAAGACGGGACAACTCAAAATGGGGGGTGCTTCCAGGCAATAGGTAAATGTAAACATATTCTGGTTGACAACTGGTTGAATTAAATTCAAGCTCTTAAAATATCTTATAGAGTTTGACTCTTTTTTGACACTGTTGCAGAGCCTCTGTGGCTCAAAGTCATGGTTTCAGTTTAGGAATTAAAATCACTAGTCCACAAAATTATAAAAATTGTCGAACTTTATTTGTGACTGCTCCCTGCCTCTTATCCTCAAATTGTCTTCCCTTGTTTTTGCTTGTCTCCCTCTCTTGCCAAGCTCTAGCACTGGGCCCTTAAGAAGGACAAGTGGGGTGGGAGTGGATCTTTCTTTCATGGGGTGCTTTTGTGCAATCTTCAGAGATTCTTTCTTTTCCAGCCCCTGGAAACATACCTTTGTAGGGGCCCTCACCCTGGAAAGTGCATCACCAGCACAACTGTTTGGTTCTGAGTCCTTGCTCAGTTCCAGGCAACAGGAAACTCCTCCAGCTCTTTAACCAGCACCCTCAATCTCTTCAGCTGCTCCATTTCACAGGATCTGCTCAACACTCATGCATCCTTTTTCCTAATTCTGATAGCAGAGACAGCCCTCTCCTGCAGCAATTTCTCTTGGTTCTGTTTTCAAAAGTGGCTGGACAGGTAAACATTTCCAAGGGCAAGGGAGACACCAAGGTCTCTTTCTGTCTCTGTGTTATCTGGCTAACATCTCCTTTTCCAAGATTTGTGGTGATGGGCAGGGTTCTTTAGGAATGAGATTCTTGAGGGGTAATTCTTCTTATATCAAAGATTCTTTCTCCCTGTATTTGTGTGTGTGCATGTGTGTGTAATCTCAAGTGATATATCGGTCTTTCCACCCTCTCATATGGACTGGACATAACTGTTCAACTAGCATCACAAAACCTGTTTGTACTGTCCCTTGCAAATTCTGAGTATGACCTACAATCTTAGTTTGGAAGGTGCTGTCTACCATCTTGGACTCTTGGCAGAACCGCTGGTGAAATAGTTCCATTTTAACATCCTGTTATTCTGAGGATCTAACCACAGTGGACATGGAGGAGTCAATGGTCTCAGGTGCGACATGGAGTATGGACAATGTAAAGGAGACAAATAATGGCTCATTTTAGGAACTGAAGGAACACTAGTGTGGAGCACACTATCAAGTCTGGCGGAAGAAAGGAGGCGAGAAATGGAGGTGGGGAGGAAAAATAGGCCCTTCGTAAAATTCTGTTATCCATGCTAACTAAAGAAACTATTAATGGGATTTTAGGTTTGCTTTGATATATTAGTTACTAAATAAAGTTCCAGAAGAAAGAAGAAGGGTCCCTTAACTTCAATTTATAACTTATCCAGCTTTCCAAAATTTTATACTTAAAATCTAAAATCTAAATATGAGTATTTTTGTTAAGGAGGAGGAGGAGAAAACTAACTTTTCACCATTCTAGGTCATCCAGTTCAGTCATTTGGCTTCATGGGAATTTATCCAGATTCTATACAATGTTTTCAAACTTATCAATATTTGGTGCAAGCAGTGGGGAAATAAAGGTCTTTGCTCTGAGACAGGAGCAAATTAACTTGCTATTTAACCTGAAGCAAAATGTCTAGCCTCTCTAGGAGTCCATTTCCTCATGGGGAAGAAGATGTTATTTAATTTTCAAACATTCCATGGCTCAGTGGGCCGGTAGGTTTCTCCCTTCAACAGAAGTGAGAAGACAGAGACAATTAAAGGAAATAGCTCAATTAAAAGAAAAGGGTAGGGATTCTGTTAATGTGTATGTCTGGTAGCAATCATTATTGATGATTAAATGAACCAAAGAAAAGAATATAATTCTCTGAGAGTTACCTCAAAGAAATTAACAATGGGATTCAGGCAAGGAGACTTGAGAGGACTTATTTTCACTATAAAACACTATCTCCACATAACTATAGGCAGTTTACATCAAAATTGGTAAAAATTTAAAAAATGGCATACAATATTTCTGCATTAAGAATGTTGAGTATCACAGATGAGAAGGAGATAGAGAGGTAATAGCTAAAACAATAAGATATTTAGCTAAAACAATAAAAAGCAAATTGCTACATAATACTTGTAGAGATTGGTAGCTGAGAAAGTAGTGTTAAAATGGACAGGAAGTGAGCAATCAACTGGAGGGATCTTGTGAGAATGTCACACACACGTAATGTCAACACCAAATCCACCTTTGGATTTATACTAAGCACCTGAGTATATTGTATCATCCTTTTCCTTATGAGCATTCAATCTAATAAGTTACTATTTTAATGGATGCTCAATGGAAGGTGTTAATTAAAAACTAATCTCCATTTCACTAGAAGTCACTAGTTCAGTGACTTATTAAAATAATACTGGGAAATATTTCCACAGCTTTCAGACTAACTGTGGCAGTGTATAGCCAATGTACTTGAGAACATCTCAACAACTTAAAATAAATAAGGTTTGCAAACAATAGGGTTCTTTTTGGTGTCAAAACTCTCTTGAAAACGTATAGAGCATATGTGCTGTGACCATATAATTTATCCTTCAAACTAGGACACTTTTGAGCATGAAAGTGGGAACTATTATTAGTTAAGCTAAGGCAAAGTTGTAAGCTGGGGCCATCAAGGCCTGTGTATAATCATATCTCACTACCGGGGTAGGAAGACTGGTGATACTGCATAGTCCAATTTTATCACAGAACGGTTTCTTTAAAAATCTGTTTTTCAAATAAAAATGTTTCAAGATATAATATATTCGTGACATTATTGACATTCAAGGCAAATTCCATTATTAGACTTTTCTCATAAAAATGCCTATAACTAAGGCAAGCTTTACACAGGAGAAAAACACAGTGAGAAAATTATGGATAATCGGACATTGTCAAGAAATACATGGATCATATTGAGTGGATGCTGGCAGCCAAAAGATGGCCTGGAAGGGGCAATAGGAGAAAAAACAAAAGCAAGGGACAGGGAAGGAGAACAAAACAGTCTCTACCAATATTTTGCTTATGGCCACCAGAAGTGGCAGGAGATGTGACCAGTGGGGTCCTCCAATGGGGACATCCAATGATATCCTGTTTCATTAAATCAAACAACCTAACTTTGACTTCGAATTAAGTGCTAGATTCTAGGCGACAATATAAGACATAGTTCCCCCACTAAAGAAATTAAGGGTCTTTTGAGGTGCTATATGAAAAATGAGAATGTTAATATCATCAGAGAAGTCCGGTTTATAAATGACAATAACTCATCTAATTAGTAAATGTTGGTTGCCTTTTTTTCTATGACTGTAGTCTGCTGACAGTTGATTTTTTAAAAACAAGGTCATCTTACTGATCGCACTAAATGAATTGATTCCATTCATTACACTTTTACCTTCTGTGGTGGCTCCTGAATTGATTATGTTCATTAGGTCAACCCTGTAGGTGATTCTAGGAAAAGCCGAGATCTTCCCACACTAATGGCTACAGTAATAGCCTCATTAAAGATCACAGACATGCAGAAAAGACAAATGGCAACCCTTCTAGTACCTCTTCAGAGCTTTCCTGGAAGACCCAGTCAAATCAGCACCTTCTTAGACTCAGCTCTAAGGTTCTTTGGACTACACAGCTGGACCTACCACTACACAGTGTCACCATGGACTCACAGGTGCATCTCTTGGGGGTTTATCTCCCTATGCCCTTAGGGCTTTGGTGGGACAGAAAGTTTGTAATTCTCTCTGAAACTGTATTAGTTTGCTAGGGCTGCCATAACAAAGGAAGACAGACTGACTTTAAAAACAGAAATTAATTTTCTCACATTTCTTGAGGCTGGAAATCAGAGATCAAGTGTCAGCAGAGTCGGTTTCTTCTCAGGCTTCTCTGACTTGTAGATGGCCGTCTTCTCTCCGTGTTTTCAATAATTTTCCCTCTTTATGTGTCGGAACCCTCCTTTTTGTAAACAAGGATTCAAAAATCACATTGGATGAGAGACCACCCTAGTGATCTCATTTTATCTTTTCTTTTTTTTTTTTTTTTTTTTGAAACGGAGTTTTGCTCTTGTTACCTAGGCTGGAGGGCAATGGTATAATCTCGGCTCACTGCAACCTCCGCCTCCTGGGTTCAGGCAATTCTCCTGCCTCAGCCTCCTGAGTAGCTGGGATTACAGGCACATGCCACCATGCCCAGCTAATTTTTTGTATTTTAGTAGAGACGGGATTTCACCATGTTGACCAGGATGGTCTCGATCTCTTGACCTCATGATCCACCCGCCTTGGCCTCCCAAAGTGCTGGGATTACAGGCTTGAGCCACCGTGCCCAGCCTCATTTTATCTTAATAACCTTCTTAGAGACTTTATCTTCACATAGCCTTACATTCTGAGAGGCTGGGGTTTAGGACTTTGTTTTAGCTCAGGCTACCATAAAAAAATCCCTTAGATTAGGTAGCTGAAACAACCAATATTTATTCTGTCACAGTTCTAGAGATTAAAGGCCTCTGTGACCGTTCTGGAGGCCTTTAATGGAAGGCCAGGTTCCCAGGGCCCACAAGATCCATGTCTGATACAAGCTCTTTCCTTTGGTGCAGCCAGCCACTTTCTCACTGTGTCTTCCCATGGCAGAAAGAGATGTTTGGTTTCTTTTTCTTCTGATAAGGGCACTGGTCCTATCAGGTTAGGTGGCCTATGTCTTCATCTAACTTCTTCACAGGCTCTATCTCCAAATATAGTCAGATTGGGAAATACGGTATCCACATAAAAATTTGGGGGAACAGAGCACAGCTCTTAATGGAAGCATTCTGTGTTAGCAAAGGTCTCTCCTAAGGCCAGCGCCGTATCCAGCTCTGTAGAAACGTAAGAGAGAACACTCAGGGAAGTGCCCCTGTATCGTGCTCTAATAGGCACAGCTGTGCTACCGAGAATATGTACAGTGAAAGCTCTTTACAATCAGGGAAGCAAATTGACATCCCATTCTGATGTTTAAAGCACTCCAGGGGACTGAGCTGCTACTGACTGATCATCAGGACGACCATGACACAAAATGATCATTCTGCTCCTGAGCAGACTACGCCTTTTCATGGAAACAAGCCTTTTAGGCAAAGCCAAGCAAGAGTTAAATAATAACAACATACAATACCACGGAAAACATTCGAAAGGCACATTTTTAGCACTTACTGTAAGAATTGTAGGGCTGTAGTGCTATTCTCGTTAAGTTAGAGCTTGTCGGGAGAGTAAGCTCAGTCCTCCCCCACTGCAGTAGCGATAGGGTTCTCAGCAGTCTATACTGCTCAAAATCTCACATCAGGAACGCTTTGGATTTCTTTGTGACTTCTGAATGAAGATTATAAAGTAGAAAATTATCAATACTGCTTGGCTGATTAATATTAATCAGACTATATGTGTGTGTTTATGTGTTTATATGAGTGCATGTATAATATACATTTAAATACATACAAAATCACATAAGACCATGGCAGCGGCCAAAGGAAGCAAAGTGGCCCAGAGGCATATTTGGAGGATAGAGCACTACCCCGGTGCAAGGTCTAACACCTGGAACTAGGGGTCCACAGTCTCGTTGGACCTCTGCCATGCACATCCCATGACTGGCAGTGAGGGCTGAGCCAGCCATCCCAGCAGGGAAGCTGCGAGAAAGACTATTCCTCAAGTTGCCACTCCAGAGTCCATCCATAAGAACCTACTTCTCTTGCTCATTCTATGCAGCAATGGGAGCTGATTGCCTTCTTCCTGCCCATTTTATTTTCCATCTCTCCAGATCTGAGAAATGATGAGAGGAGGAAAAATTACTTAAAGATGCTTCAGGACTCAACCTTTGTTCTCTGTGTTCCTGATGTTAAGGTAAAACTGCATGCACAAAATGCCAAAGATTCTTGATGAGGACCTTAAAATGCTTTGCAAACTCATTGCACCCACACGGTACTGCTAAGTTAGGCTGACATGCCCATGAATTACATGTACTATCAACCAACAAGAATGATTCCTGGGCACATCTTGTCCTGAGAGGCAATCACTTAGGATTCTAATCTTCTTGTGTCTACTGTGCTCCACAGTCTGCCCTAGTTTCTGTCCATATTTGAAAATTACTCAGTGTTAAAATGTGGCTTCCTACATTTTGATTTTTTTGTCTTCCAAGAGACATGGCATTGAGGTCATCTCTTTGCTCCACATTTGTCAAGTAGAATAACCTATTATAGTTTACAGCATTATGCCCAGGTACCTAAGCCCTGGTGCTAGCCTCATTAACTAGTCAAAGGAGGGGAATAAAAAGATTACTTTGAAGTTGAATATTAATCTCTCTATATATAGAAAATTCTTACATCCTAAAAATAACCCAGGGATTGGCATATAAGGCTCGTGATATAAATGATGGCCATTTTGAAAAGTGGTTAAAATTGGAGTGGTTAATACGCTGTTACATAATTAATCCTGGTACAGATGAACTTGACTGATATTTATTCATTCTCCCTCCACCAGCCTGACAAGGTTCCAGAAGCAGATTAATAATAAGCAATTCACACTTCATCTTCATTGTCCTTTTCACAAAACAGAATTGGGCATTTTTTTCTCCACATTTTATTATAAAGGGCACAATCTACACCCTTAAAAACTCATTTTGAAGGAATAAGTTTAGAATATAGCTCCTTGCAAAATGATCATTGCTTACATATTTTCTTACTATTTTAGCTATCTGGATCAATAACCACAAAAGCTTAACATTGGTGAAGTTCATATTTCTCCCTGTTACACAATGAATTCAGAAAAAAGATTTTCCCCTAACCAACAAAAAGTGATACAGAATTATAGATGCTGGCAGTAGTGACTAACTCACCTGTAAACAAAGATTAAAAAAAAATCCTCAAACAGTATAGACTGACTGAGCCATGTGGACTGCAATGCTCAAGAATATATGTGCTCTCTCATAGACACTTCTGGAAACTGAATGAAAGCATGTTAAAAGGATGGTTCTTACCATTATTCTTATTCTTTAATAGAATGAATAAATAAATATTAGAGGTTTTACTGGTTGAAAATTGATTTTTTCATGTGCTGTTGTTTCCAATGCAAATTATGTCCACTGATAATAAGCAAACTTGAACTTAATTCAGAATGACTAACTTAATAATCTCACATGCTTTGATCATTGATGTGTCTCTCAACACATAGCACAATGCCTGGTAGATAGCTGGCACTGAACAGATATTTGTCATATAAATGAGAGGATAAATTGATGGTTAGGAAAACATAAGCAATACATTCCTCCAACTGTTTCAATTGGGAATATCAAAGTCATTATCTTCAAATATTTTACTAACCGGAAAACCAATTTCCTCACCAATGGCCAGGAACATTTCTATGTACAAGGAAGGCTGAATTCAAAGGATTGGGCCGGGCGCGGTGGCTCAAGCCTGTAATCCCAGCACTTTGGGAGGCTGAGGCAGGTGGATCATGAGGTCAAGAGAGATCGAGAGCATCCTGGTCAACATGGTGAAACCCCGTCTCTACTAAAATACAAAAAATTGGCTGTGCATGGTGGCATGTGCCTGTAATCCCAACTACTCAGGAAGGAGGCTGAGGCAGGAGAATTGCCTGAACCCAGGAGGCGGAGGTTGCGGTGAGCCGAGATCGCGCCATTGCATTCCAGCCTGGGTAATGAGCGAAACTCCGTCTCAAAAAAAAAAAAAAAAAGGGATTATAAGGAGCTTCCATGTTTGGAGCAGAAAGTTATGCTGCGTGCTTAAAAATATTCATTCTCAGGCCTGATGACAATCTTCAGGTCAAGTGACATGGTCATAGGTTAGAGCTTTCTCAATTATCCCAGTAAAACCAATACTGCCACAAACTGCATGTACCACATTTACTGTAGAAGCTACAGACTCGGTGAGATGCCAGACATGAGGGACCAGAATAAAAATTTCAGAGATCATGCTCCTACCTTTTGCTCACTGGGAAACAAATGAAGGTGGGGAGTTGTATCCAAATTATATAACCTAAGACAGAATGTATTATGCTCTGGAAAGGAAATGTTGTTGAACCTTTTACATAAACATAGATAACTGTGTGTGTGTGTGTGTGTGTGTGTGTGTGTGTGTGCGCGCGCGCGCTTGTGGGTGTCTTTTCATGAAAATGAACAATTTGTTATAAAAAAACCAGAATACTCATAATACAGTAAAATGATCAACATTCATAATTCATCTAACCTATACTGTACTTTCCTAAAATAAGTATCTCAAAACGAAGTACACATGCATTCACAACACACACACACACACACACACACACACACACACACACACACACACACACAGCATGAGAGGGAAGAAATCAATCCAGCTGATGAAAGAGAATGGTCCCCCTGCTGCCGGCTCTGCCCCGTCCACCTCAGAGCTTCGCGGCTCCTGCCATGTAACCATCGGGAAACATTCATCCTAATCCTTTTACCTACAAAACCCTTGTGGACTCAAATTCCTTTGTTTCCCATTTCCTGAACTGTCCAGACCTTCACACCCCACCAATACCTTCAGAATTTAAAGTAATGGTACGTATTACCAAGAGGAAAATAAGTAACAGTATACTCTAATTGCTAGCATGGATTTCTGTTAAAATATCTGTTTAACCTTTCTAGTTCTTCCTTTACAAACTTGTGATATAAAAGCCCAACCTAAAACAAATGAAAACAGAAGACAATTAATGCGGTACACATAATTATAGCATTCTGTGTATCCTATTGCTGCAAAGACAAATTATTTATATAAAATTATCTATCAAATAAAGTCATTTCATCATAATGCTCTTTTTAAAAGACCATAATGTTTCATTACAAATAATCTAACAAGACTATGGTGTATAATAAAAATGACACTAGAATTAAAAGTTTTGTAATTTTCTGCTATGACGTTAACCTAATACTGTGTTCACTTTACACCTCAACCTCAGAACTGTACAATATGTCTCATGCAGGTAATTGTTTACTGAAGGATTTACCAATCATCTGATTTTTAGCTTTTAGAGTAAAATCAGACATATTAACATATATGAATTTGGTCTATTATCAATCATTTATGTACATTTAGGCATGGATTATTAGAGTAATTAATTTTTTAAAATAGGTGATTAACTTGGGGGTTAGTTTTTCCTATATAATTATGCTCATCTTAGGCAAATTTTAAGAATAATTTGAATTCGAGAATATATATCAACAAGGAGGAGATGGCCTTTAATCTTGTTTTTTGGCAGTGGTTCTCAAACTGGAGAATCAGAAGCATGTTGTAAGGTGAGGCTCATGCCTGTAATCCCAGCTCTTTGGGAGGCTGAGGCGGGTGGATCATGAGGTCAGGAGATCAAGACCATCCTGGCCAATATGGTGGAACCTCATCTCTACTAAAAATACAAAAATTAGCTGGGCATGGTGGCTCGTGCGTGTAATCCCAGCTACTCAAGAGGCTGAGGCAGGAGAATCGCTTGAACCATGGAATCAGAGGTATCAGTGAGCCGAGATCGCACCACTGCCCTCCAGCCTGGTGACAGAATGAGACTCCATCTCAAAAATAAAAAATTAAAAAACTATAAAATAGATATGTAATTAATAAAGCAGACATATTAAAATTTACCTTAAATTTAACTTGCATAAACAGTTAGCAAACTTCACTTGTGAATTTGAAAACTATCTCATTGTCCTTTGTAAGAACAGTTTATGCAACAAACCTTCATATATCACTTGGCTCAAAAGCAATTCACTGGGCCAGTTTAGATGAGATCCTACACACACACTTTCTCCAGTGTAATTATTTATACCCAATTAACTCAATGCAACAGAGATGGGCTCCAATAACTTTGAAACATAAATGCAGTCTTAATTATGTGTATACAGTAAGTGCCCCTTATCCATGGTTTGGTTTGTTTCAGTGACCTGCTATCAACCATACTCTTAAAATATTAAATAAAAAATTCTAGAAAGAAAACATTCTAAAAATTTAAGTCTTAGTGCATTTCGAGTGGCATGATGAAATCCTGTGCCATCCCACTCGGTTTTACCTGGTAGATGAGTCCTCCCTTTGTCTAACCTGTCCTCACTGTACATGCTGCCTGCCCATCAGTCACTTAGTAGCTGTCTCAGTGATCTGATCAAAAACTGCCAGTATATCTAGGGTTTGGCACTATCCCTGGTTTCAGGCATCCCCTAGGAGTCTTGGAGTACATCCTCCCCTCCAAAGGGGGCACCACCATATTCTGATTTGGCCAATGTGGAAATATTTGTAGAACACAGAGAAACTAAACTCACACTTGGGGCATTGAAGGGATTTAATTTTCTTGCCTACTAGTAATGAAGCTGCCTCTTTAAAAATCAAATCTGAAATATCTTTATCACAACAAATACTGGAGATAAATTAAAGCAAATTATTATTTTGTCAAATGGTTTTTGTATGACAGGCTTTTCTCTGGAGTTGTTCATTTCCATGTCAAAGAAAAAACAATATTGTGCATTTCTAAAATAAACAAACCATTTATAAATTATTCTCATTCAACAGAAATAGTTGTTACTTTGAAAAAAAAAAAACGGGCCGGGCGCGGTGGCTCAAGCCTGTAATCCCAGCACTTTGGGAGGCCGAGGCGGGTGGATCACGAGGTCAAGAGATCGAGACCATCCTGGTCAGCATGGTGAAACTCCGTCTCTACTAAAAATACAAAAAAATTAGCTGGGCATGGTGGCGTGTGCCTGTAATCCCAGCTGCTCAGGAGGCTGAGGCAGGAGAATTGCCTGAACCTAAGAGGTGGACGTTGTGGTGAGCCGAGATCGCGCCATTGCACTCCAGGCTGGGTAACAAGAGCGAAACTCCGTCTCAAAAAAAAAAATATTGAATTTCTTTTTCTGCTGTAATCATTGCCAATCAGCTGAAATGGCATGTGGCTGCAGATATGTGATTGCATGATGCATTTAGGATAGCAATAATGTCATAATCAAACCCATGCTGGATAGCTTGCAGTGAAGAAAGGATATTTTTGCAAACAATTTGATTTTCTGATTGTTTGCTAATTATTTATTTATTTTAGCATCATACTGAACAGTCATTACACTCATTTCATTTCTTATAAAAAGTCATTTTACTCTCCAAATCAGTTGAGGGCGGACTCTAAGATGGCCCTCAATAAGCTTCACCTCCTGGTATTCATGCTCATGAGTAGTCCCTTTCTCCTGAAAGTGAACTGGCCTAGCAAAGCTGATGGGATGTCCTTTCCCTTCTTACATTTCAAAAGGGAGTGACTTTCGTCTTGCTAACAGCCAGCCTCTCCTTTGCTGGCTCTGATGAATAAATTGGCCATGTAGAAGAGGTCCACATATTCAGGATCTGAGTGCAGCTTTCAGCTAACACGCAGCAAACAACTGAAGATTTTAGTCTGCTACCCAGAAGAATAAAAATCCTGCTAGCAACCACAGAGCTTGGGAATTAATCCTTGCACAGTCTAGCCTTCGGGTGAAGCCTCAGCCTTGTCCAGTCACTTGAATGCTGTCTTGGAGAGACCTAAAGCAGAGCTTACTTAAGCTGGTCCTGGACTCCTAATCCACAGGCACTGTGAGATAGTAAGTGTTGTTTTAAGCCACTGAATTTGTGGTAAATCATACATAGCAACAGGTAACCGATACAATGTCTTTCATTATTTGTTGGTTTTCTTTTGGTTATGTATGTTGCCACGTGGTTTTAACTTATGTGTATGTCAGCTAGACGTGTTCTGCATCATTAAAATATATTTTCATTGAGAGATGCCACTGAGAAGTACAGGCTTTGAAGTCAGAGAGAAAAGAAAAATCCATATTCCTGTGCAAAGTATTTAGCCTCTCTTGGCCTCAGTTTCCTTGCCTATAAATGAGATTACATTATTATTACTACAGGGTTATAGCAAATATATTAACTGACCATATGTTCACTTAACAGGTGTCTGAAATTACCACTATTAAAGTTATCTGAAGAAAACAACTATAATCAATGACTTTTAGGGATTTTCCTTACTGATAACCACACTGTCATTCTAGCAGGACAACTCATCACCTCTTCTACAGAATCCATTGTGCCAACACTATTTTTAGGCCTTGGCCAGGACTGTGTAAGAATTGTCCTACTAGAAGTTAAAGTTTTCTCTGCATCAAGATGTTCCCAGGTTTGGGTGTCTGCAGGCCTGGTGATTTAGCCTCTGACTTGATGGATTGCAGCTTTTTGGCTCACACAGGTTGGTGTCCACACTTGACCCCACACTTTACCACTCGCCTCTGCTTGGTTTCTCTTGTTCTGGCTTTTTATCATTTTCATAATTCGTTATGGGTTGGATACAGAGAGGGGTGATTGTGAAAAAAATTCAAAGTAAAGTTTCTAATTCTTATTCTTATAAACACTTTTAAGCCAATTGTTGGTTACCTGGTGTGTAGCTCTCCTGCAGAAGGAATGTGTTTGCTCCAACAGAGCACAGATTTGGTGGGTGAGAATCCCACTAATTATGGAGCCATTCTGCACACTGATCACGTCTGGGAAAAAAGCAACATGTCTGCAGTGATTGGATTTCCAGACGATTCTATTACTCTGTTTATTTGGTCTTTAAAATATATAATTCAACCTTTCAGATTTGCTCTGAAGATGAAAAAGTATGCATTTTTCATAGCTTACACATGTTCAATATAATACTTAAGCAAGTTGTTAAATCAATTCTGCAAAGCAGTAATAAAAAGTGGTCCACAGTTTTAACAAATACTAAGCACTGAAGGCAAATTCTTCCAAAAGGAAATATATGGCCTTCTTTTGTCCTAAAGTTTTTTTTTAAACAACGACTCACCTCTTTTAGTGACTTTATATTTGATTGAAATTATATACGATTTCAACTTTTTTATTTATTTATCTGAACAAACAGAAACTTTTTTCTTCACATAAGCATAATCTCACAGTTTTGAAAAAGTGGTCACAACATGGTTTTTGTCCATGGAAAGGAAGAAAAAGGAAAAGTTACTATTATATTTTCATCTCTTGAATTGTAGGACATAAAAGAAAGCCTGAGGATACATCAGTATTAACAGCGTTTTTAACCTGGTTTTTCATGCATCAGGATGCAATCAATAAACACTTAAAAATAAACATTTATTTAAAGCTCCTTCTTTCATATATGAAAGTATAGACATCGTCATGAGAATAACCTTAAAATATGACCTCACTCTAGTTGTCAACTTTTGAAAGAGATGGGGAATCCAAATAGTCGCTTTACCCAAGGGTAGCTTTCCTTCCCGAGTAAAATTTGATTCTTACAAATTATTTCAATCATTTCATCATTGTATAACTTGCCACTTAGAGGATAAAAGACCTCCTGAAATCCGCATTACCCATTTTAAATAGGGATAATTATAAAGTAAATGATCACTCCAGTGCTCTCAGCGACCCATGATAATTTCCTGGAATTAATGACAGCTTCAAAGATTTGTCCCATAAGAGAATATGGTTTATGTTTGAAAAAGAAAGATAAATATCTTCACAATTATAGTAATGGTCACACAAAGCACTGGAAATATTTTAAGGTTAAAATTGACCTAGAGAAAGCAAATTCAAAAGACCAAAATAAAAATTCAGTGCCTAAGAAGGTAATTATTTTAAAAGCATGCAATAAGTGCTCATGAAAAACACAGGGGACAAATTTGGTACTGAATAATATATAGAGATGTCAGAGATGTTAAGGTCAGCAAACATTCCATTATTATTTATCATGTATACCTCAGTAGGAATTATAAGTTTGTTCCAAAATGAGTTTTATGTGTTCTAACATTTGTTTACTATGCATTTTTCAAAACTAATTCAGGACCTTTTCTTATTTTTCTTCACTATTGGGTTAATTGTCCAGTTACATGGCTAGTAAAAAAAGTCTTTTATAAAGAGGGTATAATTAAGTTGACTTCAGCAAGAAATGTAACCTGTGACCTGCATGACAGTCACTAAATAAACCTTCATCAGTGTATGCTTGTCTATGACATAACTATTTTAAAATAAAGCACCTTGTTTATGCAGGGTAACTTCTTTTGAATCTGGGCATATTCTATATAGTTTTTGCAATTATCCTTTCAAATCAGAAAAATAGATAGTACTTTATAATATGTTAATACCTATCATTGATTCCATTTACTTATACTTTGCTAATAAGTATAAAATCGGGTCTGGTATACAGCAGCCATTCAATTTCCTTTCCCCCAAAAATTGAGGCACTATGTCTGAACTCTCACAGCAACTTATAATCAAAGTAGAAATATCAATTAAAATACCCAGGCTTCATTAAATACCTTCAGAAAGGTCCTCTTATCTTTGTTAAATATCAAATATAGATTTCTACAAACTCATGCAGCATATGACAAAGGTCAAAAAATGATCTAACATATATCCATCTCGCTACACCCATTATCGCCTGGGGGATGCACTCTTGACACATGTCTCTAGAGCCTCTCCAAATCTAATGCCTTAAAGTGCCCTTTCTGTTGATTGACCCACCAGACTTCAAGTGTCTGCAGCACCAGACTTCAAGATTATTCTTTCTCCTCCTTTCCAGTTAGCCAAAATTTCTTTTTCTTTTGAGCAGTTAATCTTGGGCAGTCAGGAGTTCAGTGTCTGATTAAAAAATGTGATTTACATTAGAGCTGCAGAACCCTTGAGAAGTGCTATTTGTATTTTAAAAGAGCATCTTATGAATCAAATCCTTCCTAATAGGTCATACTGTGGCCACACTGATGAGAGAGGGAAAAATGAGGTCCACAAATATCTCAACCATGCCTCTGAGAAGATAAAAGCATACTAGTCTTATGTTTAAAAAGAAACTGGAGAATGGAGGTTTCTGCACTGACAAAGATAATTATTCAGAAAAGATAACAGAATACACTAGTAGATTAAAGCCAGGGATCATACAGTAAATCAGGAGACCTGTGGTTCATGTTAGAGTGGCAATTAGCAAATTCAGCAAATATAATTACCTCAGTTCTTCTCCTATCTCACACATAAAATGTAAGAGTCTTTCTTCTCTCTAGAGATGTCCAGAATGAGTTAATTCCAAAGCAAAATTTTCCATGGTGCCTATCTCCCAGAGGATCACCACCACTACCCAGGACTGCTTCTTGTGTTCTAACTGACATGGCTATCCAGCTAACCAATTTATCATTTAGGACAGATCAAACATGTCTAGGAAAAGAACACACTTCCTTTCTGAAGTCACTTGATTATTAAAGAAAAAGAATATTTTACTATCTTTAAAATTATCTTGCCTTAGGATAAGTTCTTACTTAACAATAACAGTTGATATAAATAGATTAAACTTTCCAATCAAAAGACACCAAGGAAATAAATGTTTATAAAAACAAGACCCAATGATCTGTTGCTGTAGAGAAATGCTACTGATTTGCCATATAGAAACACCAATGGGGAACAATCCGAAACAAAATCAAGAAAGTAAACCCATTTAAAATACTTCCAAATAAATTTAAACACCTGGGAATTAACCAAAGAGGTGAAAGAACTCTACAATGAAAACTATAAATACTGATACAATAAATTAAAGATGGCATATTTAAAAAAGGAATGATATTCCATGTTCATGGGTTAGAAGAATCAATATTGTCAAAATGTCTATACTACCGAAAGCAATCTACAGATTTAAGGCAATCTCTATCTCTATCTTGATAGAGATTAATAGAATGCCATTCTTCAGAGAAATAGAAAAAACAATCCTAAAATTTATATGAATAATTTCCATTTTGACAGAGATTGATAGAATACCACTCTTCACTGAAATAGAAAAAAATCCAAAACTTTATATGAAATCACAAAAGACCCAGGATAGCCAAAGCTATCCTAAAGAAAAAGAACAGAACTGGAGAAACTATATTACCTGACATCAAATTATACGACAGTGCTATAGTAAACAAAACAGCACGGGACTGGTATAAAAACAGACACATACCTCAGTGAAATAGAATAGAGAACACAGAGATAAATCCACACACCTAGAGTTAACTCATTTTTGACAAAGATGTAAAGAATACACAGTCTGAAAAAGATGGCCTTTTTGGTAAATGGTGCTAGGAAATCTGGATAGACATATATAGAAGAATGAAACTCAGACCCCCATTGCTCACTGCATAAAAAAATCATATAAAAATGGATTAAAGACTTAAATCTAAAACCTCCAACTATGAAACTATTAAAAGAGAACATTGGAAAAACTCTTCAAGGCACTGAACAAATATATCTTGAGTCATACCCCACAAGTTCAAGCAACAAAAGCAAAAATGAACAAATGGGATCACATCAAGTTAAAAAGCTGCAGAGCAAAGGAAACAATCAAGACAGTGAGGAGACAATCCACAGAATGGAAGAAAATGTTTGCCAACTACCCATCTGACAAGAAATTCATCACCAGAGAGGAGCTGAAATAACTCTTTAGGAAAAAAATCTAATAATCTGATTTCAAAATGGGCAAAAGATCTGGATAGACATTACTCAAAAGAAGACATAGAAATGGCAAACAGGCATATGAAAAGGCGTGTGATATCATTGATCATCAGAAAAATGCAAATCAAGACTACCATGAGATATTATCTTACTCCAGATAAAGTGGCTTATATCCAAAACGACTATGAGATAGTATCTTACCCCAGATAAAGTGGCTTATATCTCATCAGCATGAGAAAAGGGGACTGTGATAAACAGTTGGTGGGAATGTAAATTAGTACAACCTATCTAGAAAACAGTTTGGATAGAGAGCAGAAAGATGGTTACCAGAGGCTGGGAATTAAAATTGGGGGCTGGGTAGGGGACAAGTAGGAATAGTTAATGAGTACAAAGCATAGTTAGAAATAATGAATAAAAACTAGTATTTGCTAGAATAGGGAAAAAATAATTTTATTTTAAAATAGATTCTAAAATAATTAAAAGTGTATAATTGGATTATTTGTAGCCCCAAGGACAAATGCTTATGGTTATATATACCCTATTTACCCTGATGTGATTATTATGCATTGAATGTTTGTATCAAAGTATCTCATGTAACCATAAATATATATACCTACTACGTACCCATAATTTTGTAAAATTATCCTGCCTTTAGCTTTTGGGTTCTCCATGTGTTTTGCCATTAGAAGATATTTAAGGGCTTCACTGTTAGGCTGTAGTTGATTGTTACTGCTGCTAGAGAAGCAGGGCACACAGAACAGTGGACGATTCTGAGCTAGTTCTCTATGGACATAACAGGTAGCACAACTGGAACAAGTGACATTGCTCATGCCTCCCGGGTTCCATTCTGTGACAGATGACAATCATCAGCTTAACGGAAAGTCATGGTCAGATTGGCTTTGCGATCCATGATGCTTCGATGTGCATTCACAAAGCCTGGTTCTGAGAGAGAAAGGTATACGGGAAAGTACCACACAGTGAATAAATGATACAGAGCAAGATTTTTAAGGAGAGGTTTTGCTTAATCACATGACAATAAAATACAGAAGAAAACTGGGATGCCAATCGGGATGCTAAATATAAAAATCAGAACCAACCTTAAATGTCTTTTTTTTAAAACTAGTTTTTCTCAATCCTCTTCATATTAAAATGTACCAACCATTTATAGAAAACCAAGAAAATGCCGTTTTCTTGAAACAAACAGCAAAATAAATTTCAACAGTGTTTTAAAAAGGAGCTTAAAATATAAACACACAAAGCCCAACCTGAATAGACTGTCAGTTTTATGTTGAAAGGAGTTCTCACAGACAGGAAATAGCTGCTGACTAGGCCCCAAGTGGCAGAGGGCAGATCTCTCAGCTCGGTCTAACAAGTTTTTAAGAAGGATCTACCACCCAACCACCACTGCAGTAAAATAATGAAAAATCCATTCAACATCCATTGATTTGTTCAACAAATAGAGATGTAGGAATACCAGGCTCTCTGCTAGATGCTACAGATACAATGATGAACCAAACAAAACTGAACCCTCATTGAGTCTGTGGTCTTGGGAAGAAATTAATAAGATCACCAGAAATAATGCAGAACTACAAACTGTGAGAAGTGAAGGAAAGGTAGAAGGAAATATGGGAAGTAATAATGGAAAGATCTTGCCTGTTGGAGCGAATTATTGGAAAACTGATTCTTTTTTTTTTTTTTTTGAGACGGAGTTTCGCTCTTGTTACCCAGGCTGGAGTGCAATGGCAGACTCGGCTCACCGCAAACTCTGCCTCCTGGGTTCAGGCAATTCTCCTGCCTCAGCCTCCTGAGTAGCTGGGAGAACTGATTCTTGAACCAAACTACGGGAGAGGAATGGGTGTGAATCAGTGAGGAATACTGGGGCTCAAAAATCAGCATGGGCCAAGATCTCAGAGTGAGAGACAAAGTGGGTACATTCAAGGAACTAAAAGGAAATCAGTCGTGGTAAATCAGATTTGGGAACTGAACCTACACTAC
The DNA here is from genome assembly GCA_028533165.1 of Leontopithecus rosalia. Classification (NCBI taxonomy): domain Eukaryota; kingdom Metazoa; phylum Chordata; class Mammalia; order Primates; family Cebidae; genus Leontopithecus; species Leontopithecus rosalia. The sequence continues at coordinate 188,164,710 of CM052648.1, forward strand.
AGCTTTGTGCATACTGTCTCACGTAACAATCACAACAACCAATCGAATTGGCGTGAATATGATTTTCATTACGCACATGTAGGAACCAAGACTTACAAAAAGTATAAGCAACTTATCCACAGGTCCCCAGAAAGTAAATTATAGATCTGGATCTGATCATCTCGATTAGTCTGAAACACAGCTAGACTAGGGAGTTTCTATCCTTGCCCTCATCTCTTGAGTACTACTGCCTTTTTGTGCCCCAGATTGTAGCCGCATTGCTCAGAGCAAACCCAATCATCGCCAGCAAAGCATGTTTCCTATCTACTGATTAAGCATATGCAGTAATGCAAGGTGTCCATTAATTTCTATTAATTCCAAAATGCTAGAACAGTATGGAGTACCATCAACTCTCAAGAAGGGAGTTTGATGGAAATTTTATGAAAATATTGTATTTTTATTTATTTATTTACTTATTCAATTTTTTAATTGCATTTTAGGTTTTGGGGTACATGTGAAGAACACGCAAGATTGTTGCATAGGTACACACAAGGCAGTCTGATGTGCTGCCTTCCTCCCCATCACCTATATCTGGCAGAAAATACTGTCTTTCTATATTTGAAGTAACAATGCTTGGTCCTTGTCCAAGAAGTTGTAAATATTTAAAATAGAAGTGAGCTTAGGAAAGGTTATTTTAAGTTGGGTTGATAAGCATTAGCCACTAATGCTTATTGCTCAACTGATTTAAATTATCTGTGGCAGCTGATTTCTCTCCATTCCACACCTTTCCCCCTGGGCTTTCAGAAGGCCACATCCTGCTGCTTTTTCCTTAGTTCTTTAGCCTTCCTGTGTGGCTCCTCATCCTCCCTGCTCGTATGTTCCATGTCTCCGAACATTGATACACTCATGTTCTATCAAGGATGGGCCTATCAAACAAAGAATCTGAATCTTCCACCGGAAAGACACTGCCAATATCCAATATCCCTATGTGGTTATATAGGCATCAATTGCTATTTAGGACTTGGAACAATTACACAGACACTTGAAAAGAATCAAGCAATTAAACACACACACATGCGTGCATGCACACACACATACACATATGACAATGCTGTTAAAACACTTGAAAATTTTCCCAGGAAAGCTAGGGAGAAAGACTTTAAATGTATCAGAAAGAACAAACCAGATTCTGTGAGGCACTAAGGCGCAGACAATCTGGATTTTGTCAACAAGTTTCAGAAGATTTACCTCAGCTGTACCCTGTATCTCTTATTTAAATGTATAAATGCTGGGGGCCACAAAGGACAAGGACAATAATGATTAATATTTCCCGTGCACTGAAAACTATTTATGCAGAGCTACAACCTCTGGTTGTCATCTCTAAATCAGTTAAAGACTTCTGGTGTGGAAGAAATTTTAAAATGCCCAGTCTATGGGAGTTCCACAGTCCTCAGATTTTCAGTAAGACTGGAGATCAGAGACGGCACAATAAATTCAGAGTCAACAAACTAGCGACAGAAATGCTTGAAACTGGTCATCCAGTTTGTTTAGGCTGCATATTTAGAATGTGGAAATAATATGTTTCCTTTAGCAGCTAGGTTGTATCTCAGCTTTCAATATCTTATCTGTCTTACAAGCCGAGAACTGATGGAAAGGAATGCAAATTCAGGGACACGTAAGCATATTTAAGAAACGTTGTGGATTATTCTTTGTTGCATAGCTCAGAACACATTTCTTCTCCTGGAAATGCCTTGTTGTAATCCTCTCCACAGGTTGAAGGTGAAATGTAGAATTTTTTTTAATATCAAGACAGGGTCTTGCTCTGTTGCCCCACTGGAGTGCAGTGGAGAGATCATTGCTCACTGTAAGCTTGGACCTCCAAGGCTCAGGTAATACTCCCACCTTGGCCTCACAAAGTACTGGGATTACAGGCATGAGCCACGCGGCCCAGCTGACATGTGCAATCTTAAACTGACTTGAAATCATGGGTTTATTCCTCATTCAGTTGTTCAGTTGTTCAACTCTCACTCAGCCAGGTGTGGGCTGGGCACTGCAGATGGAGCATGGAGAAACCACCATTGGCCTACCCTTCACCCTGCTTCACTTCAGCAAGCAAGGCAGATAAAAACTGCAAGTCTGATGCATGTCATTAAGAATGGCAGGACAGGCCGGGCACAGTGGCTCACGCCTGTAATCCCAGCACTTTGGGAGGCCGAGGCGGGTGGATCACGAGGACAAGAGATCGAGACCATCCTGGTCGAAATGGTGAAACCCCGTCTCTACTAAAAATACAAAAAATTAGCTGGGCATGGCGGCGCATGCCTGTAATCCCAGCTACTCGGGAGGCAGAGGCAGGAGAATTGCCTGAAGTCAGGAGGCGGAGGTTGCAGTGAGCTGAGATCGTGCCATTGCACTCCAGCCTGGGTAACAAGAGCGAAACTCCGTCTCAAAAAAAAAAAAAAAAAGAATGGCAGGACATTCAAAAGAAAGAACTGTTGCCTCAACCCACTCCCCCGAAACTGCCTCAATACGGAACAGGAATAGGTGGAGTCTAGACCAACTTTCCTGAAGAAGTCACATTTGAAAGGGTGAGACCAGGACCTGATAAATGGGAGTGGAAAAGAAGGGGCTATTCCAGGCAGAGAGGACAGCTTGGGTGGATGTCAAAGCAGAACACACCCCAGGCTGGCTAGGAGTCTGGAACAGCTCTGCGGATGGGAGGTGATGGCAAGGTGTGGCAGTGGGGAGGCTAATGTGGATGCCACAAGGTTGACCTCTATTTTTCTATATTAGACAAAGCAAAATGAACCCCACTGGCATGATCTGATTTGCACTTTACAACTGCACAATCCTCAGCTTGTGAGTGTATGTTAAGTTCACAGTTTCACAGTGAAGTAAGCTGTGACTTCAAGTGACAGGCACAGACACCAGTAGGTCCAAATTTCTACATACTTAAATAATACTTTCCCACATGAACCTCAGTTTTCTCTGAAACAACAATAACCATGACTGACACTTACTGAACATTTACTTATACCAAGCACCAGCCTAAGCATTTATCACTTTCATTTAATGAATTAAAAAATCTAATAATATTAATATTAAAAAAGAAACTTGTCCAAATTAAAAAGCAGTGGCAAGTAGTCATTCTGTTTTGGTGTCCACTAAAACCTTGAGGGCTCCAGGGGAGAGATTTCATAGATCATTTCACATCATTGGCCGGGCTTGGTAGCTCACGTCTGTAATCTCGGCACTTTGGGAGGCTGAGGCGGGCAGATCACAAGGTCAGAAGTTTGAGACCAGTGTGGCCAACATAGTGAAACCTCGTTTCTACTAAAAATACAAAAAATTAGACAGGTGTGGTGGTGTGCAGCTATAATCCCAGTTACTCAGGAGACTGAGGCAGGAGAATCACGTGAACCCGGGCGGCAGAGGTTGCAGTGACCTGAGATGGCACCACTGCACTCCAGCCCAGGGGGACAGTATGAGACTCCGTCTCAAAAAAAAAAAAAAATTCATATGATTGACTTGTTGCTGTCACTGCAGTATTCATATTAAACTCACAGACTGCTGGATACACTATCTTCACTAGTACTATATGTTTTCATAAAGAATAATAGTAGTAAATTGCTTGTTATATTTGTGTCCCTGCAGCAAGTAACAATTGCTGAGCTCATACTGCATTTAATATGTTTTGCATGTCACTGTCACATTATGTTATGGCTGTAACACAGCATAAGACAATTGTTCAGTCAGTTGTTCCCTCAAGAATATTTACAATATAATCATGAAGAAAATGCATATGTACCCTTTCACACATTAACCAATATTGTGAGGGCATCGGCTTCAGCCCTACCATGAGAGAGACACTTGGCACAATGAAGTTGTCTTGAAAGAGAAGTAATAAATTTTAGGCTACTTGAACTTGCACAAATCTCCTTTTTAACAGCAAAATAAATACGATTTTGTGAAGGTAGTATATCACCTTGTGTTATGGCAAAAGTATCATTTTTTTAATTAGGAAAATATGATACGAAGAATTTCACACTGAGGATGATCTATGAAAAGCACATGAAAAAAATTAAAATGTAACCTGGAATGGTTGAATATATTAATATTAGTCTTCTTGCCAAAAGCAGGAACATCTTTTCCAGAACTGGGTAGAAGGGAACACAGTGTAATCAAGTAATAATCCAATGTCTACCTTCTGCCAAATTGAAACACTGCCTTTGATTTTTTCATGGAATATTTAGCATTCATTATTGCACTATTTATGTTTATGTATGAATACAATATTTTAGAAAACTGTTATGAATAAATAACCTGGACAGAATAACTAATAACCACACAATTCTATGTGCATGTTATTTGTTATAATAAAAACATCCACTGCTATATTTTAAACTTGGAGTACGAGACAGAAAATTCTACATTAAAACTTTATCATTAACAAGACCTATGTGCATATTATAAACAAGTGATAAAGAAAATGCTGAAAACTCATCAATCTTAAAGAATGTCTAAAAAATGTTTAGATTATATATGTTTAAGAAACGGGAGTGACACAATTGAATTGTGAATGCTGGTTAATTAGGTAAAATTACATGACGTGTAATAGGTGAATATCTATTTACTGGTCATTTATTTTTCTTCTTTTGTGAATTAACCCTTCATGAATTTTAGTAATGTTTCCATTTGAACCTTTTTTTCTCCGCTACATTAATCAGGTACTGAGACTACATATTAAGAATGCAAAGACTACTGTATAAGTTGCTAAAACTTTTTTTCAAGTTTTCATTCAACTTTCAACCATTTAAATGGAATATTATTATATAGAAATATTTTTAGTATTTTATTTTATTTTATTTTTGACATGGAGTCTTGTTCTGCTGCCTAGGCTGGAGTACAGTGGCACAGTCTCAGCTCACTGCAACCTCTGCCTCTTGGGTTCAAGCGATTCTCCTGCCTCAGCCTCCCAAGTCACTGGGATCACAGGCACGCACCACCAAACCCAGCTAATTTTTGTATTTTTAGTAGAGATGGGGTTTCACCATGTTGGCCAGGCTGGTGTTAAACTCCTGACCTCAGATGATCTGCCCACCTCGGCCTCCCAAACTGCTGGGATTACAGGTGTGTGCCACTGTGCCAGACCAATGTTTTATTTTTAAAATGCTATATAGTCAAAATGATCTATTAAAAATAATTTATCATAACCATATAATCATTAAAAAACATCTCTTACTAAAAATTATTTGAAAAACTTATTTACATATTTTTAGAACTTTTATGATGCCAATTTTTAATAGTTAAATATTGGTTCTACCTGGAATTAATTTGGTAAAATGTCTGAAGTCATAATCTAGTTTTCTTCCTTTTCTTCTTTTCCTTCCTTCCCTCACTCTCTCTTTTCCTCCATCCCTACCTCACTCCTCTTTGCACATTTTTCAAATGTGTATCTAGGTATTTTATGAGGAACTGCTATTGTTTTTAAATGGGATTTGTAGGCTATTTTTTTCTATTATATTCAGTCACTAATTACCATACATACATAGGGAATTTATTAATTATATTAAATATAATTAAATTTAAGTATAATTAAATATGTTAATTATGTAGTCAGCCTCATCATTGCTCACTCTATTATTTTCCCAATTAGATTTTCATTAAATTACCTTGAGTTTTCTGGGGAAAAAATTGCATTATCTCTAAATAATAATATTTTTCTTCTTCCTAATTAAAAGGAATAGTGCTATCATCAAATGCATTTCTCCCAGTGATCTAAATTGTTATTTATTTTTTACCATACAGATGATGTTCATAAAATTCACTTCTAAATCTTGATCATAAAGTTTCTGTAAAATCACAGTTAGGTGTGGAGTGTATGTGTGTGTGTGTTTATGTGTGTTTAATCAATTCTTAGAAGTGGGAATCATAAATAGTGAGGCTATGATAATAAATACTTTAAAACAGTCTAATTCTTAGTATTTATAGATGTGTTTACTTGCACAATGTTCTAGAAGCAAGGGTTTCAAATGTTCAGCATAAATAAAAATTGTCTTTGCCTGATAAAAATCCAAATATAAATTATAATGTTTAATTTTAAAATGAACATAAGCAAAGCAATAATCTAGCAATATTGGCACTGTCAAAATAAACTGTAAGATATTTTAAGTATAATGACATAATTTTTAAACTTGGTTTTAAAACTCATATTGTAAATACATATCGATGAAATTCTCTGCCTAACATATATTCCATCTTCATAAACAACTGCCTTAATGTCTTTTATTATGATGTTGAGGAACTAAAAGACTAACATAGCTAATCAATGAATAGATGCGGTTTGAGGTTATGAAAAATGTACCGGATTTTATGTCCACTTCAAAATGCCCAACATCCTAAGGACAAACCAAGGGCCATAAGGAGAGAGATACTTTTTTTTTCTTTTTCTGTGTGAAACAGACTTCTCTGCTTGAAAGCAACAGTACATACTGTACTACCTAGACTGAAACAGATTTAGGATTAGTAGTAGGCGAAAACTGGCAAGTTTTCCTTCATATAAATCTTGCTAAAAACATAGCAGATTTCATTATCCTGAAAAAAAATCTTAAAACTTTCTAAAGCAAAAGAAAAACAAAGTATGTATGCCTTTTCACCCAAAATAATTACTGCTGCCATAACAGTCACTTAACTCTGAATATGTGGAGAACTGTATAATCTCATCAGGTGGCCTCATAGTTTATCTGTCCTCTAGCTGTAAATAAAGAAGGAATTAGATAACCAATTTTGAATTTTACTTTCCATTTAAAATTATCTATAATGTTTTTGGAAAGAGATACCCAAATTAGGCGATCCAATGTGATCTGGCACTTTAATAGGTTTTCTATTTCCTAACTATAATATTGAGAAATTTTACTTGGGCACATAAACTCTGAGTTTTTATCTGACATGATATAAAAGACCTTCTGCTCGATGTTGACAATCTACTTCCCAGTGTTTTCTACAACTACATGTGTCCCTTGAACAACACAGGTTTGAACTACAGACCCCTTGTATGAAGATTCTTTTTTCAGTGAAATTTAGAGTATGCCTGCTTCTTCTAACTCCTCCTTCCTTCAGCCTGTACCATCTCTGAGGCAGCAAAACCAGCCTCTTCCTTCTCCTCCTCATCCTACTCAAAGTGAAGACTAGGAGGATGAAGATCTCCATGATTATCTACTTCCAATTAAATAACAGCAAATATATTTTCTCTTCCTTATGACTTTCTTGAAACTATTTTTTCTCTAGCTTAAATTAGTGCAAGAATACTGCACATAATACATACAACATATAAAATCTTTATTAATGAACTCCTTATGTTATCAGTACAACCTTTGATCAACAAACTTAGCTATTAGCTAAGTTTTGGAGGGTCAAAAGTCATATGCAGATTTTTGATTGGTGTGGAGGGGGACTGTCCCTAACCTTTGCTTTGCTCAAGGGTCAATTGAATTGTTGTATCTCCCTCCCAAATATGTGTTCTTCAGAATAGTATTTAAATATCAAGTCATAGAGTACTTTTTCTCTTGCTTGCACTGCCTTATTTCAACTTGACTTTATTCAAAGAACCATGAAGGAAGACACCAATCCTTATATCCTGTCTATGAAGACCTGATGTCGAGCTGAACTTCCTCTCTCCAGTGAGGGTGTGTTCCCATCATACTGATGTTCACGGTTGCACCCAGTGACGATTTTCATTCACCCAATGTAGGGAAATGCTCATCCCATCCTGACATCACCCATCCTCACTGCCTTCTTCACGGTTTCTCACGTGGATATGGGGCACAGTGCACGTTGTTGTTTAACTCTTCAAGTATTTTTCTTTCTTCCTAACATCGTTCCTAATAATGCAGAATTTTTTTCCTGAAGCCAGGATGCAAGACATTCCAAGTAACCTGTTTTATCTTGTACTCAAACCATCTTTGTCCTGGGTCCCCAAGAATTGCCTGTGCTTTTCAACATTGACTCTAATTTCTCAGGGTGAGTTCTTGTTCTATCAGTTATTGATTTTGTTTGTGCAGCAGATATCAACCATATCAGACTTTCCAAGAGGTATCTCTCAAGCCTCCATAAAAGTATCTATTATCTTCGTCTAACAATCCCAAATTTGTCTAGTGCAAAAATGGTCAAGTGGAGCTTAACATTTATCAAAATTCCTCTGATACTTGTTTGTGGAATACACTTTTAATTATTTAATTGATTGCCTCAACATGCTGAACTTTGTGTCTTCCTGGCGTAGGTATGTACTGTAGCATCTACTGGGTGTGTAAAGTGCTAATTTCTCTATAAAGCAATGGAATCCATGTACGTAACAACTCCACTCCACTCCTTGTCTTCCTTCCTGCCTCCTGTTTGGTAATATCACCAATGTATTTAATGGCAGAATTTTCAAGAATTCAAATACAGCCTTTTGGCTCTTTTCCTTCTTTATTATATTCAAAAATACATGGGCTAGCCGAGCGCTGTGGCTTACACCTGTAATCCCAGCACTTTGGGAGGCTAACGCCAGCAGATCACCTGAGGACAGAAGTTCAAGACCAGCATGGGCAACATGGTGAAACCCCATCTCTATAAAAAAACACAAAAAAGACCCGGGTGTGGTGGCAGCTGCCTGTAATCCCAGCTACTAGGGAGGCTGAGGGGGGTAGAATCCCTTGAACCAGAGAGAGAGAGATTGCAGTGAGCCGGGATCACACCATTGCACTCCAGGCTGGGTGACAGAGCAAGACTCTGTCTCTAAATAATAAATAAATAAAAATACATGGGCTTAAATAAATAGAAGAAATTTTTTCCAGTCATAGTGATACAATTTGTTCTCTAAGAGCGTGGCCCAGTAGAGATAAATTACTGTTTCTAGTCATGTGACCATTGTGTGCTCTTTAAAGACATCCTTACGCAGGCAGTCTCTGACAGGGTTCCCAGTGATTCCTGCCTCCAGCAACCGTGCCTGGTGTAATCCCCTCCCCTTGCATGTGCCTTATTTCTAATGAAACAGCTATGGCAGAAGTGACACATGCAACTCCCAATATTAGGTTATGAAAATACTGTGCTTATGGCTTGCAGCTTGGGTTCACTCTTTTGCTCTCTGCCTTCCTGGATTCCTAACACACAGATAATAATGATTTGTTCTTCTCAGTTGCTAAGTTTTGGGATTATTTGTATGCAATCGTAGATATTACAATCCATTTATTTCCGCCCCCCCCAACTTTTATTTTAGGCTCTGGGGTACACGTACAGGTGTGTTATGTGGGTAAATTGCATGTCAGTGAGTTTTGGGGTACAAATGATCTTATCACTCAGGTAATGAACTTAGTACCTGCTAGGAAGTTTTTCAGCCCTCACCCTTCTCTCACCTGCCTGCTCTAACAGTCCCAGTGTCTGTTGTTTCTATCTCTGTATCCATGTGTACTTGATGTTTAGTCCCCACTTATAATGACAATTCATTTCTTACACGCATACATGTAATACCACTGAGACAAAAATCAATTTAAAATAAGTAACCCTTCTTAAGAATTCTTAACTGTGTCCCAGAAAATTATTGACTAACATTGAATTTTCTCTTTTATTACCTAGGATGGGGAAGAAAAGTAGATGGCAAGAATATCACTTTAAATAAAGCTGAGTATGTAAAATCATAATTCCACCCAAACGCAAATATAAATAAATAATATGATCACATCAGTGAAGTTTCTTGCTCTTCAGAGGTTAACTGGCCTCATAAACAAAGTTCAGATTCACTAAACTACATATGTGTTGAGTAGATTTATTTTCTTCATAGGGGTTTACAGTGCTTTCTAATTTTAGTTTGGAGATTGGTATGATTTCTCTAAAAGTAATTCCTCAATTAAAATTTGATCAGATTATAACAAAGGTAGATTATCCCCTAAATCCATAGAAGTTTAAGGATATTTTAAAGCTACATTTGTTAATAAGACAATATTTATTATGGGTTGTACCATATGCGCCTATCTCTGAACTCAGGAAGTTTTCTGTATATAGGCTATGACTCATGCAATATCACTATAAAGCTAACCCTATCATGAACAGAAAATGAGATATAGGTTTTGTATAGAAAAGAATGAAGCTGAACAGAAATGGCATTGGCTCTCGAAAAAGCAGATTTCACATCAATGAAGAAGTTCAAGCATAGACCAGAGAGCTGCCAGGTGAGGATGCTGAGGTCCAGGTGGAAGTCCCAATGGGTGGCTGAACTCTGTAGTCCCTCTACACTATAAAAACTACAATTCTAATAAAATAATTAAGTGGTGCAGGGATTTTCATTGTTCTATTTAGCCTTTCTAAATTCTTTCAAAATACTGGAAAAGCATGAGGTATGGAAAAAAGAAGCAAAATTATAAAATACTGTGGTGGTATTCACATGGGCAAATGGAATAAGCAAATTAATAAAATATTTCTCTGACAGTCAGTACAAAATAGCTTTTGTTTTTATATGCAAGTGCAGTTGCTCATTAGTTAATTCTAAATCTCTCTAGAAAACTGAGAAGCTAGTTCGCCATGCAGTGTTGGGACAACAATTTACTTACATGTCACATGTCTGACTCTCCTAAAGACCAGGCTCAAGGGTACTTCAAAAATGAAATGGAAAAGTAACAAAAATGGAAGCGACTCTGGCTTGAAACTCCAGGAGCCATTTTGCTTCTTACTTTCTGCTCCATTCTCAATTTTTATTAGGACATTATGGCTACAGATTTCAATTTCAGTGCTCCCCAAAGAGATATGAAAAATGAATATGACTAAAAAGAATTCCATTTTGAATTGGTACTACTTTGAATTTCTAAATGTTTTTAAGATCAGCAATAGTAATAAAGATTTTTTTCCAATTTTGAAAAATAAAACAAAACAAAACAAAAAAAGGAAGGTAATCATCAAATTGTTTTAAACCCAAACGCATTTAGGTGGTTCCTCTAGTATAAAATTTCTCATACATTTCTAATCTGATATTATAGAAATATATTTATTCCTTTCTGGAGGAAAATAACTAAATTAATTATTATGCTAATTGTATAAAAGAAAAACATATACATTATATTTTAGCTTTTTTTTAATTATGAAGTCAGATCTTATCTATCTTATCTCTATCTGGCAAAAATTAATTCTGTTAAAACTGAAATGACTTTGACACTTGCTAGAGAAATTACAGCTGATAAATAACATCAAAGTGGCAGTCACTGAGATCATGATGACTCCACATATGCCTTCATTTCAGAAGTGACAGTGTCTCCTTAGGATTTCTAATTATATTCATTCAATACATTAATCTAGGAAGAAGCAAGCGCACATGTACCCACGTAGACATACGCTTCCAAATTATTCATTTATTTATCTTAGCACAAATTTATCAAGTACATGTGTAATTTTGCTAAATGCATAGATTATGTAATGGTCAAGTCCGGGCTTTTGGGGTATCCATCACCTGAATAACACATATTATATCCATTAATTAATTTATCACTTTTGTTTCTGTGTGCCTTCTTTATCATTAGCTAGAAGGAATTTTATAACTTCTTGCTTTTTGTGTTTTCTGTGTTGCTAGGCATGCCATCTATATCACCTGTTGTTGTACCCTCATTATCTTTATTTGAGGGGCTTCCTTATTTACCTTTACTAAGCAATGCAAATAAAGCTCATAATGAGAGTTGTGGTTGGTTTTAACTCATCAATATATAATTCTAGAGTGACTTTAAATATGGAAGGAAATACCACTTTTATCCAAAAGTACCAACTTTGGGGCAAGGAAGAATGTAAAAGTGAAACATCAATTTCACATACACTCACCATCAGCACTGAGACCTTAAATAAACATTGGTCTTCTTAGAGCTCTGATGATTCATAATTTTCCAAAGCCCAGATTTGTTCTGCATTTTCTCTGCTGCTTCCTCTTCAGATATGTCTCAATATTCATTAACAAAGAGAATTTTAACTGCTCTAGTATACGTTACTTGCCTGATAATCATAGTTTTGCATTTCTTTACTGAGACTATGTTGTGTAATTTATGGAAATAAAGCATCTCTTTGGTAATATGGGACATTATATCTTTCACTCAAAAAAACAGTAAATTCACTCCTTAGGGGCAGAACCACTGTTCCCATTCATCATTATGGGAACAATCCCTCTTATGAAAAGAATTCATCAAGTTCCTCTTTAAACATGACCATGCTAGGTATTTTAGCAACAAGTGAAATTTATTTTCCCCGTTAGAAGTTTACTATTCACTACTGATAAGATTGATACAGAAATATACTCTTTATTGTTTATAAGACTTAGGATCTCAACTGCTTTCAGTCTTTTACTTCCGTACATGCATATGATGAAAAGCTTAAATCAACAACTATCCACTGACTATACTTTATTTTAAACTAGCCAGAGAGAAATTCCATGATGTGAGTATTATAAAATAGAGCTTAAAAACGACTGCATGAATAATAATAACAATCATCACAATCATCATCATCATCATCATCATCACCACATTCAGGCCATTGATGGGCTCAAGTAGGGTTGATTGTTTTTACCTCTTCAAAATCCTGCTTCACATAATAATGTCAAGTTGAGCATAGCAGGCACAGTAATGACTCTCCCCAGTAGCCACTTCCCTATCTCTAGAATCTGTGAAAACATATCTTACATGGCAAATGGGACTTTGCAGATGTGACTAAGTTAGGGATTTTGAGATGGAGAAATTATACTGTATTACCTTGGTGGGTTCAATGTAATTACAGGGTTCCTTAGTGTGAAAACGAGGAGCCAGGGAGTTGGAAGAGGAGACGTGACTAAGAAAGCCGAGATCAGAGAAATAGATGTCATTGCTGGCTGGGGACACAAGCCAAGGAACACAGGCAGCCTCTAAAAGCTGGGAAGGCAAGGAAATGAATGTTTTCCTACAGCCTCCAGAAGGACTGTAATCCTGCTAACATCTACATTTTAGTTTAGGGAAACCTATTGTGACCTTTGGCCCTCTAGAACCATAAGATAATAAGGTGGTGTTTCTCACTCCTACATTTGTGTTCATTTGTTATGGCAGCCATGAGAACCTAATGCAGTGATGAGGTACTGACTCTGAAATACATCAGTTTTGTTCACATTTGAGATATAAAACCATTGATCCCCGTGGTGGGAGGCTACAACATGCGAATGCATTTCTTTTTACTGTTGACTTAATAAGAGAAACCCAATTGAAAACTAGTGACAGTTACCAGAGAACGCAGTCTGAGGAGCAGAGTTCAGGAATGATGGGAAAATAGAAAGGAAAGATAATTTGGAGCTGAAGCTTTACCAGCACACCTTATTATGGTTTCTTCTGCTGAGGATCTACAATATTCTCATATTGAACATTTTCTGCTTATTTGAAAAATAAAATCAATCTTGGAGCCCTAAAAGCATTTTGAGCTTTGGAATTGCCCTGGAAAGGGAATAAATTATTTCTATAAGTTTATGTAAGACGTATGTATGATCATGTACATCTTCTAAAAGCTTCAAAATAATTATACATCCTGAGTGTTAATCTTCAAATTATTTACTTGCAAGATGTTTTTACTGCAAAGCAAGATTGTATTATATGCTTGCGATGATTTATTTCAGTAGTCCTCTACTGAAATAAATCTACTGTAGGCTACTAGACTTAGCAACCATTGATGGTAATGGTCTTAAACAATTACTATGTGATGTTTGCTAAGTGGTGACTTTCTATTTCAATAGTTTCTTATGTATTTGTTAACTGTAATTATACCACAACGAAGAAGAGCTAGCTATCAATTTTATTTATTTATTTGGCAATACTCTATTACAGTCATTTTGACTGTTTGGAAGAATTTGTTTTTCCAAGAGACAAACTTTCTAAAGAATAAAAACACACATTTCTTTGAATTTCACTTCTTAAAAGATGAACTTCTTAAGAAACAGAAAGAATATTTATGAAACTAGAACATGGGTGTCAGCTTTAGATAAACTCTGATCATTTTTGAAGTGAGTTAACTTTTGATGGGAAGAAAAAAAGAAACTAAGGTAGCAAAAAGAAACGAAATACAAAAATTTGAAGAAAAGTTTGTGATCATACATTTGCTTTTTAAAATTTGAAACAAACAAAAAGCTTACATTGTGCTTTCTTCGGGCTTGCTCAGGGCTATGGCTGCTTGGCACAGAGAACTGAATTTTCTTTTCAGACTCAATTACCAAGCTTCCTCTTTTGAGTAGGCTAACAAGAGTTGTCCACAAGCTGGCTGAGCCAGGCTTCTAGAAATAGGAAGCCTCTGTCTAAATACTATTGTGGATGGAAAAAAAGATAAATGCTATCTCCAAAATTCAATATCCTAAAGAACAATGCAATTCAATTCCACAAGCATGTATTTAATTGGAAATATTCTATGGGGCCTATTGGACAAACAACCTTATTTAGTAAGAAAGACATCCAGTTATTTAAAGCAGAAAGAAGTTAATTGGCAAGACAGAATTTTCAGGGAAGAAGCAATTGAAATTGGTTGGAAAGATTTCTTGGAAAAGAGGGAGAATGAGATGATCCTTGAAGGAGTGTGGTAGAGTAATTTTAATAAAAGGAAGCTGCCTCTGGCTAACAAGTGGTGTTTCCCATGAGCAGGGCCCCATTTCAAGCCTTTCACATCTATTAACCAAAGTTAAGCCCTGAAACAGCTCTATGACATCAGGGATATTATTCTCCAATTTTAGAGATAATAAAACTGAGACTCAGAAGTGATAAGCATCATACCAGAGGTTGCACTGCTGCTGTAAACAACTTAACCAGGACGGGAAGACCGGCAGTCTTGACCCAGAATTTGGGAGCTTGGATGCGATCTGTGCTGTCTTCTGTATGGGAAATCAGGAAACGTGGATTTATTGACATATCTGCAAAGTCATTCTCTGGATTTCAGTTTTATCTATAGTTTGAGAGGTGTGTGTAACTGTATTATTTTTAGGTTCTCCTCCAGCCCTAGAATTCTGAGGAAAGGGCCTCCCAGAATCAGGAAGTAGCCCTAGAAAAGGCACCAAGTGACAGAACAATAGGAAATGTTAGGATGGAGAGATAGTGGTGTATTGTTAAATTCTGGATTCTCAGATCTCTAAGCAAGTATTCTGAAGACAAAACAACAACAACAAAACCTTTACCTTTAGCTACTCTAACTTCAATGCTTTTGAGGAAGTTTTCTGATAAATATTTCATTGTTAATTATCTATGGTGGCTTCTTGATCTTTTAACAAACTACGTATGGTTTTGCTTCAGATTGATGTAATTTCGGCTAATAACAATCCTCCATCCTTTTACACTTCTTGAGGAACCCTCCATATAATGGCTTAAGTGAATCATCAGACAGTTAAAGGTCAATTCTTCAGTCTTGTTATAGGTGTTTAATAAGAACAGATTATTTTTGTGTCCTAATGATATAACCATATTTTTTAAATGCTTGCAATATGGATTATTCAGATCTTTTAAAGAAAAAGATTAGAAAGTAGCCAAAGTATTTCCAAGTGTTTATTATGCTTATCTGCTAAATATAAGTTAATATTATTTATAGGGAAAGCACCAATCGCTAAAATAATTGAGGGAGAATGGAGAGAATACCTATCCCTGCTGTCTAAGATACTGTTTAGAGAAGGCAATAAAATCGGAGCATGGTGACAGCACTACTGGGCTGAAGTGTCACCCACTGCAGAACCAGTTGCACTAGTGTCTGATAAACTAATGTTAAAGGAGACAAGAGACTATAGTGGTGGGCACTGAGGTCTTGCCTTCTCCCCTTCTTATTCAACCATATTACCAATGACTTAAGATTATTTACGGTGCTTTGAAACTAGTAAGAAACAAGAGATGATAAAGACAGAATCCAAGTCAAAGTAATCAAATGTAGGAGAAACACAGAACTAAAGTTCCTGAGATTAATTTAACAAGGACAAATGCAAAGATCCAAAATCCAACCTATAAATACACATGTACAGTTTTGAGACAGTATTAATTTGTTTCACAAAGAACTGGGGTTTTTCTTTGCCCGAGCTTATTAAGAGAAAAATTCAATAAAGCTGTTATACAAACACATAACCCATCAGACTCCTTAGCTTTCCTTTACAAGAGCTGATAGATGATACTGGAATTTAGGTGTTGAGTTCCGAGCCCTAATATCCCTAATATCCCTCTGATATTAAGAGGGATATCACTTTCTGTACAATATGTTCACAGCAGGGAAAATCAACTGACCAACGAGTCTAGAATTCATTCTTGTATCCAAACATTCAAATATATTTGTTAAAAAGGTATTTCATAGCAAGCAGTTGGAATATAAGAGTGAACAAAGCAGCAAATTCAGATAACCAGCTCTGGCTATAATGAAGCTTCAGAGACAACAGATACAGTCTGTCTGACTCAGAGCACGTACTCTAGTTACTCTACTGCTCTGCTTCTCATAATTTGGTGCTCTTCATGTTGTCCTAGTAAATTTATTATCGTATTAAAAAAACAGTGTTCTTCCCAATGACATCCCTCCCTGTGTGGCACCGAGGCTAGTGGGCCTCTTTGTTTGCTTGAGGAGGTCTCACTTGATAATTGATGTTTCAGTGTAACTATTAATGGTTCCTCCTACACACACATGCACACACATACATAATCTCAGTTTGGACAATAAATAACCTGGTCTCCTTACCTAATGCCGTGATGCCATTTCATTTCAACGCAGAGCATAACGAATTGAACGGCTATTCGCTGCTAAAAGGTACAACTGTTAAGTAGGGCTGTGTGGTAGACCTTTGGCTCAAGTTGCAAGAGTGCCATCACCACGTAGCTATGTTCTTCCTGGGCACAGGAATGAGGGATGCTAGCCCAACATTGTCTGGGCACACAGGACTTCGCAGTATTTCAGGACTAAGTAATGTATTCCAAACATCAGTCATTCTGTTCACGCAGTTTGCACTCTCTGTAATGCCCCTCTTCTGTCTACTGGACTTTCTCAACAGTTCTGTGAGAAAAATTAAGTCCTAATGCTCTAAAAAGGCCCTTGTATGTAATGAATTCTCTGAAGTGTATCTAGAATGGCAGTAATTATATAAATCCTTGGATAAACAAAAATAAAAGTTGCCAAAATTAGTTTTGATGTTCTGTAGTGAACATGAGGGACCACTTCATTGCATCTTTTCATCAATATGTTTTCTGTCTGTATTAGACAGTTTTCTGCATTGGTATAAAGGAGTCCCTGAAACTGAGCAATGTACAAAGAAACAAGGATTATTTGGCTCACAATTCTGCAGGCTGTACGGGAAGCATGGAGGTGGCATCTGCTTCAGGGGATCCCTCAGGAAGTTTACAAACATGGAGGAAGGTGAACAGGAAGTAGACGTCTCAGTTGGTGAAAGCAGGAGCCATAGCATAAGGAGGTGCCACAGTATTTTAAACAACCAGATCTCCGGAGAACTCACTCATCTTCAAAGGGATGACACCAAACCATTCAGGAGGGATCTGCCCCATGACTCAAACACCTCCCACCAGGCCCGACCTCCAACACTGGGGATCACATTTGAGATTTGGAGGGAACAAACATCCAAACTATATTACTGTCATCACAAATTTCTTGGCAAAATAATCTCTAGATCAGTGCTTCTCAACCTCTACATGCTACAATGATCTGGAAGCTTTAAAATAATAATGATGTTTGGGATCTATCAAAAAAGATGTCATGGTCTCCAGGGCAGAATCTAAGCATTACAATATGTCAGCTGCTTCCCCAGGTGATTGAAATATGCACACGAGGAGAAAGCCAGCTGTGAACGAGTCACTGTGAGGAAACCAGGCGTCCACTATATCCCAGCCTTCAACCTCTGGATGTGGGGGAGGGATGGCTACAAAACTTACATTATGCCAATGTAAATTTAAAGCCCTCACAGACAAGAAAGCCTTGTCCATTTATGACTGTATTTGACTAGAAAATGTGAATAAATCAATTTTCCGTCGAAGCAGGAGGATGTAACAGAAGATCAAAAAAGTCAAGTGAGAACCAAGAAACTGCATGTTTCTGCTCTACTAAAAGATGAAATAAATTGACTAATTGCATAGCCAATTTGAGAATTCTACAACTGTCATATACTGAAAAAGAGGTCTAGTTTCAGTTCTGTGTAATCTCTCCCATCTCTCTTTTATACTGAGTTGAACATTATTGTGTTAAAATGCAAAGGAATCTTAGTCAGTGGACTCTGGTATTTCAATTTCTGTATTTGTGAAATTAGGAATTTTATATCAGTTGACTGTAGCCTGATTATCATTGACAGATAAGAAGTTAATGCTCACTTTTACTTCTTTCTCAGTCAGTGAAGTGGGATCTTTTCTCTACCTACCCATAAAGATGGAGAACAGATAGGGTTCACACTAACCAGAAATTTATGTTAACCCAAATTGGAGAAGGACACCATACAATTTGGATGAGGTTATTGTTTTAGATTTTATAGTCATTTTATTTCGCCAGCCTATCTCTCCTGAATCACTAAGCGACTTCTGCTTTTCAGAAAATAAACAGCAATACATGCTTACAGATAGAGTACAACTTGCATCACTGGACCTAAGTCATGGGAGCACAGCTATGAAAAGAGGCAGCATCACTGCAGAAGAAAACATGGAGTTGAAAATCAGCAAATCTTTCTTTAAATTCTAGCTCTGCCACTTACTACCAGGGATCTTAAAAGACTGAAATATCCTCTTAATAATATATTTGCCCCATTTTGCAAAGGCAGAGAATATTTTTTCTCAAAGCATTCTTGTAAGACTTCAACAGGGCATTGAATATCAAGAGCTTAGCTGAAGGTCCAAAACGTAGAAAGTGCTCAGTAAACCAAGTTATCGTTCTCAATCTTCACGTCAGAGTGGGAGGTACAGACCCTGAGGTGGCATAGTGACACCACCTGGCCATATCCCTCCTCTGTGACACAGATCTTCTCATCTTTATTGCCTGGAAATGGCCACAGTCACCAAATACCAGTGGACTTCTGGAGGCAACACGTATGTTTAAAGGATGCTTTTCTTGGCCCCGTACAGGGGCTCACCACTGCAATCCCAGCACTTTCGGAGGCTGCGGTGGGTGGATCACGAGGTCAAGAGACTGAGACCAACCTGGTCAACATGGTGAAACTTCGTCTCTGCTAAAAATACAAAAATGAGCCAGTCATGGTGGTACGTGCCTGTGGCCCCAGCTACTTGAGAGGCTGAGGCAGGAGAATTGCTTAAACCCAGGCGGCGGAGGTTGCAGTGAGCTGAGATCTTGCCACTGCATTCCAACCTGGCAACAGGGCCAGACTCCATCTCAAAAAAAAAAAAAAAAAGAAGAGGAGGATGCTTCTCCAGAGGTGTTCTCCTTTGGTTCTACAACGGGCTTAGTAAGACTTGCTGGGGAGCGGGTAGCCTTAGCAACTTAGCATCATTTACAGTTTGGCCTCTATAAGAAATACGTGGCCAAAAAGCCCAAAGTATCCAAAAGAGTCCTGTCTGTTGGGGAACAAAATAGCCATATTCCTATAATTTGGGCCCTAAAACAAATCATTGAGGTGTTTCATGGGTTCTAAAAATCTTTTCCAGCTGTGGAGCTGAGAAGATTTTAAAAATAATAGCATCTTAGAGGCTAATTAGAAAAAAAAAATCAAAAGTCTATTAGCCCTAAATGATGTCAGCCGAGCCACTTGAGGTGTTTTCCTTCATTAAATTATACATGCAGACAGCTGTTTTGGCTGTTTCGTTTTTCTCAGTGGTGAACCTGTGTCTTAAATGGCTACTCCGTGATCATATCGGGATGTAAAACTTTATATTCCACTCATTAAATAATTACATTTTGTTTTAACTGGCTAACAAGTCTATCTGTTTCAATGCAGTTACTAGCCCAGCCAATTCCTACCTTAAGAAAATTATTACAATAGTACTTGAGCTTTTTTACTTCATTCAAATGGGCTGATGGTTCAGTGTTCTTAAAGATGAAAAGAAAGGACTTGAAATAGGTAACAACTCGATGACTGAGATGTGGGAGCTTCTGATAAGTATTTACATCTTTCATAACAAAAGAGTGTGAGAAAGAATGAAGGGGGAAGGACAGCGGGTAAGATACTGTGTAAATAGAACAATCATCTGACGAGAGAACAGCCACTTCTCCAGGTTCTTTGGAAGCTGTTTCTGTAACCTACTTAACCTGGGTCTGAGTTTCCTCATTGCTATAGCTGACGTCCATCATGGCAGCAGTTCCACAGAGCTACAAAG
The DNA here is from genome assembly GCA_028533165.1 of Leontopithecus rosalia. Lineage (NCBI taxonomy): Eukaryota > Metazoa > Chordata > Mammalia > Primates > Cebidae > Leontopithecus > Leontopithecus rosalia. The sequence continues at coordinate 188,184,974 of CM052648.1, forward strand.
CTGCAGCCCAACACTAGTGAGAAACTGCGCTGTGTGTTACATACAAAGCTGGGTAAAGAGTTCACCCTGTTAGAGACACCATCTTTCTAAAACCACTAGATCAAAGCTTTTTCTTCAAGGGCAAGAAACACCAATGGCAACAGTAAGCAAAACAATATTAGCCAATGAATTTTGTGCATGGATTAAGAGATTTGTTCTGTAAGTCGTTCCTTCTTAATGCGATTTTAAATAACTGCTTAAACGTGTTCTCAGAAATAAGATTGGCAGTTACAATTAATAGCCCAGAATATTTTCTAAGGAGAAAATTCACTGTGCTGAGAAAATAAAGGAAGTAAACAATTTTTGAAAATCTCTTTAAATCTAGACTTTTTTAAAGGTAGAATCCATTGATGTAGTAAAAGGGTAACCATTATGACTAAGTGGGGATTATTCCAGACAACGTGACTGGTTTAATCTTTGAAAATAAATTTATGTTATTCAACATATTAGCACAAAAACAGGAAAATAAAGCAAAACAATTTTTAAACCTGTGATCATTTTAGTCGCTGCAGTAAAAGCATTTGACAAAATTCAATATCCATTCATGACAATAACTGTCAGCAAACAACAAATAAAAAGAAACTTCCTCTACTTTACAATAAGCATCTACCGAAAAATTAACAACTAGCATCAGAGTTAACAGTGAAACACTGAACATTTTCCTCCTAAAATTAAGAATAAGATAAGGATGTTCATTCTCATCACTTTTACTTATCATTTTACTGGAGTTCCTAACTAGTACTGTAAGGCAAGAAAATTTCAAAAAAGCATAAAGTTTAGAAAGAAGAAATAAAATTGTATTTGCAGATGACATGATTGTCTATGTAGAAGATTTAACCTTTCAAACAATTACAAGAATTAATGTAGAATGCAAGGCCCGTAAGCAAAAATCAATTTTGTTTTACGTAGTAACAGTGAATTTTTACTCATCAAGAGACTATATTAAGAATGTAAATAGTCAAGACATGACTTGTCAAAATATTTGAAAGACATATATCTGAAAAATAACTGGTACCCAGGATGTACTAAGGACTTCTGCAACTCAACTGTAAAATCATAAGCAACACAGTTAAACAAATAGGCCTAAGATTCAACCAGATGCTTCACTAAAGAAGAGATGTACAAGGAAGCACATGAAAAAAGGTTCAATATCATTACTCATTAAAGAAATGCCAATTAAAAGCACAATGAAATACCATCACACGCTCAGCAAAAGGGCTATATTTGTAAAACAAAAACGAACACCACCAAAACCTGCCTCACATGCAGGGGCATACTGACATATTGTCATTAGGAGTAAAATAGTCCAATCACTTTGAAAAATGACCCAGTGACTTCCTATAAAACTAAATATATGTATATCCTGTGATTCAGTTTTTCCACACTCAAGTATTTTCTTTAAAATAAATAAAAAAAGGACCACACAAAACTTGTAAGAGAACGCTATGGCAAATTATTAATATGGTTCATGATTGTCAAAAACTAGAAATCGTCTCGGTGTGCCTCAACAGTAAAATGTCTGAACAAATCATGATACAGGCCTACAAAAAGTTGCTCTCTAGACAGAAGAGGGAAGAGGTCACTGACATTACCACACCATGGGAATATCTAAAAAATGTGACTGGAATAGACTTTACAGAAGAATGCAACCTCTACAATTCAACTTAGAAAAAATGTCAGAACAGCCAAAGCGAATGCATGGTGGACCATGAGAAAGAAGGAAAAGGGGGATGAGAACAATCTTGGTGGTAATGGTATTATTCTAAAAATTTATGTTTGTATTACACTGGTTTACGCATTTGTTAAAATACAGCCGTATCTTAAGATTTGTGCACCACTTCATTTAATGAATATTCTACCTCAAACAGAAAAAGGGAGAGAGAGCAAAGGAAAAATAAATATTGACCATTGAAGCATTTATTGGTGAACTGTACTGATGTCAGTTTGAATACATCAAAATTGACGGAAGAACAAATTAATATATATAAAACAAACATAGTAAAATGTTAGTTACATAATATAGGTAATGGGTGTGTGGACATCCAATGTATTTTTAAGTTTTTCTACTGTTTGTAAATGATTCTGAGTCACCTGAATACATTTTAAAAATTATACACCTTGAAACATACCTTAAATTGCATGACTTGATTATAATACCAAGGTTAATATAAGTCAAATGTTCCTTAAGAAAGAAAATTCATCTTTGAAAAGGAACTAAATCCCATTTCTTTTCCAGATGTCCTAGATATCCTAGTTTGAAGAGGAAAATGTATACTTTTTATTTTGGACAAGAACATTTAAAAGTTTATCTGCTTTGCCTAAAGTTGAGAATTGCTGGTTTTGTAAAGTGATAAAGGGATTAGAAACATCATTGAAAAACAAATTCTATAATGCCTGCCAAGACTGCTCTAAGAAACAGAAGTAGGCAGAAAAGCATCTCTTATGTTGCAATCTAACATGGTTTGTTTTAAATTTTCAGAACTGAATTTAAGAATAGTATAAAGGTGTCAATGTTTGAGTTGTGAAAAAGACTACTTGACAAGGTATGCCGGCAATAAAATCTTAGACATGTCATAGTCATTCATTTTAATGTATATTTTATCTTTTTGGTATTTTTGTTTGAATTCAGAGATGTCATGTATTAGAAATAAAAGTAGAGAGAAAGAAAATTCACACACACAACCCATTAGCTAAAACACACACACCTTTTAAGAATTCACAAATAAAAAGTTATACTTTTATATTGTGCATATTTAATGCTAACTGGTCATCTCACTGGAACCAATCTATGTGTTAATTTAGTATCCAGAGCCTAAAGAACAGAGAAAATATTTACTCTGGGAACCTCAACCCTCATTCTTAGTGCAATATATCATCCATCTGGCTGATGTTGGAGTTCTAACATTTAAAGAAAAATACAAATCAATTTCCTAGAAGGAAAATGGTAAGAACATTCCCTACCAACAGGACCAGCAGAACAAACCTTCTTTTATCTTCCCCTTTAAACCTAGTTTTCACCAATATTCAGTTCTTGCCACTGCTTCAGTTCTGCTGTAGTGGATACTGATATGTGGGACTAAGTCTTCACAGTGAAGAATGACATTTCCCAGCTATCTTAAAAATACATCACTTGCCCTTGGATTGTGGTTTTAAGGAAAAAAAAAAATCTTGCCTACAGGAAGAAGGGCTCTCCTCCAAATACACTATTGTCCCATCCCCTTTCCACATTCTTTCCCTCATGTATTATCTTTCTCTAATTAGATAGATCTCATTAATCTCAAAAACTCTCTAATTTATTACTAGGTAACTTTCCTTTCATGTAGATGGAGATAAACCAGTCACTCCACTTTCAGAGAACACGTCATGATGTCAGCACTTCTTTGTCTTCTGAACTTATTCCCAGTAAATCACCTTGACAGTGACACTAGGTTTTTACTGCCAAAGTACATAATTTACCTGGAATATTGTGAGTTGTTTCTGAGTAGCGCAAAGAGAACATCAGAGCAGAAAGTCAGATATCTCACAGCAAATTAAAGGTCATTGACAATTTAAGAGAAAAATGACTACCTGCTCTAATTTTATGTATGTTTTAATATTTGGACTTAAAAATACTTTAACTTAATATTTCATAATATCTGATTTTGTCCTTTATAATTGCAGTTCAGTTTAAGCAGAATTAGAGAATAGAAACAAGATATCCAAGGAATTTTCTAGTTAAACATCCCTAGGTTATTGCTGAGGGGTTTGTGGTATATACTTAGAAACTCTGAGCAATATTGACTAATTTCTCTACGTATTTTTGTAATAAAATGAAAAACTTTGCCAACAACAGAAAAGTCCTGTACTTATCTGAGTTAAGGAAAGGGTTTTATGAGAAACATGGTGGGGAGTTGGGGTATTTGTGGCAGATGAGAAAAACATATTAATTCATGCATAGAAATATTACTTCAATACCTTTAATTTGATTGAGGTGTGTTAAAGTTTCATACAGGTGGCACGATTCAGCCTGCTTTTAAGAATTCCTTCATTTATTCAACAAATAGTTACTTAGCATCACTCCGTGTAGGGTTCCAAGTGTCAGAGAAGTAGCAGAAGACATTTTTTAAAGTCGGTAACAATGTTTGGAGTAAGTCTTGCAAGAAAGAGAAGAGGATGGCGTGTTCTCTGAGAGAGTAGTAGGTCCATTGCTGAAACCTAACGTGTGAAGGAGGACTAATTAAATACTAGAAAACTGAGCATCTGCTGACTCTGCACGTGTTTTTGCAGTTTATTCTCATTTGTAAAGATGGTGACATAGAATCTTGCTTGAAACTGGATTTTTGTGAACTAACCAAATTCTCCAAGTTAAAATGTAGGCATTTTTGTCAATTTCAGTCATCAGGCTGACCCTGTCTCACGATTCCTATGCTAGGTTGTTGTCTAAGGAGCTCCTTCAGAGATGGCCTTCTTCTAAATTTATGACAGGCTTTTCGGTTACAATTTTTGGCAGCTTTGGTATAAACAAACAAATCTTCCCCTCTCTTTAACCAAGGCAAGCTGGTCACCAGATTGCAATATGCTATCTAACCACAGGTGGGTGCTATGTAAAAGATCTCTCTCCAATATTCAAATCAATGTTTTAAAAAATTATGTTGCAGGGTCTGTTAGGATTCCCTTCAAGTATCCACTTTTGTTAAAGTTGCCATATTGGCCAAATCCCAGGAAATTCAGTGTATTAAAAAATATCAGACTGACTGCATCTCCTGCCCCCAACACCATCTCTATCAGAGACAGAAAACTGTGACAATATTTGATACTGACAACGTTGATATATTTCGTTGTTGGTCCAACCAACAGAAGATGAGAGAGAGTCAGACCAAACATGACTCACCTGAAGCATATAAGTCAATAATTATGAAATTGTTCATTTCTACTACTAGATCGGATCTATTGAGGAACTTAACGTGGGGTAAATTAAGGCAACATGAGGATCTTTACAGTATAAAATGAGCAAATGGCCTATTCTAGGCTTTTGGATCAGGTGATGGAGAGGCAGAGTCTGCTCTGAGTAATACCAGAGAAGTGTGAATAATGGGACTTAGTCATGAAAGGAAAATGAAGCAAGGGAAAGCAGTCAAAGATTCACTTCTTTGTGTGGGTGAATGGGAACATGATACTGCTAAATACAGAAATTCCAGGGAAAGGGAGGAGAAGAGATAGAATGAATTCAGTATTTACTGAAAGTGAGATGTCAACAGGACACTCAGGAGGGAATGGTTAACAGGAAGTTAGACATTTGGGACTAGAGAGCTGTGGAGGGCAATGGAAGGGGGAGATTTCAGCAGCTGGCACCCTTAGGAGGTAGAGCTAGGAGCAAGGAGACCAGATACTGCTCAGTGTGCACTCTGCCCCTCCAGTGGTATCAATATGCAGTGGCTCCTTTTGGAGCACCAAATCAGCAGGCTTGACCACATAAGTGAATGTGCAACAGGAAATACTTAAATGAATATCAGCATGTTAGAAGAAGACTGAGAGAGAGAAATGAGTATAAATAAAATGAGAAAATAGCAATGCCAAATACAGTAAGAACTCATAGTATTAGAGACCAAGATACATTTTAAGAGATCAAAAATAGGATGGATTGCCCCAAAGAGTGCTATTCTGGAGTATTTCTGAAGGGTGAGATTTGAAATAGAGCTTTAAGTGCCTGGTGAGCGTGGCAGGCAGACTCTAGGCAGGAATAATAAAGTGATACCTGAAAAACTAGTTAGAAAGAGGGAGAGAGAGGGAGAGCAAGAGAATAGGAACCTTGCTCTCTTGGGGTCCCAGAGATCTTAGCAAGGTTTAGGTCTGGGTAAGAACAATTTAGAATGCAGGTAGGAATTTTGTTCATTTTGTTCACTGCTGCCTACAAGCACTTAAATACATAGTTGTTCCGTAAATCTTTTTTGCATAAATAAGCCATGAAAAGCAAAGCAAGAGAAATATCAGTTTTGCCAATTTACTCAGCTCTCTTGTTGTCTGTGTGCCCCTAGTTTGACAAGTCTGCTGGCCTGGGAATATCTTTGAATTTTTCACATAATAAAATAGGCTTTTGTTAAATGCACAGGTAACTAAGCAGTAAACAAAAGCCTATTCTATTATGTGAAATCAATGAAGTCGATGTTTGAGAGAATGGAAGAATTTTTAAAGAGAAAGATACCTGTCATTGGATGCAGTCAGGATCGAAACAATGATGTGTCTTGGTATTTACCTGCAATTTTCCCCATGCACTCGTTTTGAATTATGTTTTATTTTTTTAACTTTAGGAAAGATATTAAGAAAACCAATATTTTACTCACTTCAAAAAAAGCTTTGGTCCATTTTAAAAAGGTTTTCAGTCACAATTTTTAAAATGCTGGTGTAAAAAAGTGAATCAATGTGCAAATCAAAAGAAAATGGCAAATCTGTATTGAGACAATGATTAAAGTTTTAACTGGAAAACCAAGAGAACAATGAGAGTATTTTAAAATTGTGTCTAAAACTAGGGCAGAGACAGTTAATTTGAGCAACATAAGTAACACAAACAAAATATTGAAATTAAAACGTTTTTTAAAAAAGTTGCTGGGTGCATTATACTAAATTATATTAAAAAGACAGCATTTGTGGTGGGTTGTAGTGTGATAGAACATGCAGTAAATTTATCTCAGAAAAGAAAAATTCATGACAATAGTATCAGAAACTTTATTAAATAAATTATATATTTATTAATATACGTATTATCTATACATATTTTTTGAGACACAGACTTGCTCTGTCGCCCAGGCTGGAGTGCAGTGGTGCAATCTGGGCTCACTGTAACTTCCGCCTCCCAGCTTCAAGTGATTCTCCTGCCTCAGCCTCCTGAGAAGCTGGGATTACAGGTGCCCACCACCACGCCTGGCTAATTTTTTGCATTTTTAGTAAGAGACGGGGTTCGCTATGTTTGCCAGGCTGGTCTCTGACTCCTGACCTCAAGTGATCCACCCACCTCGACCTCCCAAAGTGCTGGGATTATAGGCTTGAGCCACCATGCCCAGCCTACAATATAAATTTAAATGTTAATGTTTATTTGTGAAAAAAATTCCCACTTAAACATTAAGTCCAAATATACAGAAAACTTCCGCCTTAAACTAATTTTATTGATTTGCAATTATGCTTAGCTATTGGTAAAGGTTTTGGAGTCATCCATTTGCAAATGGGTGTGTTTAGAAAAGGTAATTCCAGTCTAGTTGTGTTTAAACAATGACAGTAGGTAATAGGTACTTAGTGACCATGATTTAAATAAATATTTGCTAGGTTTGTGTTATTAAATTTATAAGAAGGGGTCCTAGAGAACTATTTAAACAATAATATTTAATTTGTTTGCAAATGTGCTTATTTTAACATGCTTAGCATAATTCAAGCAGGCCTTCTGGTAATATATTTAAATTTGCAGCTTCCAATTTTATTAGCAACATGAGGCATTTCATTTTCAGTATTCATATTAATCACACCAAATGATTTTCTGTTTAGTTTTGGTTCTCCTGTGATTATCTTTTCCCAGTTTTTTGTGCATATACCTGAGTACTTTGGTATGTCTAAGATAAAAATTGATTATAAAATTAGAATTACTTTACTGACAGAATACACACCAAAATCATTTACTAATCAAATAGTGAAAACTTTCAGCTTATTATGTAAAGATAAAGAAACAGACATTTTCTTGGGACATTACTTTAACTGGGCATTTTAACCTAGTAATATTATTTTATGCAATGGTAACATAAATTTTTACAAACATTTTTATTATTTAGAAAGAAAAAAGCTATGTAGAGCAGTCTTTGACTTGGTCTCTTCATCCTGTAGCTGACTTACATTGATTGATGGGTTTGAACTTGCAATTTAATGTGGCAAATTTTCGTTGCCCACAAATATCAGGAGATTGTATTAGCTTTTCTATAGGGAAAGGGAATGGCAACTATGCATCCAGCAAATGAGAATTAAACTTAATTTTCTTATATCTTAGTATGCTTATTCTATAAATAAGAGAGTTGGAATAATGCAAAACATTGGTTAATAACAAAATAAAACATAACCGAGGGCCTAGAATAAACCTTGAATGGACCCATATGACTATGCAATCCCTCACTTGTTTTGACAGGCTGTAATAGAGTTGACTCAGCATTTTCTACAGGTTTTCCCCACATTTCACAAGAAGTTGTTTTTTTCCTTAATATCTAAAGCAAGGAGAAAAACATATTTATACCAGTCTTCTGCAAAACAAATAACTTTAGAAACTTTATTTTTAGTACTTTACCTTTTTAGTGTTTTATTACGGATCTCCACATATGTGTAGCAGTATAATTACCTTGCAGCTACCCTTAGGTAGTTTCAACAATATCAATATTTTCCCTGTCTTTACTTCATCCATTCCTACAAACACACTTGCAGAAACTTTTTTAATTTTGAAATAATTAAAGATTTACTGGACGCTGCAAAAAAAAAAATAAATATACAAGGAGATTCCATGAGCCTTTCTTTCAGTCCCGGCAATGAAATGATATGTTGCATAATTACAGTAAGCTATTCAAATAAAAAAACTGACTTTGGTGCAAGCCACAGCATTTTCAGATTCCCACCAGTTTTACAAGCGTGTGTGTGTGTGTGTGTGTGTGTGTGTGTGTGTGTGTGTGTTCTATGCAATTCCATTACTTGTGTAGCTTCATGGAGCCACTACCACAATGAAGATACAGAATGACTCTGCAGTCCTTTGTAGTAGCTCTTTACAGCCACCCTTGACCCTCTCTCCAAAGTCTCTGACCTAATCTAGTCTTCATTTCTCTAATTTTACCGTTCAGTGAATTTTACACCAATTGCATCTTGTCATTTGTAAACTTTTGAGACTGCTTATTTTCCACTCAGTATAATTCCCTTGACCTCCATCCACTTGTATCAATAATTTCTTACTTTTTATTGCCTAGCCCTATTTCACAGTATAGATGCAACACAGTTTGTTTAACCATTTACTCATTGAAGGACATTTGGATGGTTCCAGTTTCAAGCCACTACAAAAAGAGCTGTTAAAACCATGCAAGTACAGGTATTTGTGTAAACACAAATTCATCTCTTTGAGATCAATGCCCAAGATTGCAACTGCTGGTTCATATGGTACGTGTGTGTTTAGTTTTAAAAGAAACGGCTAAAGTATCTTCTAGAATGTCAGTGACATTCTGCATTCTTACCAGCAATATGTGAGTGATCATTTCTCTGCATTCTCGCCAGAATTTAGTGTTACTATTTTTTTTCATTGCAGCCATTTTGGTAAGTACATAGTGGTATATCATTGCGGTGTTATCCATTTCTCCACAGTTTGCATTCCCAAATGGCTATTGATGATGAGCAGAAAAATGTATTTTCGATTGGCATAATGCCACCAATTCACCTTTGATTTATTTTTTTTAATTGAACTCTCTATTCTAATGCTTAAAAATACCAGTCACATTTATATTTGGGACAGATTGCTTTTTATAGTTAAATAAAGTTCTGATAGTTCTTTTGTCTAATTCTGTTCCTTTTTTATGTTCTATTTCCTAAACATTTTTTGTGTTTACACATTTCTGATTCAAAGTAATTTATGTTTGATGAAGGAAATATGGAAAAATAAAAGCTGAAGAAGGAAGAGAAGGAACAAGAAAAACACATCTGAAATTTCTACCCGTAACAATGCCATACTTAAATTCACAAGCACACACATATTTTTACTAAATTGGAATTACACCCTTTATGATATTGTGCTCATTGCTTTCTGGAATTTAATATACTCTGTATCATCTTTTTATCTACCATTATTGTTCTACGTTATTATTTTTCATGGGAGTATAGAATATTTTTGTGATATTGTTTATTTAAGGTTAATTTTATTGTTTTTTCAAAGATTACATGTTATTTATAGTGATGACTCCCTTCGAATCTTTTCTGTTTCTTAATTTTTGTTCATTCACCACTTTGATATAAAGAAATCTCTGAGAGGATATATAGAATCTATGTCAAAATTCTCATCTTCCACACTGTTCTGCAATCTTATTATTTATGTCCTATATAAGAAAATAGAACACTGCTAAATAATTGCAGAGTAAGTCATTTGTGCTGAAGCATTAATGCATTAAAAATTCTGGCATGTCTGAATCAATCACTTCAATATTAAACCAATAGATACATGTTTCACTCCCTGAGAGTAAAGACAGTGGTCATCCTCTTAACATTGAATGCTTAGCACCTAGCTGAATACTTGACAAATTGTAGATGTCAAAAAAATACTTGTCTGATAAACAAATGAAGTACTGTATTTGGATGTGCATTTGAAAAAGTGTGTATTCATCCCTCACTGTGAGCAAGAATGCTCTCTAGTCCCTGTTCCTAGTTTGCTAAGCTGGTTAAGGCTAGAGGGGCCAGTAGCTCCTCCTTCTTTCCTCTTCATCACCTCATCCTCCTCCTTCTCTCCTTCTCCTTCTTTTCCCGTCTTCCTTCTTCTTTCTTCTCCTTTTCCCCTCCTTATTTTTCTTTATTTGTATTTATCTCAGCAAGATCTCTCAATTATCTGGCTGATTTTGTCGTGCCTTGGCCCTTCCTGTGCAGAGCTCACCTGAAAGTCCAGACCACCTATATTTGTTGTCAGACTCTTACTTCCATCTCTCCTTTCTTCAACAAAACCTGTCCTTCTGAGTCCAGTCACTGTAAGATGCCCATTTCTTCTGCTGGGTGATAGAATCTGCTGGATACCCACAGGTTTCTGCACAATTGATAGGAATCCTGAGAGTTAGCTTCTACTGAGCTTTACCAATATGCTAGGTACCATTCTGAGCTCTTTATGTTTTGGCTTCTTTATTCCTTTTTACAGCTCTCTCAGGGGACTGTCATTATCATTCCCATTTCGCAGTGAGAAAACAGACACAGAAAGCAGAAGGAAGTGGCGATGGATCACTGATTTGAGGAACAGGATTCTATATTGTGTCTTCTGTCTGGTTCAATTCTGTGGCAGTAGCTGCAGTCGATTCTGCTCTCCTGCAGTTGATGCCAGACATCCAGCTTCAAAGCCCAGAGTCATTACATTCTTCCAAGCAGCCACGGAGCCTGCATCATTAGAACATGCCAATGATTTACCAATGGGTAAATCATTGTGGGCTCTCTGCATTTGGCTTTAGCTGAGCTATGTCTTTGGAGGTACTTGTATACTCCTGCTGAAGTCAGAAACATTTAAAAGTCTTCTTATTCAGGACCAGCATGGCTAACACGGTGAAACCCCATCTCTATTAAAAGTACAAAAAAATTAACCGGGTGTGGTGGTGCATGCCTGTAATCCCAGCTACTCCGGAGGCTGAGGCAGGAAAATTGCTTGAACCCAGGAGGTGGAAGTCGCAGTGAGCTGAGATCATGCCATTTGCACTCTAGCTTGGGAAACAAGAGTGAAGCACCATCTCAAAAAAAAATGTCTTCTTATCCAGTTCTTGGTTCTGAGGCTGCTCTTTTAAATCCAGGGCAACTTTGACCCTCTGCTTTGTGCCTACATTCTGAATAGTTTCTGTAGACTTAAATCTGCTCCTTTCTTCTTTTATATAAATAGTGTGTTCATTAGCCCTAGCTCCTGCCTCTCTGCCTGCTCTTTTTTGAGTTCTACATTCAGCAGGTGTCTTGGCCCCATGCTGCACATCGCTGACTCAAACCCTCAGTTCCTAGCTGAGGGTCTGCATCAGGCCATGTTTCTGTCCACTTCTGCCCATCCACTGTGTGAAACAAATAGAGCTAATTTAACCAGAAAGAAAAAAACATGCAGATGGAAAGAAATAATCTGAATTTTTAACAATGGCCATCTGTTTCCAATACCTGAACCTAAGAAGAAATCCCATTAGGCATTTTAGTCTCCTGGAACAGAAGTAAGAGACATGGTTTTTGACATACTGGCACCTTGGACCACGCCACTCTACTTTAGCATAGAGGTGGCCTTGTCTCTGCAAGTGGAGAAGTAGAATATCTGTATAATATTACAAGGAAGTTTTGGGAAGGATAATATCCAGGATGGGTCATGTCCAGATTGGTGGTCATGTGCATGTCACATACAGTTGCATTTTCATTATATATTTTAATGCATTACTGATCATTCACTCACTTAAGAAACATACAATGAGCAACTACTACCACCCAGGAGCTGTTTTAGGTGAGAAGGCATTTAGTACTACATCACGAGCCCCTATTTCTACGTAGAAGTAGCCTTGGAATTGCCTTGGAAAGTTAAGTCTGAAAGTGGCACAACAGACTTCCAAATTAGAGTCCCAAGGGCACAGAATATTATCATATCCTTCATTATGGGTTCATGCTGATGGGACTTTTGCTGGCTGTCCTCCCTCTGGCAAAGGCCATGGACCTCTCCTGCAGAGCAGAGCTGTGGGGTCAGAACATCACAAGGCTGCTGTGTGCGGGACCTAGAGGATATCTTGGGTGGAGTGGGAAACTAGAACAAGAAGAAGTGGCTGAGAGACTTCCTGAAATCAAAAGTAGGAAGGATGACCGACCTAGATCATTGACAATGGAAGCATAGAGAAAGAAATGGATGAAAAAGGAAGATTGCAAAGGGTATATTTGGAGGACAAAAGAGATTAAAAAGAATGAAAGCAACTGAGGCGTTTCAAGCAAGAAGTCTGGTAAAATATAACAGTGCCTTTTTTAAAAAAAAAGTCTAGTAAGAATAATGTACAAATGGATTTGTAGAAGAGTCAGTAAAGAGAAATTTTATTTTGAATCTATTGTGAAGATCTTGGGGGATGTGGAGATCAAGACATCAATCTGGCCTTGGAGCTCAGAAGACAAATTGGTCTAGAAATGTAGGTAGGGAGCACAGCTGCATTTAATAATAATAGCCAACTTTCACACGGCACTTAGTATGCGTTGCAGGCTCTTCTCAGTCCTTTAAATATAGTCCATCATTTGGTTGTTGCAACAACCTGAAGTAGATCTTATCAACATTCCAAATTTACCGTAAAGGAAACAGAGTTACACAGAGCTGAGTACCATGCCTAGAATTCCACAGCTAGTAAACAGGCAGAGGAGACTTGAGTGTGTCTCAAGAACATACTCTCATTTGCAAGGGGATTCTGGCTAGTGTTGGCACTAACAAGTTTCTTCAAAGGGTTTTTGCAGGAGGAGTTGGGGGTGGAGACATATATATATATATATATATATATATATATATATGGCAAAGAGATTAAATAATGTCATAAATCATAGCATGTCTTCTATCATCTGTCCCCTCTGAAGCCCAAGCTCAATGGCTCCTTCCAGTTAGTGCTTTGTGCAGAAGACAGGGCTAAGGGTTGACCTAAGGGAGAGATGAGAACAGAGGGGAGGCCAAAAGCTGGACCAAGGACAGGAGAAAACAAAAGGGAGAAATTGAGAAAGACAGGAAAGGAGTCAACAGAAAGAATGTGGGAAAAGAAGAAAGTGCCCATCACAGATCCATGGGGACTGAGGGCCTGGGGAAGAAGGTGGCTTTTGTGACCAGCTTGGGAGGGAGGGGTCAGGGCTGAAAGGACAAGCGAACACAAGCCATTGGGAGATCTGGTGATTGTGAAGGCTAAGAGGTGAATAGAGATATTTGTGCAGTGGGAGTCAAGTAAACCAAATGCAGGAGGATGAAGTGCAGGAGGAAGATGTGAAAAGGGAAGCATTAAGTTTCGGCTGCTTCCTGGAGTACTTCCGAGTGTGGGAATGCTTAGGAGACAGAGGAGTGTTTGATTAAGAGAGAGGGAAATGGAGGGTGAGAAAGGCTGCAAGGTGCAAGGCTTCTGGGGGATGCCATGGGTGAATTCCCAGCCTCTGGGGCCAGAGCTGGTTTAAAACGGAGAAATGAAGTGGGGCTGGGCATTGGAGAGGAGCCCTAATTATTGCCAACCTCATTAGACACCACTAATAGTTATAAACAGATAATTTGCAAGAAGATGAAAGAATCCAAATTCATGTTGCCAATACTAAATATTTAACTAATGGAAAATATAGGCTTTGAATTGGCTGTGAAAACATCAAATGATGAGTTAAATTTTAAATACTTTGTGCCCTGGAGATGATGTTTCCATCCCTGATTTTGCCAGATGGGGTGTGAGTCACAGCACAGGAAATAACACTGGATTTCGCATTATTTTGCTTGTACAAAGGATGTGAACCTTCTGAAACCAGTCACCCTGTAGATGAAATAAAAACCCAAAGGGAGGCAATTAGGATGTCTGTGTTTCACGGAGCCAACCCCACACATCCAGCAAAAGCCGGGTCAGAGCTCTGTGGCAGGAAACCAGGGATGGTGAGTGCAGCCACGAGCGGAAATGTTTGCTTCTCCCCACGCCAGGAGGCAGATGCCAGATAGAAATACCCGCCAGTGAGAGTCATAACTGTGGAGACTTCAGCATAGGGAGAGGATGATCTGGCATGGCTGCGAAGCAGGCAGGTTCTCCTTATTCCCCCTCCTACTTACTTCATCTTCTTTTGAAGCACATGTGCTAAATTAGCTGGATTTAAAACTTTATAATAAAACATTGTGTCCTGGTCATTTGTGGGACACGTTCTCAGAGCAAACAGCAGTTACAGAGTTATGAGTGTGTGGATAGAGTGTTAGCCACACAAGCTTATGAAATAACAGGGCACCGTGTGATGTTAAAGATAGCTAGGATAAGCATCATGTCTAAATACACATGCCTGGTATTTCACCCCTTTCTCTGTCATCAGTTTTATTCTCTTTCCTCTTCATTGGTTCTCTTACTCCTGCTGAACACTCGAACAAATATCCCTTTCCCAGAAAAACGTCATGCTTCTGCTCACTTTGTCTTCCATTTCTACTCAGTTTCTCTAACTCTCAAACTTCTGAATAGATTACACATCACTCTGTCCAATTTTGCACCCTTTTAGTCTATCCTTCCTCTCTAAATGACACCTATGATACTTCTGCTCAGCTAAGACCAGACTGCCAAACATCAGGAGTGACGTTACTGGCCAAACCCAACCCATCTGTTCTTTCATATTTTGGAGATGCAAATCCCAGAAATAGGGTATGTGTTTCCCAAAGTAATTCACCCCATCTGCAGGACTTCTGTTTTACTGGTGTCCCTGATTTCATATTGTTTATTTTTCTCTCTCTCGTATCCTTCTATCCACATCTCTCTGTCCTTCCTATCATGTGTCTATCCATATAGTGTATTACTTTGATCTCACTGAGGCTTCTTCCTCCTTCCACTTTCCCTGGTGGCTGTTCCCTAGCTCAGCTCTTCATGCTTAGTCCAGGATGCCTCAGTAGTCTTTTGCTCCTACCCATATCTTACTCTAAAATATAAAACTCTGATGATCTATAGGCACACATGATCTTACATATGTTATTAGTCCATTTTCATGCTGGTATAAAGAACTACCTGAGACTGGGTAATTTATAAAGTAAAGAGGTTGAACTGTTTAATCACAGTTCAACATGGCTGGGGAGGCCTCGGGAAACTTACAATCATGGTGGAAAGTGAAAAGAAAGCAAGGCATCTTCTGCACAAGGTGGCAAGATGGAGAAGGGACAAGCCAATGGGGAAAATCCCCTTATAAAACCATCAGCCCTACTGAGAACTCACTCATCAAGAACAGCAAGAAGGTAACTGCCACAGTGATTCAATTACCTCCACCTGGTCTCTACCTTGAGATGTGGGGATTATGGGAATTACAATTCAAGATGAGATTTGGGTGCGGACACAATACCTAACCATATCATTCTGCCCCTGACCCTTCCCAAATCTCATGTCCCTTTTGCATTTCAAAACCAATCATGCCTTCCCAACTGTCCCCCAAAGTCTTAATTCATTCTAGCATTAATCAAAAAGTCCAACTCCAAAGTCTCATCTGAGACAAGACCCTTCCGCCTATGAGCCTATAATATCAAAAGCAAGTTATTTACTTCCCAGATACAGTGGGGGTACGGCCTTAGATAAATATACCTGTTCCAAAAGAGAGACATTGGCCAAAAGAAAGAACTACAGGCCCCATGAAAGTCTGAAATCCAATAGGGCAGTAATTAAATCTTAAAGCTCTGAAATAATTTCCTTAACTCCATGTTTCATATCCAGGTCATGCTGATGCAAGAGGTGGACTTCCACAACCTTGTGCAACTCCATCCCATTGGCTTTGCATGGTACAGCCCCATTCCTGGCTGCTTTCATGGCTGGCATTAAGTGTATGTGGCTTTTCCAGGCACACAGTGCAAGCTGTCAATAATCTATGATTCTGGGGTCTGGAGGATGGTGGCCCTCTTCTCATAGTTCTACTAGGTCACCAGTGGGGACTCTGTGTGGGAAGTACAACCCCCCATATCCCTTCTGTACTTCCCTAGCAGAAGTGCTCCATAAGGGCTCAGCCCCTTCAACACATCTCTGCCCGGACATCCAGGCATTTTCCTACATCCTGTGAAATCATGGCAGAAGGTTGTGTTCTGCACACCCACAGGACCACCACCACATGGAAACTGCCAAAGTGTGGGGTTTACACTCTCTGAAGCCATGGCTTGAACTATAACTTGGGCCCTTTTAGCCACAGCTGGAGCAGCTAGGACACAGGGCATCAAGTCACATAGAAAAAATGCTGAAGTTTAGATAAAAACCATTGGAAAGAGTGTTTCTTACTTAGCTTTTCCATTCAAGATGAATAAATGCTGCCTTAATACTAAAGAAGTTTTTTTTTGAACAGATTTAAAGTTTTACTTTAAGTCACAAATGGTAATACCATTGCCAGGTGACAACAACACATGTGAGCATGCCTCATATTTGACATAAGAAGCATTTTAGAGCCACTTTGAGAGGAGACCTAAAGGACACTTTACTCAGAGAGGGGACCGGGAAAGCTCTGGCAGAGATAATGCGTCCCCACTTAGCAAGAGTGCTAAAAATAGCAATGAGAACAGGAACCCCACATAGCAGGAACAGTATGTGCCAATGTGCAGAGACAGAGGTTGCCTGACATGGAAACTACTGTCGTGGGCAGCAGAGGGATGCCCAGGAATGGCCATGGGAAGGAGGCAGGTATTCCTCATGTGCAGGAAGTGCATGCCTGGGTAAAGCCAAGTGCAGTGGGTCCTCAGGGAGTGATGGGAAAGAAGAGAGAAGAAAGCAAGCACAAGGTAAAGTTAAACTGGAAGATGCACAACATTTAGCAAGCCCTTGGACTTCAACACCCCTGGGAAAAATCATAAAGAAGGACTGCTTTGATTTACTCACTCTTAAATGCTAAACATTTCTAAAGAGTATATCAACAATGCAAAAACATACACATGGAGACAAATCATGGCAAGCCTGGGGGTAATTTGTGGTGCATGACAAAAGTGGTATTTTAATGTAGAGCATTATTTAATTTTTTGTGTTGGCTTAGTAAATTATTTTTGTTAATTAATAGGCTATTTTTTGGAGCAGCATTTGGTTTACAGCAAAATGAGCAGAAAGTGTGGTGTTTCCATACACATGTTCATGCCCAACCCCATTAGTAATATCTGGCCTTAGTGTGATATATTTGTTAAAATTAATGACCTTGAGTTTGGTGTGACTTTTTAATACAACACCAAAAATGCAATTCAATAATTAAAAAAAAAGGTAAGCTGCACATCATTAAAATGAAAACTGTCTGCTCTGTGAAGACCATTAAAAGAATAAGAAGACAAGACAGAGTATTTGAAAATACGTCTTTCTTATAAAAAGCTTGTATTCAGATCCAAAATATATAAAGAACTCATAAAACTCAGGAAAAGAAAACAGAGAATCCAATGAAAATAGGGGTTTTTAAGATCTGAACAGACATCTAACCAAAGAAGATATACAAGAGGAAATTACACGTTATTTTTAAAAGAGATGTCTTCACTTCACACCCTAGAGTTAGCAAACTGTAAATTGATAAAACCTTTTATGGGAAAACATACAAATACATATATAAAAATGTCTTTGTTGCTAGTATACAATAGAAAAAGCTTTCTCAGACTTCGAAGGTACAATAGAGCCAAGATTGGTAAGTCTTACTGCATAAAAACAAAAGAAATCTTTTTTCATCAGAGACAATAGTATTGTACTGCAGTATTTTTATAGTACATTGCACATATTTTCTCTGACAGAGTTCAAGAAATATGCATTCCACAACTTCAAGGTAGAAAAGCCACATAGGTCCTAAAGCAGAGTTTATGTCTCCTGAAGTAAAAGTCCTTTGTGGGTAAGAAAATCCTTTCTAAGTCATGTTTCTTATTGTTTATTTTTCTGAGTCAAGGTGTCTCTCTGTCTCCAGGATGGAGTGCAGTGGTGTGCCCTCCACTCACTGCAGCCTCTACCTCCCAGGCTCAAGAGATCCTGCCACCTCAGCTTCCCAAGAGCTGGGACCACCTGCGCATGTCACCACACCTGGCTAATTTTTGTATTTTTTGTAGAAATGGAGTTTCATTATGTTGCCCAGACTGGTCACAAACTCCTGGGCTCAAGGGATCTGCCCTCTTCGGCCTTCTGAAGTGCTGAGATTATAGGCGTGAGCCTCCTCTCCCAGCCCTTCTTGCCATATTTCTGACATTCTTTCTGTGCGTGTGAACCCAAGTCTTGTATTTTAGAACAAAACCAGATGTTTAATTAAAAAGTGCAATGCATATTCCTTTATATCTCACTTCTTCCATCTCAACCCCAAAGAGACAAGAGTGGGAGGGTGACAAGATGATAAATTAAAAAGCTAGAAGCCCAGACATCTCTAGAATTCACAACCTCCGCATTTGTCCCCAAGTGGCACAGCTGTGTGATCCTCAAACAAGACTACACACAGAGGTCCTGTAGATGGGAGCTCGGCAACCAGGGTTATCGACTTTTTATATAACATCCAATTATTTTTTTCATTTAACACACATCTCAACAATTCTGAGGCTTGGCACCTTCCTCCAGTATTACGAGCTAACAATTGACATTCGTGTATTATTCTGTGCTGGGAGTAGGTGTGCTCAGTCCCGATGTGCTGATTTCTTTCTAAGCCTTTTGTTTTATAAAAGATGTTATTGGGCATCAAATTCAATTTTTGCAAAAGGTACACAGGATTCTGTGGGTAAGCAAAGCATCGATCTGTTTTGCACCTAACAAATCTCAACCCAGATTTTGACCTAGCGCTGCCTTCTGCAAAGTGGCGCATATTATAGGTCTAGAACTTTCCATATATTATAATTGTATATTGTATGATATATACTAAATTGTCCATATTGATAATACAAAGTCACTATCAATTTTTGTAATGATTTTGCTTTTCTCTCAACTCATATTTAAGACAAAATTTTTCTTAAAATGTTTCTTCTAATGATTCTTTGCAGACTATATCAAACATTGCCTTTAAATTCAAGAATGCCTCTGACTCATGGGAATGTAATTTAATAATGAGTATTACAAGTGAATAAAGGATGTTAAGATTGTCTTTAACATCTTATTTTTGGAAATGAAGTCAGTTTGTACACAAGGAGACACCTTTTAATACTTCACTGTGAGACCTAAATACACCTTTAAATATAGAGTAAAAATCAGCATATTCTTCCTTGATTTTAACTGTCCTTCTAAAACACCAAAATTTAGAGGATTATTTTGTTAAAAGCACCAATAAAACAAAATCCTGAATGCTAAATAAAGACCCAAGCTATGGATTAAACCCAAGGTCTCAATTTATCATTAACAATTTTAAAAGGAGAGATAAATTATATTCATTCTTTTAAAAATAATATCTTGTCCATTTTTTTACTGTAGCCTTCTCCTTGGTAGAAAACAAGTAATAATATAAATTAGAAATGTCCTTGTATTAATCAAAACTATTTATTAACATGAAGTAATTAAACTTGAGCAAAATCATGCAATGATTTGCATAAAAATTCACTTCTAATGTTATTTATGAACTAAACAATTGAGAAGAATATTAGACACATTTCCCAGTTGAAGAAAATGAATGTTAAGAAAATGCTGTGAGAAACATTTCTTTTCCTCTACATTGAACTCCCCAAACTCTCTCTCTAAATTATCTAAACACTCCCTATGACCATGATGTAGAATGAAGAAACATATTCTTTTCTCACATGCACATTTTGCTTCCAATTAGGTCAAAAATATCTTCAAGCTTTCAAAACTTTTTCTTTGGAATTATGCTAGCAAATCTCAACACAGATGTTCGCATAGTGCTGTCTTCTGCAAGGCAATGTATATTGTAGGTCTAGAAATTTACAGATATTGTAATGGTATACGGTATGATGATACACACTAAATTGTGCATATTAATACAAAGTGACTATGGATTTTTTAAATGTGATTTTCCTTTTTCTCTCAAATCATATTTCTCAAAGCAAAAAGAGCCTGTGGAATTATAAATTGAACTGAGAAAACAGACATTGGCTCTTCTCCCAGCTTTTGCCCTGGTCTCAGTTCCCAGCCCATCTCAATCATCTCAAAGCCTGAGTTAGAAAAGGCAGTAGTCTGTTCACATTCTTATCTTTATGCAGTCCCCCATTTACCTGTTACATGTTTTCCTTGGCTTTGCGAACGTTAGCTTTGACCTTCATCTTCCTAGTATTTCCTGGGAGGCTGAAACCTACTAAGGAAAGTTTTCTCTGTTTACCCATAAAGGTGTGAGTTCTGCCATTTTGTGTACTCCAGGTTAAAGACCATTTTTATTTTGCCTTCTATAATAACTATAAATCACCAGTAACCTTCAAAAGATACTCTGATATTCCAAAGAAATGCAAATACAAAATCTGAAGTGTGAGCAAATACAAAGCTAGTATTTTGACTGGTTCTCTAAAACAAAAGGAAAAACAAAACAAACGTGTGTCTGAATTAATAAAATAACCTAATTATCAACTGATAAATATACAATGCATATTACATATATTTAAAGAAATGTTTATGTCAAGAGTTTCATAATTGCATTTATTGAATCAACCATTCAACAAAGATCGACTGAATGTGAAATAAGTACTGAGGAAAATAAAACAAATGGGTATGTGAAATGGACGTAATGATACAAGGTAGATAGCGCAGGGTCAACTCAGCAGGCCCAGGCTGCCCAAGCCCTGCACACTCAACAGAAAGACCTGTTTCATGAGGACAGCCCCTGCCTGGCTCCTGGGACACGACCTCTCAGTCACTGGGATATTCTGCCCTATGAGAGCAGCACTATGCCTTCTCAACTAATTCCCAGTGAAAACCTAGAAACGAAGGCTTGTGTGAGCCTCCTTGGAAGCTACACTTTGTGGGTGTTGTCTCACTGCATTTCTGAGAGAATCAGGTGCTGTCTGTAAGTTTTCACTGGAGATGGTAACTGGAAGGTTGTACGTCGTTTCTCTTGGGCTGGCCCCATGCACCTTTTCCCTTTGCTGATTTTAATCTGTATCTTTTAAGTGCTGCAAACCGTAATCACGAGCATACGGGTTTTTCAAGTCCTATGAGTCCTTCTAGGAAATTGCGGAGCCTGGGGGTTGCCTTGGGGAAGCCTGACACATATGGATGTGCATAAGGATGGACTGAGACACAAAAGCAGAGATAGTTCCAAGAGACGGAGGGACGATGTCAGACGTATGCTCTGAATCTTGAAGAGGAAAAGAACGGTACTTTCATCTCCAAGTATCTACTAATACAAGATGCAGTGCGTTGTGATTTTATAGAAATTATTTCATTTAATATTCCTGTTTTTTTTGACATGGGAATTATTTTCTATCTCTGTTTTACTAATGATTAGGTTTACATTTAGGGTTAATCTAACAAGATTCACACATAGATTAAAGAAATGGATTCAAGGTTCCAAGCAATGTCTGTTAGACTCCAAGGTGTGTGTTTCTTCACAATTCTACAGGCCTAGGGGGCATTATTCCATGAGATCTGTTGAAGAAATTGTAAATATATTCAATAGTTACAATTTTGTAAATATTTTAATAGTTACAATTTTGTAAATATTTTAATAGTTACAATTTTGTAAATATTGTAATATTTACAAAAGAGGGTACAGAATAGAGAGGGAGGAAAGGATGTTGCTGGACAAAAGAAAAAAGCATGCATATCAAATTTTGAAATTTACTATGTAGGAGACATAGGTATATTGAGTAAGAAGCACAAGAAAGTTTAGTTGTTTTGTTTTTGCCTCTGAGAAGCTCCTAAACTAAGAAGAATGAGAGTGAAAGATAAAACAGATGTACAGGTATTATAATATTATGTATTTGAGGGTAAGATACTTATGATATGTAACAAAAGCAATGTTACAGAGGTTCAAAATGAGGACAGGTGTTTGTGGAGAGCAGACAGCTTCCATAGATTAAAGAGTATTCAGTAGAGAACAGAAAATGCATGAATCATATTTACATTAGCAGGGAAAAAGAAAAAAAGGCATTCCAAAAAAGCAGATCCAGTTGTTAGTACCTTACATCAAACCAGAAACTGTGTTTGTTGCCTGATATAATGATAAGGAAGGCTCAGATTCTTGCCCTTGGGAAGTCTGTAATCTAGTTTTTAAAAATTGATGTGTAAACACATCATTTCAGTAACAGATCATTGAAAGAAAAGAGCTATGGATGAAGGGCTATACACTTTGCAACAGAAAACCTACTACTTCAATGTAGAAGAATAAGAATGTCTTTCCAGGTTCCAATCCACCTGCTTGACATCAAAACATGCTCACAACCAGGCAGGTGGGTGAGATTTCCAAATCTACTACTTCCCAAGCTATGTTACCTTAGGCAACTT
This sequence comes from Leontopithecus rosalia, assembly GCA_028533165.1. Classification (NCBI taxonomy): domain Eukaryota; kingdom Metazoa; phylum Chordata; class Mammalia; order Primates; family Cebidae; genus Leontopithecus; species Leontopithecus rosalia. The sequence goes on from CM052648.1 coordinate 188,207,770, forward strand.
ATCTAAGTTCCATGAATACCTATTTTTCTCATATGTAAACTAGGAATGCTTTCATTTACCAACTCACATACAAATACTGTCATAGTACAGTGAGTGATATGCAAAAGGCACTCAATACAAGTTTGCTATTACTATTAATACACATGAAGATGAACGAAATTTAAATGAGACATATGGGAGTGTGGAATAGATGGAATGCATTTTAGAAGGGGAAAGCATCAAAGTCACACTGAAATGTCAAAACTAGGGAGCTGGGAGAATGCATTAGACTGTGAGCTCTAAATTCTTGTATGACTTTTACTTTGAATTTTTGTGTTTAGAGAAATCATGCCACTGTTTAAATAAATGCAATATGATTTTTAGACCATTTTGTTGAGGTGTGTTCAACATAAAAAGCAGTATATATTTAATGTATGCAACTTGATGACATTTCAAGTAAATAAAATAATACAAGAATTATTTAATCTGCTCTTTCTTCTGTAGTCATTATAAGATAGTCTTTTATTTTTCACTATTGTTGATCCTACAGGTCACACTTTGCCTGTTTTATTAACTTTACATTTTGGTATATAAACTTTAACATTTATATTTTTAATTATAGCATAAAAATCACCAAGTCTGTTTTACGATTTTTTAATTATTTCTAGCTTCTATTATTAAAATTATGTGAAACTTTGGTATGGTCACAGATGTTTAGATTTTTTTTTAATATAAAAGGAAATGCTGTGTGATCCCTTGGTTTATTAAATATTTCCTTTTTTGGTTTATTAAATATTTTCATGTTTTAATATATACTATGAATCAAATTATATAATTATATATATATCTCTCACTGTCTACTTTTTTGGTTTAACATTCTTTATAAATCTTAAAGCTTATACACTATTTTTTTCACCCTCCTAATTTAAGCACTTGTTTTACATGTCTTAGCACCTACCTGGGCCTCTGTGCTCTGGGGAAACCTCTATTACACAAGATTCTGACAAGCAAAGCAATCTGGAGATCTATCAGACTGCGTATTCACTGGTATACCCAACACACTAATGCATTCCTTATGTAATGAGCTTCATTTTCACCAACCAGAACTTGGAATGGAATCCTACTCCATATTGGCAACGATTCTATGGCTGTTGATGAGATGAGGCATTGGGGAGTGTGTTTGTCAGATGGGGCTGTCATAATAAAATACCTAACACTAGGTCATTTCTACACAACAGAAAATGCTTCCTTCACAATTCTGAAATCTGAGAAGTCAAAGATTAAGTTGCTAGCAGGTTTTTAATCTGGTGAGATCCTTTTCCTTGTAGATGGCACGTTTTAGTTGTGTCCTCAGATGGTGAAATGGGTAGGTTTCCTCAAGCCTGTTTTAATAAGGGCACTATTCCCATTAATCAGGGCTCCACCTTCATGACTGTATTAGTCTGTTTTTACACTATTGATAAAGACATACCCGAGACTGGGAGGTGTACAAAAGAAAGTGGTTTGTTGGACTTATAGTTCCACATGGCTGGGCTGGATTCACAATCATGGCAAAATGAGAAAGTCATGTCTCACATGGCGGCAGACAAGAGAAGAGCTTGGTTACGGAAACTCCTGTTTTTAAAACCATCAGGTCTCATGAGTTTACTGTTCTCATTCACTATCACGAGAACAGTGCAGGAAAGACCTGCCCCCATAATTCAATCACCTCCCACCAGCTCCCTCCCAGGACATGTGGAAATTATGGGTGTTATAATTCTCAAGATGAGATTTGGGTGAGATACCACCAAACCATATCAATGACCTAGTCACCTCTCAAAAGGTCTTACCACTTAATACTATTGCATCTGTGATTAGTTTCAAGACAGGAATTTTGGGGGGACACATACATTCAAAGTATAGCAGGGAGCAAGTTCAGTAACGATGCGGATAAGGTAATAAGGGCAAGAATGTTTGAGGTGGAAATCAGGGCTGCAGGAAATGGAAGAGCCACTCAAATGCAGGTCTCAGGAGTAACCAATCTGGGGAGAATATTTGCCAAGGAGTTGAGAAGCAGAGTCTAGAGCAAATGGGTCAAGGCACTGCCTGCTTCCAGGTAGGCCAACAACTGCCTCACCCTTGTGGCCAAGAGCATATGGAAATCTCAAAAAATCTTCAGATTTTTAGTTGTTTCATCCATTCAACTTCAGGCAGCAGCAGGGGTTGAGAGAGTTGAATTGATAATTCAGAAGCACATTTCTTCTGAAATAAGTAAAAGAAATTAGGCTAATCTGGAAAGGAGATCTGAGTTGTAGAAAATGTCTTTGTATTGTAAGATTCCAGGGAATTTCTTGTAAAGTGCTGTTTCTGATTTTGTTTACTTTCTGGGTGTTGTCTCGGTTTTCCTACCTATTCTGGTGTGTGTGGTCAATGTGTAACAGGGGTGTGGGCGTGGAAATCTGCTTCTTGGTTCTTTCAAATTTCTCTATAACTTTATTTATTTTGGGTTTTTCATTTACTTATGTCCATTTTATATTGCACTTAACTGGGAATGATGCATAGTAATTTCTTAGAGATTTTACTTCCCCACCAAACTTTACTTGAAATATATGACCACTTTTTTTCCTAAGGAATTTATTTTTTTTTGAGACGGAGTTTCGCTCTTGTTACCCAGGCTGGAGTGCAATGGCGCGATCTCGGCTCACTGCAACCTCCGCCTCCTGGGTTCAGGCAATTCTCCTGCCTCAGCCTCCCGAGTAGCTGGGATTACAGGCATGCGCCACCATGCCCAGCTAATTTTTTGTATCTTTAGTAGAGACGGGGTTTCACCATGTTG
>CM052648.1:188211063-188256159 GCA_028533165.1 Leontopithecus rosalia
TTCGCTCTTGTTACCCAGGCTGGAGTGCAATGGCGCGATCTCGGCTCACTGCAACCTCCGCCTCCTGGGTTCAGGCAATTCTCCTGCCTCAGCCTCCCGAGTAGCTGGGATTACAGGCATGCGCCACCATGCCCAGCTAATTTTTTGTATCTTTAGTAGAGACGGGGTTTCACCATGTTGACCAGGATGGTCTCGATCTCTTGACCTCGTGATTCACCCGCCTGGGCCTCCCAAAGTGCTGGGATTACAGGCTTGAGCCACCGTACCTGGCCAGAATTATTTTTTTTATCTGTTAATTCAATATAATCTTTAAATGTATATATGAATTCTTGATAGATATTTTAATATATGTTGGTGGCCATCTGAATTTTCTGAGCAGATTACATAATTTCATGGTGATGTAGAAGTAATTGAATCCTGGTGACATTTCTATTACAAGGAGAGCTGATAAAGATCAAATTAATATCTGTATAATTTTGGCACCTAGAATAGATATGCGCTTTCATTACTAAGAGACTAAGGTTAAAAACATTTCACCATAATTTTCTTAATTTGAATTAACCTTGATTTAATGGTCAAAAAACCGTTCCCCAGAATAACTACTACTACTCCACATTCTTCCATTTCTATGTAAAATACATTAAAATTTTCATAATCTACCCATAAAGGGATAGCAGCATATTCAACTCTACTTGCCGTTCTTGAGTGTTGCTGTAAAATCCAACTCTGAAATTCATAATAAAAATTTTATTACCTTCTTCTAATATTTTATGATTAATAAAAATAAAGTAGCAATTAAGAAATTTATTAATATTGCATTTAATAGGGGAAACAGTCATATGAGAAGCAAATAAGAACATTAAAATATCAAATACTCTAATAGTAAAATTCTTATATGATTTAGAATCAATATTCAAGAAGTATTAAGATCAGCAACTGTCTGGCAAGAAGTCAGAGGCCTGTTCTGTACCTGTGGTTTTCTACCATGGAAAGATACTTGATTATTGCAAATAACAAACAAATTTCTCGTGTATTTTACAATTCACAGAAGAAAACTGTAATGGTTATTGTTTTAATTTAATTCAACCCTAAGTCATTAAAATTTACCCGTCGTTACCCAAGGAAAATAGAGGCGACTATGCCAAAAAGTTTGGTTCCATTCGACTAATATTTGTAGGTACAAAGATGAATACATAACCACTCTCATAAACCTTTACAGCTGGAGGAGAAAGAGACAGCAACACTCCTCTGTGTGCATGAGAGATTGAAGGGAATGCTGGTTAACAGGGGTTAATCCACTTCAGCTGTGTGTGCTCCCTCTTTTTAAAACTAGCCATAATAAAAATGTGAGAATACACTAAAATAAAACATACATTGATTTCTATTTTCAACAGTACAACTCACCTGACATATTTTTAAAGCTTCAGATACAAAATATGTAGCTTCTGGCAAAAATTATTATGTAACAAACACTGTCATATGTTTTAATGAATAACTGAACTTCTGGAAGAGTAAGAGAGGAATCAATATGCAAACAAATAGTTACAATAATAGGTGATTTAAGATCAGAAGTATGAGAAAAACACTTTAGTAACAAAGAAGAAAGAAGATCCTAGTATTGAAAGAAGATAATTATTTTATAGGTGGATTTGCATGGTGTTGAGTCAAAGGGCACAGGATAACACCTGCACAATTACCTATTAAAATGAATATATTTATGATTATGTAGTAAAAACACAACAGCATGATTATACTTGGTTTGTCTTTCTGAATTTTGAGAAAAATTTCTCAATAAACTTTTTGCTGTAAAATATAAACCTAATTCTTCCAAAATTACTGCAGTCTTAATTTTACAAACATACTCAGTTTTCTAAAATGTTTTAAAATTCTGCTCCATATTTAAAAATCATGGTCATAAAAAAAGGTGTCACAAATTTCTCCTATTGAACAAGATATACTGTTTTAGAGCACATGTATTATTTTTCAATCTAAGCTACATATAAAATCTTAAAATATCACCTTTAAGGGAAAGACCAAAGATGTTATTATTTACACATGATACTGCTCATACATGAGGCTTCTAAGAGATGGTGCCTCAAGTCTTGTTATTTTAACAGTTATAGATAAGAGACATGATTTCTATATGCCCAATTATGATAACAGAAAAAAAATGGAAGTGTCTACCGTGTGGTTATAAAGTACATTTGGCCCTAAGTGCCCATGGGGATTGATTGCAGAACCTCCTTTAGTACTGATATCTGTGGATGCTCGACTACCTTACATAAAATGGTGTCATATTGACACACAATCTAGGCACATCCTCCTGTACACTTCAAATCATCTCTAGATTACTTATAATACCTAATACAATGTACATGTTATGTAAATAGCTGGCACATGGTATGTTTTTAAGTTTTTAAATGTTTTAATATTTTCCATCTGCGATTGCTTGAATTTGTGGATGTAGAACCTGTAAATACAATGAGTCAAATGTGTATCTTTTTAATCAAGACAAGTTTATGACATTCCTCTTAGGGAATATATATTTATAATTGGATCTCATAGTATTTGTCAAAAATAATTTTTTTTAAATGCTACAATAATAAAATCTTGTCTGGAAAGCCTAATGGCCCCTAACTGTTTATTTGTATATCATTGTTCTTAAACTATTTGTTTTTAAATTTGTTTCGTTATTTGACACCTTATTTAGGTAGCATAGAAAGGTTCCAAACATTCAAAGCTTTAGGACACTTATCCTCAAAAATTCACGTTTGAAAGGAAAACAAAACTTTCTTTTATGTCTCAGGCAGAACATAAGTCTCATCTATGAATGCAGACAGTAGAGCAAAAGTCTACTCAGGTACAGTCAGTCACATTTGTTCATACGATATGCTGTAAATCCAGGGAAGTCAGGAGGTTTTCTTTGCATTGTTCACTTTTGATCCACTACCAATAAAGTCAAAGGTTAACTTAGGTCAATGTTTCACTTCCAGAAAGCTGTCCTTCAGAAAGATTCACACACATGCATATACATACATGTAACAAATATGTATTGGAACATTATTTGTAAAACTGAGGGAGCTGGAAGAACCTCAGTGCCCCTCAATGGTCAATGTTTAAATAAATTTTTTACATACATCCCATGATACATGATGAAGACATTAAAAAATATTGACGTAATTCCGTTTGAACTGATGCAGAGGGGTACCCAAGAAATGCTTTGGAGTCAGAAAATGATTTTCACTCCATTCAGCAGATACTTTTCTGCCCTGCTCCCTCCCCCAACGGTTTGTACTGATTCACATACCAAATTCTATCCAGATAGTTCTTCTCACACTCTCCACATCCAAAGGGGAAGAAAAGTGTGACTCTCCCTGGCCATCTGGTTTCACTGGCTGTTGGCTCTAGTGATGACAGTGGGGCCCTACACTGTCTCTGCACCTGTTCCCTATGACTTGTTTTCACTATCTATGAACAAGGAGTGTTAGGAATAAGGGTGTGCTCTCCCTGCAGTCATCCAGTGAGACCCTTCTAGCTCTCTCCCTACACTTTATGAGAGACAATTTCTACCCCTTTCTTTTCTCAAGTATTGCTCCTTTGGGCACACTTTATTGGCCACTTTTCTCAATAAGAACATTCAGAACTGAACAAAGTACTTTTGTTTTCCTGAAATTAAGGTACAGTACAGGATAATAAGAAGCATATAATTTATAGTAACACAAATCCCTAACATTGTCCTTGGAACAAAGGCCAAATTTCCCTTTTCAAGGATATAAACTGCAATGTTACAGCCAAATATGAAACAAAATACTTTGATGTTGTCCACACACAAGGCAGAATGTTAATTATATTTTATTCTATCATCCAGAAACTGTACTTTTAAGAACTGTGTTAGCTTTTAGCTCCTGCTTCACACTACTCTTGGAATCAGCTGGACTTTGATGTCATTTGTCCACAAATTGCTGCCAAAGTCTGATCTTTCTCATATTGATACTTGTGTTGTTTACTGGAACCAACAATTAACAAAATATGCTAGATTATTTGAGAGAGAAATGTAATAATGTTCTCAACTTATTTTAAATGGGTTAGAGAAAATAGATATACATACAGAGAGCAAGAGAGAAAATGTAGCAGAATGTTAAACGCAGGTGTTTTTGTGTTATTCAGTCAATTTATCTGTAGGCTTGAGATTTTTCATAGTAAGTTGTTGGGAACAAGAGATTTAACAGGGGTGGGTGGCACTATCTAAGTACATACATGGGTAGAGACAGATCCTACCATGGAAGTCCTTTTGTTTACAGAAGGTAGACATTTTTGCAATCGAATGAATCATGTCTGTGCCTGTATTCTTCTCTATACTCGCAAGTAGAGAACATATTCTCTAAGAAGTTATTAGGCAAATATGGATCATATGCTTTCCTTCTTCCGGGGTCTCTAATTTCATACCACTTTGAAAGCTTTCTGGTTTATGTAATGAGGCTGTCACATTTTCCTGAAACAGAGCACATCATCTGCTAACTGTCATGTGAACAGCAGGGCACAATAGCTAACCTTGCTATGACCCAGGAAAACAGAACAAGAGGTTCCCGTTTGAGAACCAAGAGGGGCACTCACATTTGAGAGAAGAGGCCAGAAGAGCTGAAATGTGAAAGGGAAACAAGGCTACAGGTCCCATCATTTGAAGGATTTTTTCATCTGAACACTGTATTCAAACTCAGCTATCATTCACTGAACACACGTGGAAAGCATTCTTCAGTTCCGTGTATTGCATTTTGTATTCTTACAGCCAAGTACTCAACAAAACCCTTTTGATAGGGTCCAAACACAAGATAGAACATTACGTACATTTCATACCATCTTCTAGAAGCTGAACTTTTAAGGCTTGTGTTAGTTTTTAATGCCTGCTCTACTACTCTTGAAATCAGCTGGACTTAGATGTCATTTGTCCACAAATTCTTGCCAAGTCTGAGCTTTCTCAGATTGATAATTGTTCTGTGTACAAGAACTAATGATGAAAAAAAAATGTACTGGATTATTTGAGGGAGAAATTTATTAAATGAATTAAATGAGGGAGGATGGTAATTACTATAAAGCGATAAAGTGCCTGATGTTTTCAGGTTGTTGACCAAGTTGGAGATTTCTTAGAGTAATAAGAATTCAAACTTCAAATCAATGATTTAAAGATACTCAAAGAGCCAAGAACTGAACTAATAAAAATAAGCATAATTACAGTCTAATTTTATGGTAGAAACCTCTAAAGAAATTCTCAGGGAATTCTTGTTTCTTTTAGTCAATAAAATAAATGCAATTCAATCAGTAAAAATTATTTCCTCATATTAAGTATTTATTGAGAGTTGTTCAACCAACACTATGTAGGAAGCCAAAAAGTAGAGCTACACATACCCAAAGCCAGCCTAAATCTGCTCAAATGCAATTCCCCCCACCTCTTTTGTTTAACCATTGACACAGGAGAGGTATAAATAATAGGAAGAATATGAAAAAAAGTCCCAAAACCTATAAATCACTGAACAAAATGTTTCTGAAGACATATCCATTGAGAAGAAGAGATGTAAGGTATATAAACGTCTATATTCTTTTTGAGAAATGTATCAGTACTTGGATGACAGATTTAGATCTTGAACACATAGATATTTGAAAAGTATGATATTTTAGAATTCATGCAATTCCTTTTGAGGAAGGCACCTTTGGATTACGAAGAGTGTCCTGTCCTTGTAGGCAGCCGAATTCTTAAGTCTAATCTCATGTTTCTTGCACATAAATAACCTGGCTCATCAAATCCACTCATCAAAGGCAGTGATGGTAAAATAAAATATTCCAAACTAGCACATGATGTGTTATAAAGAGTTATGATACAAAAGTTGAGGAGTTCTGATTTCCCTTACCAAATGTCTGACTATATCCTTAACCATATGAGCATATTTTGTTTCTCATGTGTAATATAAAGAAAATTAAATTAGATTAAAGCTATTTTGGGCTGGGTGTGGTGGCTCACGCCTGTAATCCCAGCACTTTGGGAGGCCGAGGTGGTTGGATCACGAGGTCAAGAGATCGAGACCATCCTGGTCAACATGGTGAAACCCTGTCTCTACTAAAAATACAAAAATTAGCTGGACATGGTGGCGCGTGCCTGTAATCCCAGCTACTTGGGAGGCTGAGGCAGGAGAATTGCCTGAACCCAGGAGGCGGAGGTTGCAGTGAGCCGAGATCGCGCCATTGCACTCCAGCCTGGGTAACAAGAGTGAAACTCCGTCTCAAAAAAAAAAAAACAACCTATTTTGGCTGCAAATTAATATAATACTGCCTTTAAAAACAGTTGTTATTAAATCAAATCATGTTAATATATGGTATGCAAGTTGTTCAAGCAAAGAGAACTCTACTACTTTGATGTCCGAACAGCATCAAACCATCTAAAACATTTAGCATAATCTTTTTTAGAGAGGTGAATAAAGTTCAGATACTCTTTGACCATTTTATTAATTCCGTTTACAAATACACCTCACTTGCAACATGTGAAGTTGCACATTTTTGCATTCAGTATCATCCGGTTATGATGATAGATTTATATGGGAAACCTTAATGGACGCACCTGCTAGAAACTGCCTGGCAGCAGAGACAACCACAGAGACCCTCTGCTGGGTCAATTCATACAAGTGTGCTTCTAATGAGCCAAGAGGTATTTAGAAGCTCAGGGATCAATTAATTTGTAAGTCAATAAACAATTTAGGAAAGTAACTAGAGAATTAAAATGGACAGTACTTTTTTTTTAAAGAATACTAATCATATTAATGTGAACTTAAAAAGCATTTTCATGAAATGCTTTAAGCTCTCACTAATGGCATTCCCAGTCAGGGAAACTGAGTCGATAAAAAATCTAGTGAAATGAAGCTCATCTTTGTCTTCTATTTCAGTTTCTGAAAAATAAAAATATGTACAGTTGAATTTTCAATAACCTACTGTGAACTGAGACCTCAAGAAGTCCCATGGTTTGACAACCAGGACCTAGAATTAAGGTCTTCTGCATCAACCTGACTTTACTACCTGTTTCACAAATACTTGCTCAGGAAGATAAAACTGTAAGCCAGTAAATAACTTCATGGTTGGCTTCAGGAGTTTTTCCCAAACCAACAGACTACTCAAACAGCACCCTCTCAGAAAATGCTCTTTTATTGAACAAATGCTTATCAATATTTGTTTCAAGACCCTCACCTCTAGGGGTCCACTAATCCCAAATCACAAAAGCAGGAACTTATGCCAATCCTACTAAGGTCCCTATAGGGAAAGGTTTGTCTTAAATAACAGGAGTCCAGACCTCAAAAAGCCCACACATATCCATGCCTAGGCCCTCCTTTCTGAAAATTACTGAAAGTCATCTTCTTGTGATCTTCCTTAATGGAAGCAATAAACTGAGCTTTGCTTGATCATCAGGTTACTCTATCAAGGTAGCTGATCAAGACAACCTTCATATCTCCTCCATGTGACTAAACTTTAGACAAATTTCATGATTCTAGAATCCTGGTTTTATTTTTTAAAAATAATTTTTTAAAGAACATTTATTTTAGGATTAATGTAGGGTAGAAAGCTTTAGAAACTAATTTTTTTTCCTGCCCCTTGAAGAATATGTGTTCTTCCAACTGGTTGCCAGTTTTTCAACCCAAAAATGTCTTTCTCTCTTTTTTTTTTTTTTTTTTTTTGAGACGGAGTTTTGCTCGTTACCCAGGCTGGAGTGCAATGGCGCAATCTCGGCTCACCGCAAACTCTGCCTCCTGGGTTCAAGCAATTCTCCTGCCTAAGCCTCCCGAGTAGCTGGGATTACAGTCAAAAATGTCTTTCTCAAGGAGCTACAAGCCATCCTTTGAAAGGTAATCATCAAGGAAGACAGAACTTCTGTTTCCCAGTCCTCATAGGAGGGCAAAAGTCTAATTTCAGCAGGTGCCTTGCTTCAAAGCATAAATGCCTCCTGTCACAGAAAGCACAGAAAGTATATCTTTCCTCTGGACAAGGTCAGTTAGCATTAGCACACTCTGATAATCCACCATCCTGCTCCCTGTTTTCAGCATTTGAAACTCTCCAGCTCTTTGTCTTGGCAGAGTTGAGCTGCTGTTGGGTTTAGTCTCTCTCTATAAAGCCATTATTGCTGTATAAGTTTTCTGGTGCGATTTTTGCTTCATCATGATCCTTTCAGGGAGTTGGCAGTCAACACTCATTTTCTCACATAAGAAATGTACATTTTTGATGTGCATAGAGAGCATTTGCAAAACTGAAAATACTTGTTGAAATGAACGTTGAGATTCCTAAATGCAATTTTTACTTCTAGTTGGACCTTATCTTTTTCTTAGAGAATTCAACAAAACCTAATTATGTCATGTGGTTAGTTAACATTTTTAAATGATTCAAAACAAAAGAACCTAAAAAATAAAATTTACAAATAAAATATAACACATCAAACAAGAAAAACAAATAGTTGTGAGACTATAGGCAATAATGTCTGCCATTATGTGTTGACTATTTTTAAATAACAGAGGCTGTTCTTTGTATTAATTTAATATTTACAAAAACACTATGAGGTTGGTGAATTACTATTTTCATAGTACAGATTTTTCTGAAAGTCAAAACCAAAACAAAAGGAACACAGACCTTGCCCAATGTCACCTAAAAGAGTTCAACAAAGAGTCTGGTCTTTCATTCTGCGTTTACACCACTATGCTGTACTTACTCCTTGTTATGGGTAAATGCTTATATTTGTTTTTATATTTTTAAAATTGTTTTTGCATAATTAGAAAATTAAAGAAGCTCAGCCTTTTTTGTTTTTCACTAAAACCTCAGATTTGTGCCATTTGAACACAAAAGACGTCAGTATTAGAGTTGTATTGTGTTAAAAATACATATTCGAGAAGTGTGTGGAATGTTTAGATAGAAATGTGCTTGTTCCAGATCCTAAAATAAAATAATTTGACTTTCCATGAGAGCAACAGTTCAAAAGTATCTTCGGAGTTTCATCATGCAGAGCACCTGGCAAACCAGGAGAATTAAAAATTCTTCACATCAAAGTTGCTTTTTAATTCAAATGAGTGCTGAGTGCCAAAGGAAGGACTTACACTGTCAGTACCAACCTTCCTTAGAAGATGCCCTGAAAGTCAGTCCATTAAACCAGATGAGAGGCAGCTGCTGCATGTCCTCATCCCGTTTTCCTCTCTTCCTGCCCAGACCCAAGAGTTTTTCTAAGTTTTTCCCCTATACTGGAAATTTCTGCATTGGCAATGCAAAACCCTTAAGAGAGCTATCAGGATCTGACTTCTGGGAATCTTGAAACTCCTGGCACCATAAATAGTAGCCTCTTACGATAATTTTGCTCCATCATATCTCTTTTACTTTTATAATCATGTTAAAAATGCCAATATTATATTCATCTGCTATATTTTAAAATATTTTTATTACTTTTACATATCAAAGAATACTGATTCTCATTCTGCTCTAAATCCTCCACACTTTTTTCTTAGAAATAATCATTTATTGGTATAGAAATAACTTTTTAAAAAAATGTATTATACTTTAAGTTCTGGTGTACACGTGCAGAATGTGCGGGATTGTTACATAGGTATACACGTGCCATGGTGGTTTGCTGCAGCCATCACCCTGTCATCTGCATTATGTATTTCTCTTAATGCTACCCCTTCCCTAGCCCCCCCAACCTCCTGACAGGTCTCAGTATGTTATGTTCCCCTCCTTGTGTCCATGTGTTCTCATTGTTCAACACAAACTTACTAGTGAGAATATGCATTCGGTGTTCTGTTCTTGTTTCAGTTTGCTGAGAATGATGGTCCTCCACACTAACTTTTTAAATAGATACATTTGCTGCTGGCACATAACCTATATGTACTCACTTTCATTATTGTGACTTTTGTCCTTTGGCAATTAGAATGATTACACAGTTAATTTCCAAACAAAGTACTAGATGAAATTTTAAGTGATATTTGTTCTGGGGAAAAAAAATTGAAGTAGGAGGAACTAATGCTTTTGGTCTAATTATATACACAACTAATTAATACCTAGACTTTCAAGGAAGATGTTATACTCCTATAGTCTTAGCCTTTTGTAAAATACTTGAGACCCATGCAATGTAACAGTAATATATTAGAAATTTGCCTATAACTATTAAAAAATTGAAGTGGATTATTTTTCAAGAACTCAAGAGGAAATCTATATAGAAGGAATGGCTTATTTTTTTTTAAGTCATACACAGTTATTTCCATTCAGTTTCTCTCTCTGTAACTTTTACTTTCATGAAAAGTGATTGCAATACCAAGAATGAGATTGATACTCAGGAAGATGGGTCATTTAAATAATTTCTGGCTTGATGTAGGGAAGAAAAAAATATGTTTCAAATGATCCAATTTCAGAAAAGAACCTAAAACACTAATCAGTAGAGGGGATAACTTCACTTAGAATTTGAAGACAAAAACTTTAAAGCCAAATTTAGTTAATAATACTAATATACATGTATATGTTTTCAATAAAATTAAAATATTTAAATTATGTTTTAAATAAAGCTAACATTTTTAAACATTTCTGCTAGTATGAAACCCATTTTATAGTTATGGACACTGAGGCCCAGTAAGGTCAAGTAAATGTACCAAGAACACACCACTAATGAATGGAGAAGCTGAATTTTGAAACTCTCCATAGCGACTTCAGAGACCCCTTTTAATAGTAAAACAGGGAGTGCCTTTCAGGTGGTTAAGCTTACTCATTAGCTTAGTCACTAACTTATTCATTTATTAAGTCATTCATTATCTCAATAATTGTAGCACATCCGCCTTGCAGTATATTAACTCAAACTGATTCTTCAGTAAAATTCCAAATTGTCATGGATCTTTCAAGTCTCTAGCAGGGGCTCCGATCTTTTGGCTTCCCTGGGACACACTGGAAGAAAAATTGTCTTGGGCCACACATAAAATACACTAACACTAACGATAGCAGATAAGTTAAAAACAAAATCACACACAAAAATATCTCATCGTGTTTTAGAACAAATTTGTGTGGGGCCTCATTCAAATCTGTCCTGGGTGACATGCGGTCCACAGACCAAGGGCTAGACAAGCTTACTATAGAACATTTAAATCTGTTTATACTAAAGAGCTTTTAGTTTTTATTCTGGTCTAAAATGAAACTTTGTAGAACATGTATAGAGATTGTATAAGGAAAGTCTAAAGTCTGAATGAAGCAAAAATATTTGCTAAAAATAGTATTTCCACTGAATCTCTTATTTTAAACAAAATACACTGATGACAGCTTTCTCATATCCTTTGGCTAATACGTCTATGTATTATCCTTAAAAATATTCCATATAATCCTTAAAAATATTCCTTAATTTACTTAAAAGTAAAACAAACAGGGTTGAAAAAGGTTTTGATGGTTTTATACTAAAATAACCCTGGACTTTATTGAAGAAGATAAAGATTTAAATATGTTAGTCATTTTGACCATCTGAAGAGGTTTTGAGGCAGCCCTGGCTTTTTGACGCTGAAGATTTTCTCTTTTACTAATTTCTTTTAAACTGATTTGACAAACATATTACCACTGGATTGATTGCTAAGAGCTTAATTAGTGCAATTAAAGAGTAGTTCTATTATAATGTTATTGAGATCAAGATGAGGATGCTGAAAGATTACATATCATGAAGTACTTCCCTGGGACTGAAAACTACCCATCCCTAAAACGCCTAATAAATGACATACTATCTTGAAACAGTTTGCTAACAATACATCTTGTTACAATAATACATCCCAAGTGATTTAGTAGTCCAAAATTCTTTCCTATGGCCCTTTCAAACTTAAATTTTAAAAAGTTATTTTCTTTGCTATTAAAGATAAGTTATTATTATATAAAAGCTTTAAACAAAAATCAATTTTTACTACTCTCCAAAGCATGTAAACAGGTACTGAACTTGACTTTTTATATCTGAGTTTATAATTCAGTTAAAAATATTAGGCAAAAATATATATATATTAGGCACCTACTAGATGAAAGGTACTGCTCTCAGAGGACAAAGGATGAAAAGACACAGCGCCTTCTGCTCTAGAATCTCCCTGTGAAGCAGTGTAAGTGAAAATCAAAAGGGGAGGAGTGTGTCAAGTGTTATGAGGGCTTCAAGGGTGAACTGGGTGCATCTAATTAGCAGCATAAGCAACACTTCTTGGAAAAGGTGATGTTTGAAGGGCCCCTAGAGGATAGGAAGCTTCTGAGAGGATTCTTCTGTTTCAATATACCATGATCTTTAAGCTTTTGTACCTGATCAAGGCATATAAATATTATAAGCTTTGGTAGAAGTAGAGGAAGCTGACTTATCAGGGAATTATTATTTTATCCTTATTTCTGCTGTTTGCATGACATTGATTTTCTTTGTGTGATGGTTAAGTTTACGTGTCAACTTGGCTGAGCCATGGTACCCATATTGTTGGTCAAACACCAATCTAGTTTTCACTGTGAAATAATTTTTTGATGAAATTAACATGTAAATCCTAGACATTGGGTAAAGCAGATCACCCTCCATAATATGAATAGGCCTTATCCAATCAGATGAAAGCCATAAAAGAAAAGACTGATCTCTCCTGAGAAGAAGGAACTCTGCCTCCAGATGGCCTTTGGCCATCAGCTGCAGCATCAGCCCTTGCCTGGGCCTCCATCCTCGGCCTACCCTGCAGACTGAAGACTTGCCAGCCCTAACAGTGGTATGAGCCAATTCTTTAAAACAAATCTTTCTGTCTCTCTCTATGTACACATACACATTCTATCGGTTCTGTTTTTCTAGAGAACCTTGACTAATACACTCAGGGGCCTCATTGAAGATGTTACTCCTCAATGAAAAACAATGTATAACATAATTCTGTATCTACAGTGGAGGAGAGAACTCAGATATAATACGGTAAGCATTGGAATAAAAACAAGAGGAGAAAGACAGGGAGAAACTGCAATAACTGCTATTTTAAGAAAAGTAGAAAGGCACATTTTGCCAAACATATGAGAAATAAACACAGCTTTTAAGCAAGATAATTAATAAAAATAGCACATTAAATTAGTATTCAGTAACAGCATGGGAAGTGGCCTTGCACAGTTGTCTTGGGTACACAGAAATGTATTTTGACCTGGCTCAGGATGGGAAATGGATAGAGGTCACGCACAGAAGAGAAACTGTGAGGCTTTGACAGTCAAGGAGAATAATATGAGTATAACCAGTCCCAAAGCAGTTCCCTAGCCATACTGGCAATGCGTACTATGAATAATAAATTTTAAAATATAAATCACAAGTTGCTTCTTCCC
Organism: Leontopithecus rosalia; assembly: GCA_028533165.1. Lineage (NCBI taxonomy): Eukaryota > Metazoa > Chordata > Mammalia > Primates > Cebidae > Leontopithecus > Leontopithecus rosalia. Next base: position 188,224,402 of record CM052648.1, read on the forward strand.
CTTCTCAATTAACACTCTGTCATTCTCCTGGCCTCAGCCCCATGTAACTCTCCCAGCAAGGCCTTCCCCAACTCTATGCCAAATGTAAGCTGTCTAAATGCCCTCCCAAAATGATGCAGCCCTGGTAATACTTAGGGGTGTTAGAGTTCTATGTTTATTGATGGTATTATCTAATTGATGTCTACCTTGCAAATAGCTTGTGAGCTCTGATATGTAAACATAATGCACTGATTATGTTTGTTTTTATTCACCTAGCATCATGCCTGCACATAGTAAGAAATCACTATCCATAAGTTAAATTAACAAATGAATGAATATTGCATAACCAGCAAAATAAATGCTTTAAGCTAAGTTAGATAAAATGCATATAAATCCCATTAAAAGGCCCAAATTTCCTTGATTCAAAGATAACTTTATTCCTTATGTCTTATATCTGAAATCTAGAAGTATAATAAAGTCAAGGTCTTATCACATTTTATTTGTGCTTTTCTCTTTTATAGTCTTAAAATTAATAGCACGTTAGATTTGGTAAAATCAAATGTACGTTTGGTTTTCATATAATCAGATTTCCATCTATAACATATAGAAATCTAATTTATTAAAATGATAATAAAAATAAATATCAACGATATTGAGATCAGGACAACAATTCACGGCCATATCCGATGCTATTGCTGAAAAGTAAAATGATATTTTTATTAAAATCTGACTTTAATCTGATTTCTACATGTTATAGAAATGTATAAAGAGTATTTTTTATTTTTTAACCTGCATACACAACTGTAAGTCTTTTGAGGTATAAATCACTAGACAAAATAGACTTCAGATTATTTTAGAATAGGAATAATTTCTTAAACTGTACAATTACGGTTCTAGGAGATGTGAACCACTAACTTTTATTAGATGTGAATAAAATTTACATAGAAAGGAATTAGAGCTTCAAGTTGGAATCTGATATTTAACCTCTTACAATTGTGACATTACTATGCTATAGCATTAAAACTAGCATCCAAAGGGTCAGCAATCTGCATTAAATATAAACTAATACTATGTTAATATTAAATTTTAAATTAATAGCACTAAATATGAATGCTTCATAAATATAATAATCAAAAAAGCTTTAGGGATAAAAATACAATTTTAGAGCAAATATATAAAATCTTGTAAGATTCTAAAAAAATTCTAAGACATAGTATTATAATTTTCACAATTTAAGGTTAAATGTTTTATTCACAGTTCGACAATAAGTAAATGGAAAAGTCAGCATTAAATGCACATTTTCTCAATGTAAATTCTTGTTATTTATCCACCAGACCAGTATAGCACAGTATAGAAGGCCAAGGAAGAATGAGAAAGTCATTCACGGTAGCTTGCTAACAGTAGAATGGTAACTGAAGTAAAGAAGTATGTGCCCAATATTCCAATATCTTACAGTAATTCTAAGAGTGAATTATCTATTTTTCCTGCACATTCTGTATTCAATACGGAATTGAACTAGTTTTGTGTCCATTTGTGACTCTTTTGCTTTATAAACACTTTCTGGCAAATTACTTTAGGGAATGGTCACATTTCCAATCATGAGAACATATTAGATATCTGAAACTTAAATTATTTTTTCATATTATGAAATTCCCATAAGACCTTGACAAGGAGAACTGGGTTGGCAGGGGAAGAGTGTATACTCTGAAGTAAGAGGGACTTTCTTCTTTTTTTCTTCTCCATCCTCCAGGTTAAATAAAGAGCAATCAAGACTACCAGGCTTTTCACCACCCGTATTTGGATGCCCAGCGCCATTCGATACATATTATTGGATGAATGACCATATGAAGACATGTCCCCAGTTCTTTGGTAGCTCTCATTCTGAGTACAATATAGTACGCTTGGCATTGTGCAAAGCAGAAAAAGGAAGGAGGGATAAAATGCAGAAGATATTTTGATATTTATAGAGTTCCACATGGTATCCAAAGGGTACAATGATGTTTCTGAGAATCTCTCTCCTCTGCAGACCACAGCAGGCAATGTTTATTGTTTGAGTCAGAACCCCAAGAACATATAAGCAGGGAAAGCCAGCAGAGAAACTCTAGTTCGTATCCACAGCAATCCATTTTTAGTTGGAAAGCCTCTCAGAGAAATCACTTTTCCAGACTATTTGTCGTTAGGGTATTTCCAGTGATCAAAGCACTTGACCAGTGGAACACAAGGGGATATCAAATTCTACTTCTGTTTATAACCCCACAGGACATGGCAGCCTCATAAATGCTAGCTAACTCACAAAGCACTTGAAAAAGACCTGAGTTTTCATTAGACTTCCTAAATGTACAGCTACGACCTATGTGTTAGGCAGTAGGGCTGCATTTGTAACTCCTATCTTCCCAATAATAAAGCTCCACAGTGCTACTGTGCATATCTCTGCTCGTTTTGGAGATGAAGACAGTGCCTTTCACTGTTGCCTCTCTAGTGATTGCCAATTAGATACTTTAGTGTCACTCACTTTAATGATTGCTAATTAGTCACTTTACTGGCACTTCTGCTAGAGCCTCAGCAAGCTCAGTACTTGGATCCCAACAATTCCTTTCCTGTTTCCAGCATTCTAAAGTTTCAGACTTATGCAATGACATCAGTCCTCATGTTTTGCAAGGTGCTAAGCAGTTTTGCAGGGCAAACATCTCAACGGATAGCAACACATTTTAAATAAGGACTCCACCTTCCACCACATTAATTATATCCATTCCCTGTATCTCATTTGCCATCAGATATTCAACAATATGATTATAAGTAGGTTAGAAAATGAACTGCTTGGGAGCAGGCAGAGGTCACGCCTCATTTATTTCCATATTCCTTGTACTGAATAGAGAAAGAAGTTTGCAGAGAATTTTCAATAACTATTCACTGAAGGCAAAAATGAACATTTGCTCTACAAGGAATATAGATGCATCTGTACACAACTTCTTTAAGCAATTTTGTACCATATTGCTACCTAAAATTTAAGTAAAATCAAAAACCTTTTATATACACTCAAGGTCTTTCTTTAAGCAGCTTTTCTCAGTTTTTCTAAACACTTTTGTAGGGTACAGAAGATGACTCTGCTCATACAAATGATCTCGGCCTTCCTCCCCATCCCTTCTTATTGTTAATTCTAACATAATTACATCCTTGAAAAAACTTGCCCAGATCTCCAGATGAGGACACATTTTTGTTATATGTTCTCACAGCACTTAGAAGTCATATTTTTCCATACATTTGTGAACTGTTCCCCACCCTTCTAAAGCCTAGACTCCTTCAAGTTTTTACTACCCATTTGTCTCCAGAATCTAGTTCAATTACAGGCATAAATTTGAGTGCTCAAAATATTTATCAATTTTAACAAGGTTTAATTTTCTCTTGGCCAAGATAGCACACACATAGAATACTTGTCTGCCCTCATGGAACAGAGCAGAGCTAACTAAACTGAATGGACACTTTTTCTCCAGGACCTAGGTTGATACATACTGGACTCATGTCATAATTACCAACTGGCGAAGAAAAAAAGACCTTCACTTTTCAGCTGTTAAACTAGATTAAAGGTAAAAGAAGTAGAAAGGAATTAGTAGGGGAAAGATCATAGAACGAGTTGTCAGTAAGTGAACAGAGAAAGCAGGATCCGAAGAATCTAGGAAGAAACAGCTTTTGTATTAAACGGTGGCTCAAATCTCCCTCTTTTCCCAATCCCCACATCTCTGAGGCTACAGAGCAGGTCTGGTTCTCAGGGCATAGAGATGATGCTAGACGCCCCGTGTTTGTGATGCGTCCTGGCCTGTAGTAGATCAATCTCGATGCTCGCACATTGAACGTGGGAAGAGCTAGTCAAATACTGGCAGAAAATGGAGGCACACAAGGTGACATAAGGGAGCCTTCAGTTTTAATTTCTCACACCTTCCTTCCAATCTGAATTTCCCTGAGAAAGAAGCACAAAAATGAGTGTGGGTTTTCTTTGCTTCTCCTCATTCCCTCCTTTTCATATAATATTTCAAATCCCTGTTTTTGGATATCCAAGGGAGTTCATTTTTTAATCATGTTTTATGGAAATAAACTTTTTTGAGAAATAGTACAATTATTTTCTTAATGTATTCCATAAAAAGACTTCACTAAGAGTCTACAAAGAGTTATCTATCCATCCAGATTCTGAAACCTAATTTTAGAAAGGCCTCTAGCAACTTATAAGCAGAGACCTCATTGTACATAAAGTAGAACATGATACAGTTATAGACATAAATACCTCAAGTACAGCTTTTGTCTATGTCCTCAGTACCTCCCATACAGATGATTCCCATTGTCTGATGAGCTCCAGACCACCCATGGGTGAGGAGCATTATCTACCACTACCCTCACACACATCATGACATGTTTGCCACAACACACAAAATGTCATATTTTTTAAGTACATAGACATTTAATTCTAGATGGACAATATCAACATTGAAAAGTATCTGAGTAACTAAGGATGGGCAAAGCACTGGTAATTTTCACTCCCAATCCCACACAGATATCACTTGGCAAACAAGTTTCCAGGTGTCATGGCACATCTTGTTCTGGATGATGAATATATTGCAGATAAGTTACTTACAAACAAATAGAAGACATTTGTTTTAAAACATGGGGATTTATAACCAACAGTATGAAAAGTTTGATTACTTAAAAAACATTATGGTGTGTACCACACTGTTATGCCATGCACAAGACACACAGGGGTGGACATGTGTATCCACTGGGTGACAGACAATGTGCAAGATTTTGTTATTTACCTACAAGGAACAAACTTTAAAAAGAAGCCTATGTTGAACCAACTTTGCATTCTGGGGATGAAGACTACTTGATCATGGCGCGTAAGCTTTTGCATATGCTGCTGGATTCAGTTTGCCAGCATTTTGTTGAGGATTTTTGCATTAATGTTCATCAAGAATATTGGCCTCAAATTTTCTTTTCATTGTTTGTCCCTGCCAGGTTTTCGTATCAACATAATACTGGCCTTATAAAATGGGTTAGGGTGGACTCTCTGTTTTTCAATTTTTTGGAACAGTTTTAGTAGGATTGGTACTGGCTCTTTGTGCATCTGGCAGAATTCAGCTGTGAATTCATCTGGTCCTGGGCTTTTCTTGGTGGTATGCTACCTATTATTGCCTCAATTTCAGAACTCATTATTGGTCTGTTCGGGGATTTAATTTCTTTCTGGTCCAGTCTTGAGAGTGTATGTATCTAAGAATCTATCAATTTCTTAAAGATTTTCTAGTCTATGTGCATAGAGATGTTTATAATATTCTTTGATGGCTGTTTATATTTCTGTGGGGTCAGTTGTAAATCCCACTTATCATTTCGATTGTGTTAATTTGAATTTTCTTTCGTTTCATCTTTTGTAGTCTATCTGGTGATCTATTTATTTTATTAATTGTTTTTTAAAAAAACAGCTCCTGTATTTGTTGATCTTTTGAATTTTTTTTTCCTGTTTCTATCTCCTTCAGTTCAGCTCTAATTGTGGTTATTTCTTGTTTTCTGCTAGCTTTGGGATTTGTTTGCTCTTGTTTCTCTAGTTCTTTTAGTTGTGATGTTAGGTTATGAAGCTGAGATCTTCCTAACTTTTTGATGTGGGCACTTAGTGCTATACGTTTACCTCTTAACACTGTCTTAGCTGTGTCCCAGATATTCTGGTATGTATACACAAATCAGTAAATGTGATTCATCCCATAAACAGAACTGAACACAAAACTACATGATTTTCTCAACAGATGCAGAAAAGTTCTTCAATAATATTCAATATCCCTTTAGGTTAAAAAAAACTCTCAATAAACTATGTGTTGAAGGAACATACCTTAAAATAATAAGAGTCATATATGACAAACCTAGAGACAATATTGTATTAAATGGCCAAAACCTGGTAGCATTCCCCTTGAAAACTGGCAGAAGACAAGAATGTCCCCTCTCAGCACCCTTATTCAACATACTATTGGAAGTTCTGGCCAGGGCAATCAGTCAAGAGAAATAAATAAGAAGCATTTAAATAGGAAGCAAGGAAGTCAAACTGTCCCTGTTTGCAGATGACAGAATTCTTTACCTAGAAAACCCCACTGTCTCAGCCCAAAAGCCTCTTAAGCTACTAAATAATTTCAGCAGGCTCAGGATACAAAATTAATATGCAAAAGTCGCTAGTATTCCTATACATTGATAATAGTCGAGCTGAGAGCCAAATCATGAAAGGACTTCCATTTACAACTGCAACAATTATAATAAAATACCTAGATATACAGTTAACTAGGAAGGTGAAAATCTCTCCAAGGAAAACTACAAACAACTGCTCAAAGTAATCTGAGATGACACAAGCAAATGGGGAAAAAATATTCATGCTCATGGATAGGGAGAATCAATACCATTATGATTATACTCCCTAAAGTAATTTATAGATTCAACGCTATTTCCATTAAACTGCCATTGTCATTCTGCACAGACCAAAAAAAGAAAAAAAAACTTTAAAATTTATATGAAACCTAAAAAGATCTTGAATAGCCAAGGCAATCCTAAATAAAAAGAACAAAGCTGGAGGCATCAAGCCACCCAACTTCAAACTATATTACAGTGCTACAGTAATCAAAACAGCATGATACTGATACAAGAACAGACACGCAGACCAATGGAACAGAATAGAACCCAGAAATAAGACTGCACCCCTAAAACTATCTAATCTTCAACAAACCTGACAAAAACAAGCAATGGAGAAAGGATTCCATATTCAATAAATGGTGCTGGGATAACTGGCTAGCCATATGCAGAAACTTGAAAATAGACCACTTCCTTATACCATATACAAAAATTAACTCAAGATGGATTAAATACTTACATGTAAAACTGAAAACTATATGAACCCTGGAAGATAACCTAGGCAATACTATTCAGAACATAAGCATGGGCAAAGATTTCATGATGAAGACGTCAGATGGGGTCCAATTAAACTAAAGAGCTTCTGCATAGTAAAATAAACTATCAACAGAGTAAACAGACAACCTGTTGAATGGAAGAAAATGTTTGCAAACTATGCAACTGACAAAGGTCTAATACCCAGCATTTATAAGGAGCTTAAACACACTTACAAGAAAAAACAAACAAATCCATAAAAGAAGTTGGCAGGCTCACCCCTATAATCCCAGCACTTTGGGAGGCTGAGGCAGGCAGATCACCTGAGATCAGAAGTTCAAAACCAGCCTTACCAACATGGAGAAACCCCATCTCTACTAATAGCACAAAAATGGTGGTACATGTCTATAATCCCAGCTACGCAGGAGGCTGAGGCAGAGAATCACTTTAACTTGGGAGGCGGAGGTTGTGGTGAGCAGAGATCCCACCATAGCACTCCAGCTTGGGCAACAAGACTGAAACTCCATCTCAAAAAAAAAAAAAAAGAAGTTGACAAAGGACATGAACAAACACTTCTAAAAGAAGACATACATGCAGTCAACAATCACCTGAAAGAAAATTCAACATCACTGATGATTAGAGAGCTGCAAATAAAAACTACAATGAGATACCATCTCACACCAGTCAGAAGGGCTATTATTAAAAAATAACAGATTCTGGCAAGATTGTGGAGAAAAGGAACACTTATACACAGTTGGTGGTAGGTAAATTAGTTCAACCATTGTGGAAGACAGTGTGGTGATTCCTCACCTAAAGATGAACCTTCATAAACTCAAAGGAATGTAAGTCATTCCATTACAAACACACACACACACACACACACACACACACACACACACACACACACACGTGTTCATTGCAGCACTATTCACAATAGGAAAAACAGAATCAACCTAAATGCCCATCAGTGATAGACTGAATAAAAAGAATATACCGTGGAATGCTAAACAATTATAAAAAAGAATGAGATGCTGTTTTTTGCAGGGATATGGATGGAGCTGGAGGCCATTTTCCATGGCAAACTAATGAAGGAAAAAGAAATACTTCATGTTCTCACTTATAAATGGGAATTAAATGGTGAGACCACATGGATACAGAAGGGAAAAATACACACTGTTGCCTTTCAGAGGGTAAAGGGTTGGAAAAGGGAGAGGATCGGGGAAAATAACTAATGGGTACTAGGCTTCATACCTGGGCGATAATCTGTACAACAACCCCCATGACAAACATTCACCTACATAAAAAACCTGCAGATGTAACCCTGAACTTAAAAGTTTTATTTTTTTTATGCCAATATCTATACAGTCATCACACACTTGGGGTTTACTCTTCAAGTTTATTATACAGACACACAAGGTAACAAATGGTGAATAATGACAATGTACTTAAGATGCTAACAGAAATATTTAATCAATTTCACTAAACTCCTAAATATTCTGCAAAGACAAGACACTAATGTTTCCAGTAGCAAGGATGCCTGTGCCTCTAACCCAGCTTACTGATTTACCTCAGCAAAAGTAAGCCATTTGTCTTCCATACTCAACTCAAAAAAGCTACAAAATTCTCCATCTTAAAGGTATTTAATGAACTTTTTATGAGTCTAACAAGACAGTGGATTTCAGCTGGAGGTGTTCATTTCCAGAAAACAGAAAACATGAAATTGTGGTAGACAAAACATGCTGAGTTGATTCCTGGAACCGTGGAACACCTAGTTGAGATGGAACCAACAGAAAGGATGGTTGTGCAGGTGTAGTGGCAGACCAGGTTCAGAGTATTTATAAAGGCTTCCAGGGTTTGTCTGTTTTCCCCTCTAGGGTCACATAGAAATGACTTTGTCAGTTACAAGGAGTGACAGATATTGCAAGTAATTCCTCCAGGTGATTGACTATGGGTTTGAAAATGAAAAGGAAAAAGTAAGTAATACCTGCAAATATGACATGGTTTTCAGAAGCACGCGGGATGCTGACTTTTCAATTGCATGGCATTTGGAGAGTTCAGGCCCCACTTAGGGAGCTGAAGTCCAGCCACTCAGAGACTGAGCCTGCGAGAAGAGCATCTCGACCCAGTTCCCCAGAGGCACCCTATGAGTGAGGGCAGCCCTATCCTATCCCTGAAAAGAATAATGATACAACTACAGAAACAGAAGTAATAACCAGAATGTGAACGTCTTGAAACCAACCACATCAGGAGCTACTGCTAACAAATCTCATCTGTCTCTACCTGCTCCATATTTAATGTCCTGTTTGTGCCACATTCTCACTGCTTTTGCCCCTGACCAACACTCTCTCTTTGCAACATTCTATAAGTCATTAATAAATACAAGATGGTATATAGTATAGTGCACATTTAATTCTTACAAGGTTATTGTAAAAATTAAAAAAGAAATAATTTGAAGACATCCAATAGGAGTAAAAGAGAAGAAATGATAGGATCAATAATTTTAAGTGTTAATAATATTATTTAAATAATAATTATTATCTGGCTGAAAGATGTCTGGACCTCTATCTTTTAAGGGCCTCTGGTAGGCTCCAAATGTGCATGTGTTTCATTTTTACAAGCCTTTTTTTTTTTTTGAGATGGAGTCCTGCTCTGTCTCCCAGGCTGGAATACAGTGGCACGATCTCAGCTCACGGCAACCTCTGTCTCCCTTGTTCAAGCAATTCTCCCGTCTCAGCCTCCTGAGTAGCTGGGATTACAGGCACTCACCACCATGCCGAGCTAATTTTTGTATTTTTAGTAGAGATGGGGTTTCACCATGTTGACCAGGCTGGTCTTGAACTTCAGGTGATCCGCCAGCATCAGCCTCCCAAAGCACTGGGATTACAGGTGTGAGCCATTGTGCCTGGTTAAAAACCTGTCTTAAACTTTTCCTGACATGAACAATTAATAACTCCAGAAATGGTACCAGATTGATGGTCTACAAACCCAGCAATATACTCCTGTTGCCACGCATATTCTTCCCTGCACCACAACCTCCTTACATTACCCACTCTTTAAACCCTCACTCAGTTCATGGGTCACCTCCTCAAAGAAGCCTTCCCGCGTTGCTCAACAGCTTGGTATAATATCCTATCCATACTCTGTAACTGCAATTCTACAGTATTTTTCTAATTGATTATTTAAATTTTTCTCTTCCTACTTCTCTATCAGTTTTCTGCTGTCTGCAAATAGGATTTTTTTTAAATATCAAAAGGAATAAACTATGATAAAAAGATTAGCTTATAAGACTCTGATAATGCCTGTGCATCATGGATAGGCAAGAATAGATATTTCTATAGTTCTTTAGATAAAAAACTGGTTCAATCAAAACTCCAAGGGGGGAAAAAAGTACACAATTTTGTTTTCTTTGAGGATAAAACATCTGTGACCAAAAAGAGACAGCTGTTGTAATGACTTCACAGTGATATTAATATGTGGAATAATTATGAAAAACAGAGCAATCTGTTATTAAGCACAAGTGTGGCTGAATTAGAATGTGTCACTAGAACTTTCTGTAACAGTGGATCATCCACTGTTTTCTCATCTTCAGAATTGTTGGAAGTGCTTTCATAACCACTATTATAGCTCGATGGCTTTATCTTCTCATGATAGCCCTGAGATGCCCAAAAAGACATTACCATTTCTATATCATGTGTGAGAGAAGTAAAAATCACTGTGGTCAAGAGATTTTTTTCAAAGCTCAGGCTCCATGCTGCTGGATAAAGCAGAAATGGCAATGAATGAAATGGAAAAGGAGTTATCTGGAAATCTTTGTACAATCAGAAATAACTCCAGAAAAAAAAAATAATGCAAAGTCAAATTTACCTCCAGCCTTTTCCCCTATATCATGTGAACTCCAGGAAACAGGTAGACCAGGCTCTCTTGGGTGTGCTGCAGTGAGGTGGCATTTGACTGGGAGTCGTAGTGGATGAAAGTGCATGAGGTTAACTATATCACCTTCTGTCTAGAGAAGGAAATGCTAAGTTTATTCTTTGCTGAAGTCAATATTGTTGTAAAAACACTGACTTCAGCAAAACAAGCAGTTAGGAATGTATAGAACTAAAGAAGTCTACGTGTTCTGAGGGGGTTGGAACAAATCGCAGATAAAAATAAAACAAAAATATTATGGTCGGGTACAGCGGCTCACACCTGCAATTCCAGTTGTCTGGGAGACCAAGGCAGGAGGATCAATTGAGTCCAGGAGTTCAAGACCCACCTGGGCAACATGGTGAAACCCTATCTCTACAAAAAATATAAACAAAAAAATAATAGTCATGCATGGTGATGCATGCCTGTATTTCCAGCTACTGAGGAGGCTGAGGCAAGAGGATGGCTTGAGCCCAAGTGTTCAAGGCTGCAAAAAACTATTATTGCACCACTGCACTCCAGGCTAGGAAAATGAGTGCGGCTCCATCTCTTAAAATTATACACACACACAGACACACACACCCATGTATGCATTAAAGAAAACTATGGTCTGTGAAGACATATTGTTTTCATTATTTAACAATTTGGTTGTCTATACATAGGTCTAATTATTTGATTTTGGTACACTAAATTTATTTCTACCTTATAAATATGGTTCTGAAAATTGATTTGAGACTCAATTGTTAGAACAACTGATAAAAACAGTTGATTGTGACATACAATAAAAATATTCATACAAGACCAACACTTGTCGTCTTGCCATGCTTAAACTGGTAGATGAAAATTACCAAAAGAATCACTTTTTGATAGTCATAAGAGGACAAATTAATTCAGTAATTTGGGTAGCTAATAGCAAAAGGCAGGTAGACAGAAGGGTTAGTGGTGTAATTATTCATATTAATAGCTCTGAAGAAACATGGCTTGGATAAAATCAGGCACTTGCTGACTTTCTTGATGAAGAGAATAAAGGAACAGAATAAAAGGACAAAACCCAAATGTAAGATGAAAAGATGAGAGCTGAAATCAACACTGCTTTTGATTTCAAGAGGACACGGCATGAAATGGTTTACAGGCCACGGTTGCCTTTGCTGTTTGTCCCCCAGCCCCTGATGTTCACAACCATGATTTATATTCCAACCTGATGGATCACTCGCTGCGGCATAACTGAGCAATGAGAATCAAGTGCATTGAAACCATGAGTCTTGCAGTCTGTTTGCTTTACCTACGGGCTAACAACTGTGCTTTATATCAAGGTAGAACTAGTTTAAGTTCTGACATTATACATAGCATGATCATGTTTCATAAAAGTTCAAATAGTGCAAATGGGAATGATACACCGAGCCAGCATAACACAGATATCTCTGAAAAAGGTCGAAGGACTGTGTGATTTTAATGACAGATAGAAGAACACATACACCGATTGGATCAGGAGGACAAGTAACCCAATGAAAGCATACTGCAGAATATATGGAAATAATTTGGGTTTGGCCATCGTGGAGAATAGAATGTAAAAGCACATATGGAGACTAAATCTCACAAGTAGAGTGTATGTCAAGCAAGTGCTTCTAAACCAAGCAAAAAAGTTTGTCTTCCAAAAAGACACTGATACCCAGACGGACATAGAGCCATTACTATTTGAACACACCACACAAATGAACACACCATCCTATCATTCACTTGATTGCTCAACGAAGCAGAGTCAAGTCACATTCTCTGTATCAGATGTTGCAAGTAAGATATTTCTAGTTTGAACAAAAGGGAGAATTTTGACAACAGATGTGTTGGTCTATCTAGTGTAGAGCTGATTTTGTCAGATACTACAAACAATTGTGCTTTTTGTGGTATATAAAGAGAGGCGCCCAATTACAGCAACAACAACGTCAACAAAAATGTTCTTCTTAGCTCTTAGGTATTTTGATTTGGAGACGGAGTTTTAAGTCATCATCTTGATTTCTATGAAGATTTTAATGAAACCACAGAAAACACAAAATGAAGATTGTTGATTGTTGATATCTTGTCCAATGCCAAGTAGACTCTGCTCATCTATCTGCACACTTGGCAGAAAGTACACATATTCCATTTAGACTATAAATTCTCTACACCAACCCCCACCCCCGGCCCCCAGGAAAGACTTTTCAAGTGCCCTGTGTATCCTGTCGACAACACTACTAAAACAGGGTGTGATTGGTTTTCCTGCAGTGTTGAGGTTTTAATAATTAAAGCTGTGGTCACTGTTCAGTTTCCTCAAAACACAAAGCATAATTTTTTTTGAAATCACATTTAGGAAGAAAACAAGATGTAACCAACTTGTTTGCCAGCCATAGAAAGTATCTTAAAGTGCTGATCTGCCATAAAAATCATTTCAGAGTTTGAGACAAGAAGGAAGTCCCTCACTAATCTGGTGTTCATTGAGGATGAGAATAAGGAAAATCATTGCAGTAAAAACCGAAACCTACATGCTGCTTTGCCAAAACTGTTTGGTGACCTTTGAAGAAGTGAGGAGACTTGAGGGGGATGAACTGTCTACACCGTGTGTAGGTTATGACAAAAACTCACATAGATAAAATTACATATATGTTTGAAACATGACTGCTTTAAAATTAAAATACATACATATTTTTAATTCTAGTAGTTTATATTACCGGAAATGGCAAACAAGCTAAACTGTTCTTTCTCAATTTCTTTACTAGAATTGTAAACTACCTCGATTTAACAAGTTCAAATTTTCTCTGGGTTTTAAGAGTATTTTCCTTGAGAAAGAGCAATTTAAATTGAGAGACCATCCAAAGTGTTTTGAAATGTTAAAAATATCAGCCATTTTAGGCATGAATACCATGATCAGTTTATAGAAGCAAAGGACCTGACTGAAACAGCTGGTCTACCAAAACAAGCCTGTAGATACAAGTAAATGGCAATTTTTGGAGAGCAGGAAACTGATTCCTATAGGTCTAAAACCTGCTATTGCTAGTAAATGAAATTATCAGAATCCCAGGCTCCAGTGCTATTGCTGAGAGGGTGTTTAGCTTGATGTCATCACACTGGACTGACACCTGGAAGCAGTGCCATGCATGTCTGGTAAGAGTAAAGCTGCCAAGTGAAACTTATGTTTAATTCTGCTCAATTTTACCGCAACATATAAACTGATGTGCTAAAGGCTGCAGGCAGTCCACAGAAACATTATTGGAAAAGGAAATTTACTAGTCCATTTCAAAGCTACTGATAAAGACATCCCTGAGTCTGGGCAATTTACAAAAGAAAGAGGTTTACTGGACTTACAGTTCCACATGGCTGGGAAAGCCTCACAATCATGGCAGAAGGCAAGAAGTCAGTCACATGTTACATGGATGACAGAAGGCAAAAAAGAAAGAGCTTGCACAAGGAAACACTGCGTTATAAAGTCATTAGATCTTGTAAGATTTATTCACTATCACAAGAACAGCATGAGAGAAACCTGCCTCCAGGATTCAATTACCTCCCACCAGGTCCCTTCGACAACATGGGAATTCAAGATGAGATTTGGGTGGGGACACAGAGCCAAACCATATCAGAAAACAAAGACTTAAAATATTCTACTGGAGCATGGACGAAATGCAATATATAATTTATCAAACACAGGTAAACTCTATTTAAGTAGTTCTATTTTAAAAATTTTAAAATTCTTACATTTATGAATATTATGATTCCTTAATATATACAGCCTAATAAATTTAAACATCCAATAAAAGGTTTTACAAGAAGTTAAAATAAATTGCTATGCCCCAAAACATGAACATAAAAATACTATTCCATTTTTAACACATATATGATTAGTTATACTCTTAATTACTATTGACACTGATGAGTTTTATCTAAACATAATTTATGTTACAGAAAAGTCATCTAGAATACATAATTTCAAATGAAGGCCTACATTTATATTTTTATTAAAGCCATAGCTTTACAATAATGATATACATAGCTATGTATATCATTATTCATTATATAATATTGTCATGTTTTCATTTATCTTACATGGCTGTATTCTGGGTCATCTCTACAAATGTGGTCATGCTGATGGCCAGGTTTATCTGCCATGCTCAGGAAAGTTACTCCCTTCCTCTGATGTACACTTTCTTCAAGTACATCTTTCAGGATGATTTAAGATCCACATCCAATGCCATTCCATCAACAAACACTTTTTAAATCAAATCAACCAAAATTAATAATCCCTAGTGTCCCTATAGAACTTTGGATATAGAAATCTTATAATTTGATTGACATTATAGATATTTGTGTGTATAAGGTTTTTCTCATCTATTACAGACAGTCCAAGGTCAGGAGCCCTGTCTTCTGTAACTTCATATGCTTACAGCTCCTCTGGTAGATGGAGGCATTGAATTAATGATGAGTAAATGTGTTTTTGCTGCATATAATTGAATCACAAATTAGCAAATCTGCCATATGCATGCAGATAAAGTAAAAAATTGTAAGCTTTATTCTTTCCAGATAATCAGAATTTTTGCCCTTGTAAGAATATGAAACACAACAATACTGTTTGAGTGCTTTACGAGTTCTGGTTATCATGCCAAAAAAATCAGATGAAGCTAATAATATGTGATATTTTATTTTATTAATTTGATGTTAAACTAGATAAAATATTGATTATCTAATGAAGGAGCTATCATAGAAAGCAAATCATGTACACAAAATCTATGTGTAAACAAGAAAAAAGAATGCCTAAAGCTACATCTGGTGATGAATTTATCCTGTATCAAAAAGAGGAAACAAGGAAATATTAATCACATTAGTCAGGCATATATCATGTCCAACTGTAGAAATTTCAAACATACAGTCTTCTCACTAGACCCATGACAGAGTAACTACTGGCAAAGAATTGAAGAGCTTGGGAGAGGATTGTGGCAGATTAAGAACAATTTATGTTGGGGAAAATAAGAAAGTCCTGGAGATGTCTGCTTTCCTGTCATCGTTAAAAAATGGCTTTGGATTCCTAAAAGTCAATTGAATTTTACAGTGATGTTGGAGCTTAAGCAAGTTTTGGGCAGAAAGAGATATGGGAATATGATGATTAATGATCACAGGGAAAAAATATCTGTTGTTGCAATTTGAGAAGAGAAAATGGGGAAAGAAGGCAGGAGGTGAACAATGTGGAATTAAGAAGTGATTTTAGAACTGAGGAATTCCTGGTAAATGAGACAATCTCAATCAGGAAGGGAAGGAAAAGAATATATTTATGAAAATATTCAGCAGGAGCTTGAATTTTGTTCTTGTTACTTTTATTGTTTTGAGAATGAGTTCAATGTTTTTGACAGGGGAAATAAAGACCATAATCCTGGCAGTCGCCGTAAAGTTAGAGGCTGAAAGGGAATTTTTTCAGGTTAATCCAAAAAAATCACTGGGAGAACAGTTTGAAGCAGTTTTCATTCAGAACCATTAGAAATGCATATGTGTTAGAAAAGTAGTAGATTCGCAGTGATAAAATTTTAAATGTTATTAGGGCTTCATCAAATGTGTATTCACATATGTGTCTACATGGTGTTCAGAACATACCTGACACACACACACACCGTGATGCAGCCTAATGGCAACATACTTCACCAGAGGAAAGACGATCAACACACTCAGAAATAAAACTGAGATGTCTGAGTTTTGTTTGTTTGTTTGTTTGTTTAGATGGAGTCTCACTCTGTTGTCCAGGCTGGAGTGCAGTGGTGTCATCTCTGCTCACTGTAACCTCCGCCTCTCAGGGTCAAGTGATCATCCTGCCTCAGCCCCCTGAGTAGCTGGGATTACAGGTGCATGCCACCACACCTGCCTAATTTTTGTATTGTTAGTAGAGAGGGGTTTCACCATGCTGGTCAGGCTGGTTTCGAACTCCTGACCTCGTAATCCCCCTTTCTGGCCTCCCAAAGTGCTGGGATTATAGGTGTGAGCCACCATGCCTGGCCAGGATGTCTAATTTTTAAGTATTTTAATTATTTTCATAAATGAATTAACTAAAGTGGTTAAAAAAGCACATGTATATGGTCACCTTATAAAATGTATTAATGTAGGACTTAAGGACAATTCATAAGTACTGAAAGTATTTGTTTTCTCAAATGTTTTAAGAATTATAGAACCCTGTAGTTGACAAGCTATTAGAACTAAATCCCTACCTTACATGTAAAAGTTATATATACAATAAAGGTTTTCTTTTTTCTTTCTCTGAGAAAGGATCTCACTCTGTCACTCAGGCTGGAGTGCAGCTGTACAATCATAGCTCACTGCAGTCCCAAACTCCCGGGCTCTGGAGATCTTCATGTTTGACCTCCCAAACTGCCACGATTGCAGGGTGAGCCACTTGGCCAGGCCTGGTGAAGTCATTTGAAGACAATTCTTCTCAGAATACCAGAAATTCAACTTTTTGATTCAAAATCCTAGGTTATATACCAAACATATAACCTTAAATCACTATTATACTGTTTTAACAATATAATTTGTATATTATATAAAATATATAATATACTATGTATCATATATTATATATAAAATAATGCTATTTTAAGATTATAATTTTTACATTATCATTCTGAAAATTAAGGACACTGTAAAGAAGGCAGAGATTTGAAGACCCAAGGGAAAAAATAATCAGTTACTTCTTTATGGCTTTTTTCTTGTTATTCTTAATTTAACATATTCCTCTCTAATTATCCTAAATTTCTTTTATGAGTATGTATTTCCTCTTCTCCCTCAAATTATAGGTGACTTTGAGATTTGTCCTTACCTTATGTCTATTATCTAGTATAATTTTTATTTGTTATTTTAAAATAATATAATGATAGACAACTCCATTGTTCCTCTGAGGGAATTCATTCTCTTTAAAACTCATTCTAATATTCCATTTAAAAGGTCAGATATAAAAGTGGCATGCAAATTATCATTCCCATCAAAACAAATCACACACAGTTTATAGGTCAACTGAATCAATTGTTATGTATAAGATTAGAAATGTACAATTGGACTTGTCAGCAAAAGCACACTGGAAGGCTTGATAATTTTACATCCATTAATTCTAAAGTGGACAGGGATGCAAAAATACCCCATTATTTGTTTTTGTTGTAAAAAAATATGATGTTCTAACACATCATTTTATATCTTAGTCTATTCTGTGCTGTTAGAATACTTGAGACTGGGTAACAAATAAAGAATAGAATTTTATTTTTTTACACTTCCGGAGGTCAAGAAGGCCAAGACCAAGGTGCTGGCAGGTTAGAGTTTGGCCTCTGCTTTTAAGATAGTGCCTCGGACACTGTGTTTTCTGGAGGAGGAGAAAGGTCATGACCTTACGTGGCAGAATAGCAAAAGAAGGAGAACTCACTCTAGTATATGCCTTTAAACAGGACATTAGTCTATTCCTGAAATTTTACCTTCATGACCCAAACACCTGCTAAAAGTCCCCACTTCCAACACCACAGCACTGGGGACCACATTTCTAGCACATGAATTCCGCAAATGCCTTCAGAATATAGCAATGCCTAACATTACTTTGCTGCAACTCTCATTTCTTTCTACTTTGTTTAATTTTTTTATTTCCATTATGTCACATCTGGAAGATGTCTGCTAAGAACTAAGCTGCGGGAACAGCAAATATTTTGAACAATGACTCAATAAACTGAAGTATTTAAGAGAAGCTCTGCTTTTACAGCATCAGGTAAATGGGGTTTTATGCATTTACCAAGTCAATGTCCTCATACAATTTTAAGCATAGGGGTGTGCATTAGTTAAGCTATCACTGATGGGATCAGAATTTTACTTTCTGTTGAATGTGCGTGATTTAAGGAGGATAAATAAAAAAGTGATTTGGACAGCGGGGTTGGGGGGGAGCAGGGGAGGGATGGCATGGGGAGAAATGCCAAATATGGGTGAGGGGGCAGAAGGCAGCAAAACACACTGCCACGTGTGTACCTATGCAACTATCTTGCATGTTCTGCACATGTACCCCAAAACCTAAAATGCAATAAAAATTAAAAAAAAAAAAAGAAAATAAGAGAGAAGAAATGTTGGAGTTTTTTGTGCATTCTTTTATTCTGCAAAATATATGATTTCAGGCACTTCTTCTAATGTGAATAAGTCTTTTTAATGTATTATAGGAACAATTAACAATTTATTTATCCAACTTAAAGGCTGGAATGCCTGAAGTTAATTTCATTGCTTTTCAGATAAACAAATGAAAAAAGATTTTTGTCTGGGGCTCTGTTTGAGTGAAGGCAGAAAAAATACCCTCTCATGTAAAAGGACTGAATAAACCTTTTGTCGTTTGCAGACAGTATTTGATTGAGAACAACATGCAAATTGATTTTAGACACCAACTTTCGGCAGAACCACCTGTATTTATTGCTAAATACCTGCTTCATTAAGGTCAAGAGTACAAAGAATGCATTACCCTGAATGAAAAAAGAGATTACATCCTTTGTCTTAATTAATCCTTTGGAAATTTTCATGAAAATGCAAATAAGAGAAAAAAACACTTTGATAAATCTTCCCATTAGTGTAAAATTTAGAAAAATACAGTTCATATTATGTTTTTATCAAGGACTTGTAAGAGATGTTTGAGATTTCAGGACGCCCCTCCAACCCTCAAGCACCCCACCCTGTAGCAACACAGTCTGACTTTACCCCAGAATTTCTGAGTTAAATTCCTTGGGAGATTTTTATCAGTAAAGAGATCATTATTGTTTAGCTCAATTGCTATTAATTTGGATGGGTAAGCTTCATAGAAAGATTTCAGCCAAGATCATAAAACAAATGAGAGATATGATGGACTTGATGAGAAGATGCCTCCATGGGAACCACCTGTTCTAGGAGGTTACCATCACCACAGGTTGCCTTGAAGGTTCCAAACTCCTTAACCCATACCCTTGGGGCTTTAGACGCATCCCTACCTTTGAAAACCTCTGTTGGGTATCACGCTTCTTATTACCATTTAAACAACACATTCTGGATGTTATATACTTTTTCAGACAATGAAAGAAAAGTGAAAACAGGCACATGATGAAATCTAGATGTTTTCCCCTATAGTTGTGTTTTCTGTAAAATTTAACCTCCTAAAAGCTTTCAGGAAATATGGCTGCATTAATTTTGATATGGTTAAATATTGAGTTTTTTTTTTAAATATACAAATGGAAGTGCAGGTGGTCCATTTCTGTGTTTATGAGAATGATCATCAGAGAGCAACAGTTCCACAGAAGGCAGCCCCAGGTCCGGCGGTGTATCCAGCCCAAGAGGCAGCCCAGTGAATTAGTTAACTTCAGCATTGAGAGCTCTCTCCCAGGCTCAGAGCCTGCAGGCTCAATTCTACCAGCAGACTGGTTATGTTTACCACCAAGCTCAAAACACAAAATTGAGTGTGCATGGTGTTAAGAGGGGCACGCCATCTCTAGGATCACTTTCCCAGGAACTTCAGCCAGGCCAGCTTATGAATTCCGTTTTTCTGCACAGTTCCTTCTTTGAGGCATTTGAAACTGTAACCTTTACAGAAGACAGAACTGATCAGACAAAACAGACCAACTTTTTAAAAGACCCTCTGTAGCTGGTATTGCTTATTGTAAGTTTTCAAGAAAAAAAAACTCCAAAAGGTAAAAATGATTTTAAATTCCAACAGTTATATGAAAAGGTATGCAACATCACTAATCATCAGGGAAACACAAATTAAAACCACGAGGAGATATCATCTCACACCCGCAAAAATGGCTCTTATAAAAAATACAGGAGATAACAAATGTTGGCAAGGTGTGGTAAAAAGGGAACCTTAATACACTAGTGGTAGGAATGTCAGTTGGTACAGAGATTATTAAAAAGAATGTGGAGGTTCCTAAAGGAATTAAAACTGGAGCTATCCTAGGACCCTATAATCCTTCCTCTGGGCATATACCCAAAGGAGAAGAAATTACCACCTTGTAAAGATACTGTTTTCCTACGTTCCTTGCAGCATTACTTACAAAAGCCAAGATATGGAAACAACCTAAATGTCTATCCATGGGCAAATGAATAAAGGCAGAGAGAGAGAGAGAGAGAGAGAGAGAGAGAAAGAGAGAGAGAGAGAGAGAGAAAGAGAGAGAGAGAGAGAGAGAGAGAGAAAGAGAGAGAGAGAGAGAGACAGAGAGAGAGAGAGAGAGAGAGAGAGAGAAGGAGAGAAAGAGAGAGAGAGATTGATTGATTGTGTGTGTGTGTGTGTGTGTGTGTGTGTGTGTGAAGTAAAGAATTATACAGCCTTAAAAATGAAGACCCTGCCATTCACTACAACATCAGGGGAACTAGAGGACATTTTGCTAAGTGAAAAAAGCCACATACAGAAAGAAAAATACTGCATTATCTCACTTATATGTAAAAAAAAATTTTTTTTTAAAGAACTCAAACACACAGAGATCAAGAATCAAAGCAGGGCACACTGGCTCTTGCCTGTAATCCCAGCACTTTGGGAAGCTGAGGTAGGTGGATCACTTGAAGCTAGGAGTTTTAGATCAGCTGACCAACGTAGTGAAACCCTGTCTCTACTAATAGTACAAAAATTAGCTGGGTGTGGTGGCATGCGCCTGTAGTCCCAGCTACTTGGGAGGCTGAGGCTAGACGATCCATGAGCCTGGGAGACAGAGGTTTCAGTGAGCCGAGATTGCACTGTGGCACTCCAGCCTGGATTACAGAGTGATACCCTAGTACTGGTTCCCATGGGCAAGGAGTAGGGGTGGAAGTGGGAAGATGTAGGTCCAAGGACGTAAAACAGCAGATCTGTGGGAGGAACAGGTCCAGAGCTCTGATGTTCAGTGAGGACTAATGTTCATAAAAGTTCATTGTGTAGGGACTTTTCTTACATAAGTAGATTTAAGCTGTTCTTGTTACAAAAAGTAGCTGTGTGAGACGGTAGATATGTTAATCTGATTCATACAGTAGCCATTTTACCATCTACAGATCCTATAACATCATTGACAAATTTCATATGTACACAATAAAATGTATTAAAAAATCAATTCATTTATTCACTTCCACGTTGTTTATAATATAAAGTTCAAAGTTCTTGATACTGAAGTTAAAGGCCCCCCCAAACATGGCCTCAACTTTTCAATTTTATTCTATGCACTCACCTCACTGCAAAACTCCTATTTCTATTGAATATAACATATCCCATCATGTTAAAAACTCAGTGGAGAGAGAACATCGTCCCTTGAATGGTTTGCCCAGTGACAGACAAATACAAATGGATAGTATATAATGGAGGCTCAATAAATATGACAGAACTTGTGATAATAAATTTTTCTTTGGAATTTATTAGATATAATAATTGTTCTTAAAATGAGTTCTAAAGACTTTAAAACATATTTAATGTTTTTCTGTTGGCATTATTAAGAATTATGATGTAAAATATCTTATCACTCCAAATATGAAACTTTGAGAATATTTTTGTTTTCATTGTTAATTTATGATATGAGAATGCTGTTTATAAGAAAGATTTTATTTAGTCCAGAAAGGCCTTTAAGTAGTATTAATTTAAGAAAATGTTATAATATTTAATTATCTTTCTCTGAAGTCAAGTTACCTATATGTGTTTTTTTCTATTCCTTCACTAACATAATTATTTTTTATTTACTCATTTATTTTTGAGACAGAATCTTGCTCAAGTACAGTTGTGATTTCAGCTCACTGCAACCTCCACCTTCTGGGTTCAAGCAATTCTCCTGCCTCAGCCTCCCAAGTTTACAGGTGCGTGCCACCATGCCCTGCTAATTTTTATATTTTAAGTAGAGATGGGATTTCACCATGTTGGCCAGGAAGGTCTCAATCTCTTGACCTCATGATCCGCCCGCTTGGCCTCCCAAAGTACTGGGATTACAGGTGTGAGCCACCGAACCCGGCCCCACTAACATATTTAAAAATATACTAGATTTCAAATCAAAATAGTATAATTATGCCATTTAATAAAATAAATGGCATAATTAAGATATAATTTACATATAGAGTTCACATGTTTAAAGGGTACAATCCAAAGGTTTTTAGTGAAATCACAGAGCTGCACAACCACCACTACATTCTAATTTTAGAACAGTCTTTTCATCCCTACAAGAAAACCTGTACCTATTAGCAGCCACCCACTCCAGCTCCAGGCAACCCCACTGTTCTACATTTTCTCTTTCCATTTCTTATTTCAGAAACTTTGTATGAATAAAAGGACAAACTATGGGTCTCTAGTGAATGACTTCTTTCACTTTGGCATAATATTTTTAAGTTCATTACACTGTAACAGGTATTAGAATTCATTCATGTTTTTTTCTCTGAATAATATTCATGTATACATACATACATATTTATTTATATTTATTTATCCATTTATCTTTTTCTATTTATCACTTGTTCAACATGTGAATTATCTCTACTTCCTGGTAATTGTAAGTAATACTGCTATGAACATTAATTTATACATTTTTGAGTTGATTTTGTTTTTAATTTCTCCTGGGTATATACATAGGAGTGGAATTGTTGAGTAATAGTAACTTTTTAAAAATTCTATTTTTAGAAACTATTGTATTATTCAGAGAATATTTTTAATTATCAGGAAAAATCATCTTCTTTTACTGATAAAATACAAAAGAAAAAGTCTGCTGAATTTCTTGCTTATGGCCAAGTTTTAATTGAATATTTGGTTCTTTCATGGAACATGTAAAAAATACAGGTTGTCTTCATTCAACATTGAATGGAGATACTAAGTTATTTTCCAGGGAGAAAATAATTATTCAGATCTGTAATAGAATTTCATGTTAAGCTGACCTAGGTTAAGCATTTTATTGGGGATTCTCTAGTTAGCAGGTTGTAGGTAACTATAGGTTTATAGGTTAATACAGGTTGACTGTAAATAAACGTCAGCAGTATCTAGTAGGAAAATAGGACTTCAAATTTCCTTTCCTTCGTTTACTTACGACATAGGATTTGTTTCTAACGGGCCGGGAGAGATTCATGTATTTCAAATGGATACAAGCATTTTTGCTTTTAATGGAAAGAAAGAAAATTAAATGAGAAATAAGCAATTGAGGAAACAGGGTTAAGAAACCTGTTCATGTATGTTTAAAAGCCCACATCATGTCCTTTTTTTGCTATTTATTTTAAACTTCTTCTATTATGTCCTAATGTTTATTCTCCATAAAAAAGTGGGGGGCAAACACAACCAGGACAAAGCAGTTCACAGCAGGGATCACAGAGCCACTTTTTCTAGGGCGCGGAAATCAGGCCTTCTGGTTTTTATACCTTCTCACCCTCTTAATATTGAGATTCCTTCAAACAATACCCTGCTATATTTATTGAAATCATAGGAAATAACTAGACCTCATTGTTGCATGGATAACTGAAGACCCACATGGAAAAATAAGTTTAAAAGTGGCTAACTGCATTCACTAGAAGACTAAATGTTGCTCAAAGTAACTGAGTGGTCCTCCAACCCAATGTCTGAGTCATCTCCCAAGACACGCTCTTGCTAGACCTTTCTGCTCTGAAATCCCACTTTCTGCATAAAAATGAATTAGCCTCAGTAATTTAAAAAATAGTTATAAGCTAAACTGTTCTGTCCTATTTAAAAATACATCATGACTTTTGACAACTGGAAATATTCAAAGGAATATCTGGCCATTAATAGAAGCATAAAATCTATTATGTATTATTATTGTTTTATAACAATTGAGATAGTAAACATTAGAGGATAGTGTGCTTTTTTATTAAACCTTTAAAATCAATGTTTCAGTTATTTATCTTGTATAAGAACAGTATTTCGATATCTGAGACTAGTCATACATTCTCTCGACTAATTCATAATCTATGAAACTTATTAATATTTGATATACTCATGTATATTAATGTACATATATATCATATGTTGGTATAATAACATTAATAGGATGTATTACTATATATTATATATTACATTAATTTATAATCATTGCAACCACTGATGAACAATACTGATGATAAAAAGCAAGCTGAACTGCTGGTCTGGTGGAAGCCAAGTCACTAACCAGGTCTGAATCTTGAGCAAGTCATTTAATCTCTCTTAAACTTTTCATTTTCATCCAGGAAATTAATTTTCACACGTTGACAATAAAATGCAGTTCTCGTATTCTGACTTCACCATTACCTTTCAAATTCACTCTGGTTTTTCTTGAGCAGCTTGCTAAAAATGCAGCATCGTAGATGAGGGAAAGGCAAGTCCAGCTGTGCATCGTGATAGCCTTACAACTACACACAGACCCCGATCTCACAACTGACGTGTTATCACCTGAGAGCAGAGTCAAACCAACCTTTCACTTATTAAGAAACAAAGCTGCAAAAGCTGGAAAACGCTACACCTTCCCGCTAAATTGAAAACTTGTATTTAGGAAGCTTATTTATCTTTTGTTAGAGAACACTGTGATTATCATTGTGAAAATGAGCCCAACATCAAAATAAATGATGCTTGGTGAATTATTTTTTAACAAATTATATTTTAACAGCTAGTAAATTCAGTTATTCATTTGAGGTGTGTATGTATATATATATATATGTCTGTTTAAAAACAGATTTTCTATTTCAAACAGAAATGGGCTCAAATATGCAAATTCAGCTGGCTGTTTATGCAAAAGTGATCCGCTGAGATTCCACTGTTAGCTTATATATTCATTTTTAGTAGTATTATATTTACATATTGTTTTATAATGTTATGTACAAACACATATATGTGTACTCAAACATGCCAGTCTTGGAAATCTTATTCCATATTCATCAAATTGAATTAATTGTACTACTTCTCACTATTTTAAGTCTTTCACTCCAGGAGATTTAAATAATAATTATAGAGCATATTAATAATTAAGAAGCTGTTGTCTAGGTTTCCTGGAGCCAAATCCTCACAACAATAATCTTTGCAGCAAAAGATTGATAAGAAATAGATTCAAAATAGAAATCCGGGTGTTAGAAAAATAGGTCTTTGAATATTCAGTCTTCAATGACTAAATACTTGTCAGTTTGCCCTTGAGCTGTAGGTACGTCACACAATATCTCTTTTACAATGCTATTTCCAGTGTCCTTTTCAAAATTTCAATTACTTACTACATGCAGATTCATCTCCTCACTTTAACCACCATCCATGGAGAAGGGATTAATACAATTGGAAGTAAATCAGCCACAAGTTATTACTAACCATTTTAAAAGATTTCCTTATAACAGATTATAAGACTTTCAGATGGACTCTCCTTGGAAATTTCTGAAAGAACAATTGGTTTGAATTTGCTAAACTACAATTAACCTTTTTTTTGAGTTAGAGTTTCCCTCTGTCACCCAGGCTTGAGTGCAGTGGTACAATCTCAGCTCCCTGCATCCCCTACCTCCCAGGCTCAAGAGATCCTCCTACCTCAACCTCTGAAGTTAGCTGGGACCACAGGCATGTGCCACTATGCTCAGCTAATTTTCTATATTTTTCATAGAGATGGAGAGGTTGCTATGCTGCCCAGTCTTGTCTTGAACTTCCCAGCTCAAGCGATTCACCCAACTGGGGCTCCCAAAGTGCTGGGATTGCAGGTGTGAGGCACAGCATTTGGCCTGCAATAAATCTTATGTTTTACTTTAATAAAATCTATATCCCTGTAGAACACCTAATCAAAGCTCAAAGAAGTTTGTGATGATCATGTTGTTCTTTGAGTGATAACATTCATTTTCACTGATGTTTTCTCACCTAATTCCTCCTCTTCCCCTTTATAACTTTGGGGGAAATCAGCAATTAAGCTCAGTTCATTTCATGATTCTGAAGAATTGCTGCCTAAAGATGCTGTAAGACAAACAGAAGAGGACAGCTATCCCATCTGAGCCTACAACAGAGGGTCTAATTTCATTACTCTTAAATAGGAAAATCAGGGCCAGAATCACAACAGGGATGGGAAGAGTTTTGTATTCTACAGATTTCTAAGGCAGCACCAAAATACAACTGAATTTTATTAAGTACTGATACTTTTCAGACACCACATTACATAGTTTAAAACCTATCTAATTTAGTTCTTACTACATTCCTGCAAAATCATATTTTATGCCCAATGTATTGCTATAAAAATTGTTGAGAAAGTAAAAAGCTGCCTCTGCTACCATGGAGTTTGCCTTGTGAGGCTTGGAATTCTGTGGCTGAACACAATTTCACAGAACAGCAACACCAGAGAAGGACATTCTGTGACCATGACGGACCAAGAGCTCTGTGTTCATGCCTGAGCACAGACAAAAACACAAACACTGTTTGAATCACAGAAATGGTCAAAATTCTCTCCATCCAATATGAAGTACTGTTGCTTCCTTACAAATTATGCCTTCAGTTTCACTCAAGTGCCCCCTCCTTCTAAATGAGATTTATTAAGATTCCCCAGTCATAGAAACCGCACTCCCATCCTACACATCCTGCTTCCTCACAGCACCTAGCCAAAGCAAAGCTCCATTCTTAAGCCCTCCCCAAATCATCGGACCCATGCTGAAGCTTCTAAGCCCTCCTAACACCCCTCTTCCGGAGCTGTCCGGTGCTTTCCCACGCTGGGCTCCCTTTGGCTGCTGCAGCAAGAGGCCTGTTCACAGTGACACCACTGGAGGGCACCCACAATAAAACTCAGGAAGTTTGAAGTGACTTCTTCGGGTGTCATATATTTTAATGAACAGAAGCAAGTCTCAAATCCTACTCTTCTGTTGTCTGTACATTGCATGACGAGATCATATTGTCACCCAGTCCTTATTCTACGTGGCCTTAAAATATATGACCTATAATTGGAGTCACTAGAAACTCAACTCTGGTTATTTCCCAAGAACAGGATTTACAGGCATTCACAGGAGAGAGAAATGTTAGTTTGGTGGAAGGGGTTGGCAAGCAAAATCTACAGAGGAGGAGAAAAGCTATGCAAATGTACAGAGGAGAAAAATAATAAACAGTGTTACAGTACTTCATAAATTCCCAAATATTCAGCCAATACCAACAAGATGATAATATTTAACAAGTCTGTTACAGTGGCACAGTCCTAAGTGCCTTATGTGAATAACACACTTTCTCATAACAACATTATGAGTCAGATAACTATTTCTATTCACATGTTACAAATGGAGAAATTGAGGCAGGGAGACTCTAAGTATCTTTGCTAAGGTCTGTTGCAGCTGCTAAATGGCCATGCCAGGATTCAATCTTTTATGAAAAAAAAACTGCATATCTACCAGAATATTGAAAAGTTCCATTTCATACATTAAAATTAACTACAATCATACCGTGATTTTTACAAGTATGCTGTTTCGACAATTTAGGAAGACAAAGTTATTTATCTCTTCAACTGTGTCTAATGCATTCATTGTTGGAAAAGCATTTTGAATACCTGAAAGTAGTTACCCCAAGCACATCAACTGCACATCCCACTTGTCTGAGTAGCAATGTTTCTGGCTGTCTTTGATGGCTTTACTCAAAGTCAAATGCCAAATATGTGAAATGTTAGTACATTTGGTTGTACTTTCATTTCTCTCTGGAGTTTATCCCAAGCACACACTGCACTGACAAAGTAGTCTTTAGAAAAATCTGGTTTACTTCAATATCTAGAACTTGACATTGTAAGGTCACACTGAGGCAGGACAGGTGAGCCCCAGATTGGGACTCAGTGAGGGTTCTTGGCTTTGCCCAGGGAAAGAATTCAAGGGTCAGTGGTGGAAAAGAAAACAGCTGTATTGAGGCAGCTGAGGCACAGCTCCGTGACTGCTCCTGCAGGGCAGAGCTACCTCCTAGGCAGGGAGTAGAAGCTCAGGGCAGTTCTCAAGTCATATTTAGCTCTGCAGACTGAGGGGCACTTGCCGAAATTTCTACGGAAAGGGGCAGTCATCAAGGGAACTTCTGGTTCATTGGGTCATTGCCATGGAAACGGGTGGTAACTAACTCTGCAGTGTTGCCATGGCAATGGAAACTGACAAGGGACACTGGTGGGCCTGTCTCATGGAGAGCTGCTACCACCTGTTCCCTGTTTTAGCTAGTACTCAATTTAGTCCAGTGTCCAAGCCCTGCTTCCAGAGACGAGTTCTGCCTCCTACCTCAATACCTCAAAAGGCTAAATATTATAATGCATATGTATTATAAATATTATAATGCATATGCAAAATCATCGTGTTGATTTAAAAAATTCTTTTGGTGACCTATTACAATAAACATCAAAACAGCACTGCTTTAATTCACTTCAACCCAATATGTCTTCCAAAATAATACTTTCAAAATAAGTATTCAAAAGAACATATCCTAGTATGAAGGACTGTGTAAGGACTCATATATAAGACAACACCATTTTTGATGGGGTTTATTTCTGGAAAACAAATCTATCTTTGATATTGGGGTCTATATTTGGGGAATTATTGATTAGTACAAGCTTACCATTTATCACTGTCCTAGAAGATTCTTTCTGGCAAAATAACTTACTGAACTGTGAATATGAAGCTAGACTCAAACCTACAGAAAAGTTGCCTGAGAGATCTATTTTTGTGTTGTTCATATGCTACACGTCCTTCTCTCTCTCCCATTCCAAGCGCCCAGCAAGGCTTCTGTATTTCCTTGCCTCAGAGGAGGCTTGCACTGTGGCAAACAAGCCACTATTTAAGGCTGAAGCATCCTGTCTTTTTTTTTGCCCCTGGTACCTGAGCTAACTAAGGTTTATCACTATTGCATTAGAGGAAGGAAGTGCCTTTGAAGCATGAAGGTAAACGTAATAATAGAAAGCACAAATATTGCCTCAAGCCTAGATCAATGGTGGGGTTCCATGAATAGAAGAGATCACAGGTTCTCTTTTTCACATTGTCCCCAGCACTAGCGCTGGCAGTTCTTCCAGGAGAATGGCTGAAGGCACATGAAGGGATGCAAAGCCAGAAAGAGGCTTGGGCCTGCAGAGAACAGGATATGCCACCCCAAAATAGAAAGAATTTTGAGCTGAAGACAATTAAGGAGAAATAGATGCAAGAAAGCTCTCTGTCCGCTATTTGCCTAAAAGCAGGACCTAGTTTTATCAAGACAAGAGGTATCCATCCCTCCTCCTTACCAGGGAGAACAAAGATTAACAACCAAAGACAACTTTAGACCTTTATCTTCTGGAGAGGGCACCAGAGGAAAGTACATGAACACGCTTTGCTAAGCAGCCTTTATCTGCTGTCATCTGCCCTCCCACAAGTAGCTGCTCTTAGAGACTCAGAGTCCTTCTCCTTTGTCTTATCATTGCTGTAACAATTTACTATTCTCTTTTGCAAATGCTATGTAAGTTGGAATTCAAAGACACCTTCCTGAAAACTCATTCTCTGGTTATTTCCCATGGATAGGTGAAATGTACACGTTAATAAGCTTTTATTTTCCTCTTCTTAATCTGTCTTTTCCTAGAGGGTCCATTCCAACAAAGAACCTATGGAAGCTGAAGAAAAAAAATTACAATTCCTTTCCTACACATCCCAGGTAGTATGGGAGATTCAGGACATCAGACTTCAAGGGACACATGTCAATGGACAAATGGGTGTTTGGGTGGTTATTATTGGGCCTATGATTTGAGAAGCTTCTCCTCTATCTATCTATTCTTTTTTTTTTTTCTGGTTCATTATAAGAAGCTTGAGACCTTTAAATGAGCCCAGGTTTAAAGGCCCACTGAGCCATCAAAACTGAGTACAAAATATATGGCTCAGACATTATGAAAATAAATGTAAGGTGACTTTTCTCGCACACCTGAATTGTTTGAAGAAGAGATACATCTTTCACGTGGAACTGTAAATTAATATATATACATATTATTTTTATTAACCGAATCCTGACTTTCTTTGCTCAGAGATGTCAAAAAATGTGCTCAAGGTCACTCAGCAAGTAAGTGGTTGAGCTTGGTCTGTATGATTCAAAGCTTATACTCTCCCCATTTATCTCCTGGTGGCAGCCTGAATCATTGCGTACATGACGGGTTATAACGGCAAAACGGCAGTCAAGCTAGGAAAGTACAGTTTGTTGGTAGGCAGTGGAGAATACGGCAGATCTGACTTTTGTTTATTTAACAGGTGTTTATCCTACGCTTCCTATGCGTAGAGGACACGTAGACTCTAACCTCAACGAGGTGGGGAATGATGAAGCTGGTTGAGAGATCCAAGATGGCTGATTGCTAACAGTTCAGGATTGTAGCTCCCAGTGAAAGCTCAGAGAACGAGAGGACGCCACACTTTCAGACGAGTTTTTGTTGCTCGCGGAC
Source organism: Leontopithecus rosalia (assembly GCA_028533165.1). NCBI lineage: Eukaryota > Metazoa > Chordata > Mammalia > Primates > Cebidae > Leontopithecus > Leontopithecus rosalia. The sequence goes on from CM052648.1 coordinate 188,255,490, forward strand.
CAGAGGATTCCCAGTGGAGGGGCCCCACGGGTCACCAGGGCAACTCTTGTGGCCGGTGCAGCGGTTTTGCTGGCGCCTTGGCATGGCAGCTCTTCGTGCAGAGTAAACGGAGGAGATTCCTGGGCAGAAGAGCACCATCAGTCTTATCGCTGCTGTTCTGTGGCCGGTGCAGTGGGTTGCTCGGATTTCAGCGCTGGGAGTCAATGAACTGGGCATCCACTCAGCAACCCAACTACAAAGGCAGTAATTGTAGAGACAACAAGTGGATAAACTTGTAATAAAGGGAAGAAACCAGCCTAAGAAGGCTGAGAATGCCCAAAATCAGAGCCCCTCTCCCTCTACAGGGGATTACAGTTCCTCATCAGCAACGGAACAAGCCCTGATGGAAAAGGACTGTGTCCCATTAACAGAAGTAGGCTTCAGAAGGTGGATGATGAGAAACTTCTAGGAGGTAAAAGAACTTGTTTTAACCCAATGTAAAGAAACTAAGAACTTTGAAAAAGGGTTTGATGAAATGCTAACAAGAATGCTAACAAGAATAGACAATATAGAGAGGAATATAAATGAACTAATGGAGTTGAAAAACACAACACAAAAACTTAGCGAAATATGCACAAGTTTGATAGCCGAATTGATCAAGCAGAAGAAAGGATTTCAGAGATAGAAGACC
>CM052648.1:188256659-188342862 GCA_028533165.1 Leontopithecus rosalia
TAAACTTAATAAATATGTATAGCGCTCTCCACTTTAAACACACAAAATATACATTCTCCACTTTCAATACACAAAATATTGATCAGCCATTATTAATAACCATTCTTAGAATTAAGCAATATTCCTGTTCTCTCTCCCACTTTCTTCCTCTCCTTCTCTTTTTTTTCTTTAAAAAAAAAAAAAAAGAAAACAGTCACCAAAAAAAAAAGAAAGAAAAAAAAAAGAGAAAATTACAGCAAACAGAAGTTTATTTGTACTGGCTCAAACTATATTTTTAACATTGTTTGGGAGGGTTCAAATAAATATAATTTTTTTCTACATGTAAAAAAAAGACGTACATGAAAGCAGAAACAATCAGTTGTTAAAGGGATCAGTCATACTGAGCCTCACTTAGGCGATGATCTTCTTTTTTAAATTTATTTATTTATTACACTTTAAGTTCTGGGGTGCATGTGCAGATTGTGCAGGTTTGTTACACAGGTATATTCTAAGATCATAATGCAGGTTTGTTATATAGGTATATTCTAAGGTCATGATTGAAATAATACAAATGAGTTTCAGGCCTCCCTATGCGACCTACATTCCTTCACTCAGTGTATCTTCACAGTAAATGTCTGGAAATAAAATGTTAAAGAAGAGCCATGATTATTACAACAAAAAGGAAGGAGGAGATTGAAGATATACTTGAAGAAATGAGCTCAGAGATTATGAGATATCTTTTGGCACAAATTAGAAAGCGGGAGACATTTCATAAGGTAGGATTAATTGCAATCACAGTAGCTACCACTTACTAAAGAGTCACACAGTGCCTGGCACCCAAATAAGCTTCCTACATCCAATTCCCCATGCACGAAGTTTATTCACCCAATCATTAATTTATCCACCCCTTACGATGCGCGAGCTCTATATACAGTGATTCTCAACAGGGTAGCTTCTGCCGTTCGGCGGACGAACTCTTCCCTGTGTACAAATGCCTGCCCATGTATTACAGAATGTTTGCATCACCACCCACTAAAGCTGGCAGTGTGCCCCAGTCTTCCAGAATGTGTCCCCATATATTTTTAAACATATGGGGTAAGGTGATACCAAGCCCAGGGTAGACTCCTGCCTGTCAGAGCTGAAAGGATATGATCTCTGACCTTCAGAGTCCATGCAGTAGTGGTATCGTCTCCAAATTTCTATGGCATGAAGCTAAGAATGACATATAGCCAGGGATATGTGGCCTATACTGCATATTTTAAGACACCTTTATGTACTATCTCTACGGTGTGAGGTCATACCATCTAAGCATTAAAAAATAGGAATATATATATATAATAAGCTTTATAAGAAGTGATTTTGCATTAGCACAGCATGACTGGAAGGCCTCAAACTCACCTGACAAAATGTCTGCATCCTTAAATTGCAATGTAATACCGACTCTAATATAAAGCAGTGCATCCATGAGGACGAAGTACATGCCATTTCAATTCATCACAATTTACACAACTGGAACTTCATTCGAAACAGAAAATTCACCCAGAGAAAATCTAAACTATAGTTCATTCCACCACATTAAAATAAATAATAAATCCCAATAACTTTATACGGATTCAAAGAAAAAACACCATTTACTATTTTATGATTGATTTTTTAGTATAATAGAAAACCTATATAGCTTTACCCCTAATCTCTGCTTAAACTTTGCAACATAAAGTAAAACTAACTCTGCAAGACTTGATACAATTTTTTTCTTTCATTATAGTTTCTTACAAAATGGTATGTTAAGTTGAATATCAATTATATCTCTTCTTATAAAGCACTAGTTCGAATAAAAAATTCAAATGTCTTACTATATCTTATATTTTATGGTTTTAGTAGCTTCACTCTTAATAATTAAATTATGCTTTGCTTTTATCTTTTAATAGGCGTATATACAGGTGTACGGCATGCTCTTCAAGAGGAGCTGCTCTCAGCAGCTGGTTAGTGGATGGTTCAGTGTTCCACAGTTGAAACCTGAAGTAGCCCATCACCCAAATAAACTATACATACCTAGGAGTACAGGAAAGACTTTTAAAAAGTACCTAAGCATAGACCACTTCTAATTCTGTATCTTCCTGAAAATGACCTATCCAGGAACTCGGTGGAGACAGAAGAACTGGTTCTCCTTTTCCACCTCCCTCTTCACAAGCACCCTTCTCCTTCCACTTAATGCACACACAGACACGGCATATCTCTCATATATCCTGAATCGTACTAGGAACCTATCTCAAGGGATACAATTTTCCAGGTTATAAAAAAAATGAGACAACTAGAGATACCGTTACAGGTTATAAAGAAATAAATCCTCTTCTGCTTGCATCAGAAATGCTTTGCAATTCAAGGAGAAAGTAATGGATTTATCTGTTGACCATAAAGAAAATCTAATTTCCCAGAGCTGAGCCTTATTTTCCTTCTAATCCTATTGGATATTTTTCTGGTATCTCATACCCTCTCTCCTACACCACTGAAACAAAACACAAATACTGATTTTTCCTTTGATTTCTTGGGCCCTTTCTCAATCTCTCTATGTAGACACGTCATCCTATGCCACCTCTTAAAGTGTCTCCCTCCAATACAGTTTTAGGTCTCTAATCTTCTTCATGTGCATCCTTTAAAGAATTTCCCCCATTCCGAAGGTTTCACTGATAAGCATTTGTCCTTCATCTTTTCCAGAGTTTATCTGTATGTATGTGGTTTATTCTCTACAGGCCACTTACTAGGTTTAGGTATATGTAAACTTCCTTTTCAGTCCACATGTTTCTGGTGAATGATATTAAAAATTTTTCATTGTGGAAGACAGTGTGGCGATTCCTCAAGGACCTAGAAATAGAAATTCCATTTGACCCAGCAATCCCATTACTAGGTATATATCCAAAGGACTAGAAATCGTTCTACTATAAGGACTCATGCACACGAATGTTCATTGCAGCACTGTTTACAATAGCAAAGACCTGGAATCAACCCAAATGCCCATCAATGATAGACTGGACTGGGAAAATGTGACACATATACACCATGGAATATTATGCGGCCATCAAAAATGATGAGTTCGTGTCCTTTGTAGGGACATGGATGAATCTGGAGAACATCATCCTCAGCAAATTGACACAAGAACAGAAAAGGAAACACCGTATATACTCACTCATAGGCGGGTGATGAACAATGAGAACACATGGACACAGGGAAGGGAGTACCACACACTGAGGTCTATTGGGGAAAATAGGGGAGGGACAGTGTGGGGGGGAAGCGGGGGAGGGATGGCATGGGGAGAAATGCCAAATATGGGTGAAGGGGCAGAAGGCAGAAAAACACACTGCCACGTGTGTACCTATGCAACTATCTTGCATGTTCTGCACATGTACCCCAAAACCTAAAATGCAATAAAAATTTAAAAAAAATTTTTATTTCCTAGGAGATTTGCAATATCCAGATATTTTATTTTACTATTTTATTTTATTGAGACAGAGTCTCATTCTGTTGCCTAGGCTTGAGTGCAGTGGTGTGATCTCAGCTCACTGCAACCTCCTCCTCCAGGTTCAAGAGATTCTCCTGCCTCAGCCTCCGGAGTAGCTGGGATTACAGGCACATGCCACCACACCTGGATAATTTTTTTTTTTTGGCATTTTTAGCAAAGACAGGGTTTGTCCATGTTGAACAGGCTGGTCTCTAACTACTGACCTCAGGTGATCCACCGGCCTTGGCCTCCCAAAATGCTGGGATTACAGGCCTGAGCCAATGTGCCTAGCCCCTCCAGAGTCTTCAAAAGGAAGTTCGGCAAAAATGACAAGTTGAAGGAATTTAGGAGTGTGAACTCCTAAGCTCAGTATGTCTAAACTGGATCCATCACTGGTTTCTCATCTCAAACTATCGTTTGTTAATTGTTACTATATAGGAGTCAATAAATCAGTTGGCAGTTACAAAGGGAGATGGAGGTCAGAGGATTAAGGAGAAGAACTGATGGTATCATCCAGGAAACAGTACTGGATGTGATAAGGAGGGAGGAATTCAGAACCACGGTTCTCCACATTTGCTATTGCCCTGGATCACTCAAAGATGGCAAACACTGCTGCCAAACATTGTCTTCAACATGCACAGTGATTCTCCAGGTGGCATAGTTCAGTGTTCACAGGTATTTTAGAACCTCAGTAGAAAAAGTGCCCTTGTACACCACTGCACAATAAGAGATTTCTATAACATATCCAACTCCAACCTTTCTTGGAAGTCACTGATCCAGAGTTCTAGATGTCAAGTCTAATCAATGACGTGAAGGCTGGAGCAGGAGACATTGCCTTCTTAAGGGTAGCTGCTCTTAGCTTTCAAGTCTTGGTGTCTGGAAGGTTGGTGGTATCTATCAATGGGAATAAGGCAAATCGCAATGATGGGTCCATTTAAGATAAAAATAACAAATTATTTCTGTTTGAATTTTATCCCTAAAATGAGGATCAATTTCTTTTCTGATCATGAAAATATGGGATGAAACCAAAGAAAACCAATATTAAAAAAGAAGTAATTGCATGCTATGTAATAACCTCTTATTTTCATTTTAAAATATAACAGGGATTCATTTTATATCAATAAATGTAAGTCTACAAAGGCAATATAAAATTTTATTATATGGAGTTATCTTTAATTTGTGTAGATAATTCCCCACTGCTGAATATGGAAGTGTTTTCAACATTTTGGCTTCAGCATAATGATGAGCTTTGATTATATGTCTATATACATATTTTTAAAAATTCTAAACAGTGCCATTATGGGGTCACAGGGCAGGCCATAGGAACTTTGGGTACTTCTTAAACTGCACTCAAAAAATTCCTTTCAGTTTAAATTTCCACAAGGAATGCATGACAATTTCTACTCCAACATCCAGAAGTAATATGATTTTTCAAATGTGAAAAGTTGAAGATGTCAGAAAAGTCAAGTGAAAATGAGCCAGTTAATTGAAAATGATTGTCTGCAGATCAATAAAGAGGCCAGAGCAGAAAGTAGAGGTTTGAGAGCTATTTCCTTGATCATTTGTGTGAAGTCATAACAATAAAGTAATTTTTCAAATAAAAAAGTATGTGAAGGAAGATGACATTTCCAGGTTTCTATGTTAACAGAATATCAACATTTAAAGGATGGTATGAAAGTCAGAGTAGGATAATCAGCCAAGTGGCAGGAAAAGGATAAGGGGAAGTATAACAGAAAGGAAGGTAGATGAGATTTTTAAAGCAGAATTAGAATACCACATAATAATAATTAGCACTTGAAACATTTTGTCTCCCAAAGCCTCAAAGCACTTTACAGCCTAATCATTTGAATTTTAGAATACCCTTGGTACAGAGATAGTAATTCAATAGAAAAACTTAGAGAAAAAGAATAAGATGGGTGGCTCAAAAGTTTATTCGACCTTGGCAATTTCAGGAACTCAAAACCTTAGGTTAAGAAAGAAAATGTTGACTCTCTGCTAAATTACTGTATATATAATATTTACGCATTCTCAGTTTCAGATGATTTCTAGAGCCATAGTTCAGCAGCTGCAGCTTAAAAGCTGTGAATTTAAACATCTCAGTATAACAGCTGAGGAACTTGTTCTGAGAGAGAGAGAGGGGGAAAAAAAAATCCCAGGAGACACAGAGAGCTTCCAAGCTTCCAAGTTTAGCCCACCATTTCTGTCTTTGTTTTCCACATGGGGTTTTGGCAAGATTAACCTGAAGAAAATCCGGTAAATTTCAAACATTTCAAGAAGCTACATGAAACCCTATGCTTTTAATTGCATTTTAAATTAACGTGCAGTAAATTTGACTTTCGTGGTGTGTACAGTTCTTTGAATTTTAACACATGGAGATTTCTGTAACCACCACCACTATCAGAATAAAGAAGAATTTCATCATCCCAAAAAACGTCCTCATAAAATCCACTTATTGTCACAAAATCTCCTCACCCCTGACATTTCATGGCCAATAATCTGTTCTCATCTTCATAACTTTGTCTTTTCCCAAATGTAATGGAAGTGGAGTCATGCAGTTTGCAGCCTTTTGAGAATGACTTCTTTCACTCAGCATATGCCTTTCCACTTCATCTATGTTGTTGCTTTGTGTATCAATGTTTCATTTCTTTTTATTGTTGAGTAGAATTTCCTGATATAGTCTTACCATGGTTTGTTTATCCTTTCACCCCATGGAAGATATTTGGGTTGATCCCAGTTTGGGGCCATTATGAGTATAACCTCTAAAAACATCTACGTACAAACATTGGTATAACATATATTTTTATTTTTTTCTTGGTAAATACTTGAGAGTGGGATTTTTGAGTCAGATGATAAATATATATTTAATTCTGTAAGAAATTCACAAACTGTTTAACCAATGCAGCTTTACTATTCTGTGCTGTTTACTATTTTGCTTCAAAAAAGCACAAGCTATTCAATGCTCTGCACATTTACCACCACTTCGTATTGTCTATATTTAAGTGTCTGTATTATAAACACTTAGTTTTAAGTCATTCTAATGGGTTGTGGTATTCTATAGTGACTTAAATTGCATTCTTGTAATGGCTAATGATGCTGCATCTTGACATGTGCCTATTAACTATCCATATATCCTACTTCACAGAGTGTCTGTACATGTTTTCTTCTCATTTCTTAATTGTGTTGTGTTTGTTTTTTAAACATTGAGTTTTAAATGATTTAATAATATTATACACACACATGCATGGTCTGGATACAAGTTATTTGTTTGATATATACTTTGCAAATAATCCCCATACCCCGAGTTCATGGTTTGTCACTTTACTTTTTAACTGTTTTTTAATATCTCAATTTTCATGTTTTTAATTGTAAGAGCTACTTATTCTCCATCTCATATTTTCTTTTCATGAGCATCTGTATGTTCAGATAAACAGGAATATGATCTTAAGAGAACTTGAGTTTTAAGATATTCCTAACACAGAGTCTCTGAATTTACCTCTTTTGTGAGGATTCATCTACTGAAAGCTTTTCCTGGCAGCAATGGATGTACCTCTTTCTGATGCCTTTATCTCTTAATTCTGTTTCGATTGATTGTTTTATGTTATCTGTGCATCCCTAGCAGAAAAACCGGGGAGTCCTTGCACAGGGTGGTTATTTGTGTAGATAATTTAATATGCATTATTCATCTCATGCATTCTTTTCCAAGGCAATACAGCAAGCCTGACAATCTTCGAGGATTGAGTTGCATTCTAATGACAAGTAAGATTACTGTAGGAGGATGAACACTGGCAAACTGTTGTTTAGCAGGGGACCCTAAAAGAATGTTAGGAATTGCTGTGTTGTCAATATAACTGATATGATTTAAAGATCAAAACAACAGAAGATAAGCTGAAACTACAGGCAGGAATTAATCACGGGTAGCAATATAGATCATGCATGTGTTTAGAGAGCATTAAACTTGAGGTACACAAGATCAGTGAAAATCTATCCAACTTCTGAAGATCCTTTATGATTAAGAAACAGCATCTGCTGTTCAGAAAAGAAATGAGTCCAGAAAAACACTTTCAGACATGAGACAGCTTGGAAAGTGTTTGTCTACTAAATGACAGGATGAAATTAAATTGAGAGCAAGCGTAGTCTAACCTAGTTTTGACACAATTGATCCTATGCTGAAGAACCATTAAGACTCTTGAATAAAAACACAGAAATTAGGACAAGCCTGATACATATAAGCCCCAATGTTTGCAATGTGTCTTTCAGAGTTATTCTAATTAACCCCAGTGAAATTTCAAACATGGTTTTTCTATTGCCTTAAGTCATAAGGATATAAAAAATAAATGCCACATAGGACTATGATGTGCTAGTTTTTACTTGGGGAATTATAGCTGCTGACCCTCTGTCATTAGATCACTTTGATGTGTGGAAGCATGAGTGGATTTCTGCTGATCTCTCTCTAGGCTTACTTTGGCTCCTTTGTAATGAATTAACATCAGCAAAAGTGTTCAGGGGACATCTTTGGGAAGATAAACAGAGAAACTCTGATAGTTCAGAAGAAGAAAGCAAGCTCTGAGAGTAGCAAAGATATGTTAGATTTTAGAAGTTTAAATCTGTAGTTTTCAAACAGTTAAATAAAACAATAAACTATTAATCACACACATGCATGGGCGTATACACACACAAACATACACGTTTTCCATGGCTGATAATTAAATACAGATTTCTTTGCTTCAATTTAAAATACGCGGGGCACTTTAAGCAAGATATAGTTTGGCTGTGCCCCATACAAATCACATATTGAATTGTAGCTCCCACAATTCTGTGTTGTTGGAGCCACCCAGTAGGATATAACTGAATCATGGGGGTGGTTTCCCCCATACTGCTCTGTGGGAGTGAATATGTTTCACAAGATCTGATGGTTTTATACAGGGAAACCCCTTTTGCTTGGCTCTCATTCTCTCTTGTCTGCTGCCATGTAAGACGTGCCTTTTGACTTCTGCCAAGAGGGTAAGGCCTCCTCAGCCATGTGGAACTGGAGTACCTTAAACCTCTTTTTCCTTTTAAATTATCCACTCTCAGGTATGTCTTAATCAACAGTGTGAAAACAAACTAATACAAAGCCTAACTAAATCTTTCTTATTTAAAAAATAAGAATTCTTGTATTTCAAAAGAAGTTAGTTTACTACAAGGTAATATAAACATAATTGATAAAATGAATTGTCATCACAAATATAACTGAAAGAACATCTACTACTATAAAAATGCAAGTATATATAAACACAAATATGCTTACATAGTGAATTATTTGGTATAGATAATTCAAAATGGTATCTGCAACTAATCTAGATAGTAATACCATAGTCTACATGTTGGTTATAGCAATTTTTAAAATTAATGTTAGACCTATTAGAAAAAAATCAGCTTCACAATGGGGCCAATATGTTCATGTAAATAACAAATAAAAATTTTGTCATAATAAATAATTAAAACTATATACTCTGGTTAAAATAAGAACCCATATAAATATATCCTAACAAGTAACTGTGCAACATATCCATTACTTGTAACCTTTAATGGATTCATATGCTTTTTTTTACATTAAAACATGTCCCATTAAAGAAGAATTCACTGGCTGAGTCCCATAAACTCTTGTTTCTTTTTTACATTATGAAATTATTCAAATCATCCAAGGCTCCAAAACTCTCTCTCCAAAACAATCCTCCAGGGAAATTGCCCAGTTTCAAAGGTGTCAAGCATCCTGTAAGCATTCAAGGGATAAAGGCCTGTTCTCCAGGTATCTGAGCCAGAATTGAGAATAAATAACGTAATAGGTCCTGAGGAATTACCCCATCAGAGAAGGACAGCAGATGAGACACCCTCCTGACACAAACTGATGTCAGGAGTCAGTGACGTAGGTAGAAGAGTCATTTATAACACTGCTTATCATCATGATGATTAATTAGTATGTACTGTAAAAGACCCAGCACAATCACTTTTAATTAACACACTACTGCTGCTAAATAACCAAAGAAACCAAAGCATAACTGAATATTTTAATAAATAGAAAAGGACACAATTCTTTGAATCATGAACTGTTATGTACAGGAAGTATGGCCTCTGCCCATGAAACATCTTCCTGGCTAACCCTGATTATTTTCCAATTAAAGTAGGAATTCTATGACCTTTTCTATGATGTTATTCAGCCTCACCTCTGTTTTCCCACAGTACCCTGATCAGTGCTTTATCCATTCATTTATGTTCTATGTCATTTGCTTAACAAGATCTTCCCACCGGAGAGAGAGAAGCCTAATGTTGGAAACTTTGTCTTAACCACGTTAGTTCTCTCAGTGCTTAGAATGTGGCTGGCAGACTCTCAACAAGTGAAGGAAAGGGTGAATACCTGCATGAGTGAATAGTTATTCAAGAGCAGAGAAATGAGACCTTAGTTCTGGTATTAACAAGTTGTGTGACTCTGAGAAAACACTTAACCAATCCAGGCCTTCAGATAAAAAAGATGACATCCCTTCATCTAGTGGCCATGGGGTCCAAGGTATCTTTCCATAAAGAAGCAAAGCCAAACTCACAATTTGCCTAAACTGCTATTCTCAGCTTTCAAGAGGAAGATGACTGTTAATTCCTAAGATTAAAATTAAGAAGCAAGTGTTTTATAGACACCTCATGCCTTCTTTCCAAAGCTCACTCAATCAGCAATATGGGCTCTCTTAGCTCCAACCCACAAATCCCCACCTGGACGCCTTCACCTTGCTCTCTCTCCACCCTGGGCCAGTCTCTCCTGTCTAGTCACCAGGCAGGCTCAGTCTTGCGCTTTATAGCTGAGTCATCTAATTAAGGGGGCCCCAAAGCTCTATCCAAAGACAAAACCTCCATCTCATGCAAGATAGTCTTTGTTTACTTCATAGCATGTATCTCAATGCATAATTATTTTTATATTTGTTTTCTATTTACTGACTGTATCCCCCACTAACATAGATACAGTTAAGCTACTTGATCACCCATTGTATCTCCAGAGCCATGAAATCATACATAGTAAGTGTTCAGCAAATACTTGTTAAATGAATGAAATATATACACAGAGGTTGAAGCAAAATCCAATACATTACTCTACATATAATATTTGTAAGATTTTTTAAATGATAAAATTTTAATGTGTGAGTTATCATTTTAATATATTCATAACACATGCATGAATGCAGGTGATAGACTCATTACACATAAAAATGCCATAGTACAAATACTATCTGTTGGGACAGCTCAGCAGCTATCATATGTCTCTTAGATAACTAAGAGACAACAATAGTATTGCAAATCACCAAAGCCATAGGGAAAACATAATTTCACTTACATCATATTGGTGTAAGCTGAAATCTGTCCAGAGCTGAGGCTAATCATTTATGAAAAGCAGCTGACAAAATACAAGGAAAACAAGCATCTAAGTCATATATGAACTATTTTCACCATTCTCCTTATAAAGTTTAAAAATATGAAAGCCATCATGACTGCCTGAAATGTAAAAAGAACACGACAATTTTTATTGTGATTTTTAGTGGAGAAATTTGTTATGTAAAAACTGTTAAAGAGATAGTCTTTGTACTCTAATATAAAACAAAAGCTGCAGAACATTGTCATTCATAGACATGTGTCTACATATAAGATATTTTATTAAGCTGCATTCCTGTAATAGGAACTACAGAACTAAAGAGCATAGACTTTTAATATATACTTTAACATAGCTCTCCAGAAATGAAAGCTTCTTGATCACTGATGGAGTTTGGATATCTGTCCTCATCCAAATCTCCTGTTGAAATGTAACCCCCAGTGCTGGAGGTAAGGATTACTTCAACAGGAGATTTGGGAGGTATTTGGATCACAGAGGCAGATCCCTCATGAACAGCTTGGACCATCCTCTCAGTGAGGATAATTCTATTTGAAAGAAAGTTTTCTCTCAATGATGAGTGTCACATCACTCATCTTCCTCTGAGTACGTGGCACCTCACCCCAACTCTTTCTCTTTTGTTCTGGCTCTGGCCACATGACAAGCCTGCCCCTCCTTCACCTCCCACCATGACTGTAAGCTCCTGAGGGCTGCCCAAAAGCCAAACAGATGTCAGCACCGTGCTTCTGGTAAAGCCTGAAGAACTGTGAGCCAATTAAACCTCTTTGCTTTATAAATTATGCAATTTCAGGTATTTCTTTATAGCAATGCAAGAATGGCCTAATATAATCAGTGACACTCATCATCAATATTCTCATATTAATTGCTCCAGTTTGTTCAATCAATATCAAAACCAGTCAATTTCTGTTAAACTCACATTAAATGTCTGTATTTTTTTATTTTATGAATTGTCTATATTTTCCATTTTTATCTCGGTATGCTCATCTTCTGTTGCTCTTTGAATGGAATATGTGTTGCAAGTAATTTTTCCAGCTTCTCATTTGCATCTTAATTTTACGATGATGTTAGATATGCTGAAGTTTTGCGTCTTGTGAAGTCTTATCTACTGACGTCACCCTTAGAGTTTTTAAAAATTAATTTTATGCTTACAAATTTATCTGCCATTTTGCAATCTTATATTTACGTATTTGTTTTCTTTTTTTTTTATTTATTTATTTATTTATTTTTTGAGACTGAGTTTCGCTCTTGTTACCCAGGCTGGAGTGCAATGGCCCAATCTCGGCTCACCGCAAGCTCCACCTCCTGGGTTCAGCCAATTCACCTGCCTCAGCCTCCTGAGTAGCTGGGATTACGGGCACACGCCACCGTGCCCAACTAATTTTTTTTGCATTTTTAGTAGAGACGGGGTTTCACCATGTTGACCAGGATGGTCTGGATCTCTTGACCTCGTGATCCACCTGCCTCGGCCTCCCAAAGTGCTGGGATTAGAGGCTTGAGCCACCACGCCCAGCCACGTATTTGTTTTCTAGATGATGAGCATATCTTTTTCACAGTCAAGTTTATAATACAGCTGAATTTGCATACTGACCTAACTTGAAAATTTTCTCTGAAATAGTGAGTTATCCCAGAAGCATTTATTGCAAAATGCCCTATTTCCTAACTGCCTTGCAAGCCATTCTATTGTACACTAAATGCTATGAAGTACTAGGTTCTGCTCCACGTTTCTTGTAGTCAGCCAAGAACAAAATGAAAGAGAAAGAAAGTGAACAAAAGCAAAAAGCTACAGCCTTTCAAGGTCAACATCTTAAAGTAAAACAGCATCACTTTATTTGAAATCTTATGAATTCCCACAATATAAAACATGTTCCTATTCAAGAACAGGTATTAAAGAATCTATTAAGAAATCTCAATGATTTTTGTTTCCCTTGGCTGAGCTCTCATAATGGACTATTTTGCTACTTACTTTCGCTGTGAAGAAAAATCACTCCTTGCTAGTGTTTTCTCAGTGTAATAACGTTTTTCCAGAAAGTGTTTATTTTAGTGGTGTGTGCTTATTCATCAACAAACATGAAATTTACCTTCTTAAATATCAAGAGTTCAGGTTATTACAAAACCTAAGGCTTACGGTATGGTATAGTTGAAAATTATACTCAATAAACTACTGGAAAATTAATCAAATTATATTGCATGAAGTTTTAATATACCCATATCTTTTAAATGAGGTATTTAAAATATTTGATAATCTCTCAGTGACCTCATTTCAATTTTGGTTTTCCTGTCTCATGTGTTTGGCCCATTTATGTGACAAGCCTGGGATATTAACGAAATTCTCAAGGACTTTAATCTTCAGAAAATATAAATCCCTAGAACGTTAGCAATTTAGAAATTATTTAAAAATATAATATAATTTTGTGCTAGTTTCTAATGTAAAATTGCAATTATATTAACTGAAGACAAAATGTTGCCACCTAGATCAACTTCAAAAAACATATTTAAGTTAGTGGCAGAACTGTTAAGAAAACAACCTAAAAACAGTAGCTATTAACATATTAAAAATGATATACAAATTAAGCATAAATGCTAAGCTGAAACTTTAAAATTTCATTCGGAAACCAGATGCTTTGACTAGAGCCAATTATTGTCTGTCTTTTCTTTCTTTTTTTTTTTTTTTTAGATAGTCTTGCTCTGTCGTCAGGTGCCAGGCTGGAGTGCAGTTACACAGGTAAATGTGTGCATTGGTGGTTTGCTCCGAAGATCAACATATTACTTAGGTATTAAGCCTGAATTGCTAATTTTATATTATAAAAGTAAGCCAGTATTTCCCATATTTTAGCTGAGGAATTTGTTAAAACATGCAGACCTCAGGCATCTCTCTGAGGGATCTGGGTTAAGTAGGTTCAGAGCTGATGCTGACTGTATTTCAAAATACGAACAGTGATTCTGACTCAGGAGACCCCTGAACTACTACATGACAACTACTGACCTAAAGCTTCTCCTCTGGATGGAAAGATAATTATTCTTTTGATTGTGTGCTAAAGTCCAGAGTGTCCAGTGTGAAGTATTTTTTTCTTCTGACTCAAACACATCCACATACTAAGATTTCCCAGGATGTTGGTGTATAATATTTGCCTCAAAGCTTTCAAGCATACAGATCAGCCATTTTTAATAGGAGTGCTTCATAAGTACTATCTTAGCCCAATTTGGAAACTATCTTAAACATGTATTCCCCTTATACATGCCACTAGTTTTATAACTGAGATATAAAGTTGATTAACCTTTAGCTTCATTTATGTAACTTTTTAATTTAGTGAATGGAATCAGTTTTCCATCATGCCATTTACGGATTTGAATGGAACTGAGATTCATTGAACATTTGATTTCTATAGTATCAGAAGATTGTTTTTCACTTTGTTGTTCGTACAATATTTTTACAGATTCTTGCTAAAAATGACATAATTGTCATTTCCTATATTGGAAGGTGAAACTCAAGCCTTCAGAAACCATCCAGGCAATAAGAATGAGAAGCAAACGAGGACTCCATGGAGACCCTGAGGATGTGGTCAGCTTCACAGTCCAGCCTCCAAGCAGTGGCACTAAGTGTGGCAATGCACAGCACACAGTAAATGGGGCCAAATTCTTCAAACCTTCACTGGGCACAGTAGCTCATGCGTGTAATCTCAGCACTTTGGGAGGCTGAGGCAAGCAGATCACTTGAGGTCAGGAATTCAAGACCAGCCTGGCCAACATGATAAAATCCTGTCTCTACTAAAAATACAAAAATTAGTTGGGCGTGGTGGCAGGTGCCTACAATTCCAGCTACTCCAGAGGCTGAGGCTGGAGAATTGCTTGTACCCCAAAGGCACACGTTGCAGTGAGCCAAGATCGAATCACTGCACTCCAGCTTGGGCAACAGAGTGACACCCATCTCAAACAATGACAACAAATTCTTCAAACTTTGCAGAGCAAAAATAATCTTAATTAATGTGTGAAACTGTCTGATTCTTGAAGACTTTCCAGATCCAATAAAATGTTTGAAGGCCGTAATTGACTCTGAATTCTTCTACATTCTACATCTGACCAACTTGTGCCTATATCCCAGTCAAGTCACCTAAAAACACATTTCTTTCTGTTTGTATAATCTATATACTTTATTTAGAAAACTTCTTTTCACTCTTCATGTTATCTTTTCCGTAAGTCTTTCATGGATCAGTAGTCCTTGAACCAATTTCCTATGAATCCCCGTAGGTGTATCCACTAAGTGTATTTTATAAAACATTTCCATATGCAAAGATTTAATCATCATAATCCTACAACAGAGAAGACATTACTTTTCTTATGATAAAAGTGAAGCCATTGGAGCCAAGTAAATGAAGGACCTACCTGGCATTCTAATCACATGATCTCATAGGTCCTGTTTATCATTGGACTATATATTTCAAGATTCAGTCATTAGAATCAGACCTCAGTTCAAATACAAATTTTCACCTAAAAACTTGAGAAAAATTGCTTAATTTCTCTATGCTACTGTTTACTCTCTATGCTACTGTTTACTTCTCACTAACATGGGGATCCTATCTGTTCCACAGGATTGTTGTAAGAATTATAACAGATAATACTAATAAAGGGTTCAGCATAGTACTTGGAGTACACGTAATGGTCAATATAGCTTAGTTTTCATAAAAATGATCCAGAAATCACCTAATAAATAGTACCCATTCTTATTATAATTATGACCATTCATTTATCCATTCATTCATTTGACACTCAAATATGTATTTAGTATTTATCTCAAAAAATTTTGCTAAAAACTTGGTATGTACACATTAGTAAACAACACAGATATGAACCTCTTATTTTTAATTTGTTACTGGAATTTGGGTACTAGGCTGCATATTCCTCAAAGGGATAAACTATGCCTTATTTTTTCCTTAAGTACCTAAGTAGGCTATTTTCTTAGACTGTTTTCCATTGCTATAACAGAATATCACAGATTGGGTAATTTATAAAGAAAATAGGCTTATTCAACTCATGATTCTGGAGACTGGGAAATCAAAAATCACGACATCAGCATCTGATGAGGGTCATCCCATGATAGAAGAATGGAAGGGAAACCAAGCATGCAAGACGGAGCAAAAAGGAGAAGCATACTCACTTTTACAACAACTCTTTCTCTTTTACAACAACTCTTTCTCGCAACAACAAACCCACTCCCATGATAATGAAACATGAATCCATTGAAGGGGACTCTGCCCTTGTGACCCAATCACCTCTTATTAGCCCTACTCTCCAACACTGTTGCATTCAAAATTAGGTTTCCAACACATGAATTCAAGAACCCATACAAACACCTTCAATATAGGGTTGACAATCAAAGAAAGTTTGCTCTATTCAACTTAATTTTCTTAAACATATTTTTTATCATAAAATGGGGAGAAATAAGAGATGTTTTATGAGATGACTATTACAAAACAATACACTAATATTCTGAAATAGTATAAAATAAAGATTTTATATACAGTTAATGAAACAACTGTGTTAACATTATTTGGATATTTATTGGCTTACAATAGCTCTTTGAAATGTTCTAAATCACATGACTCACGTCTGTGCCTGAAACGGTTGTGATTTTGTGTCTAAAGCATAATTGATAAAGCTAAGACTAAAAATCAGGTTTCTGACTCCACTTCACATATTGAAGGACTGGTTTTGCTCTACATTACTGAGATGTATAAACTTAGTCATTTTTCTAGTATTCCTAAAGATAAAACAATTGTAACAGTTGATCACTTGCTCTAGTTAACGAATGATTTCTTAAAATATCATTAAAAAACAAAACAAGAGGAAAACAACAATAGATATCCATCAGCTTTTGTTAGCCCAGTGAGCATTTATATAAAGTCCTCACTGGGGTATTTTTCTATCTGGAGTTCTAATCACATCATCTGAAATGAGAGGGAGAGGGGGAGGGGGAGGGGCAGGGGGAAGGGGGGAAGGGGAGGGAAAGGGGAGAGAGGGGGAAGGGGAGGAAAGGGGAGAGGAGGGGGAAGGGGAGGGGGAGGGGTCATAGACAATTTGTAAAGTATTATGATTCTATAGGCAATTCCCAGCAGAATAACACAGCTAAGTCATTGCTTGTTACAATTCAAGGAGTGCTCTTCCTACCTTTGATGGTTGTGGATGGCATTCTCTTTAACCACAGTAGGAATGGGATTTTACATGGAATGTTTGTCAGGGCTCTAGTCCACTGAAAAGAAATAGAATTCCAGGTTCTTCAACCTCTGCTAAACTGAAACATCTAGCATACAAAAATGGTTTATTTTTATAAACTTGAATACTGCCTCTGGGTTTAATTTCAGATGTTTTTTAATATACTATATACACAACATTTAAAATGTTGACTTCTCTATCATGACCAAAAGGTAGTATCATATATCCTAAAGCTGCATTCTTGATTTCCTAAAGTAAATATTTTATATGAATCTATACATTCTCACTGGAAAGAGAAAACACAGAGCTTTTAGAACAGGGAACAATTTGCTTTTGAAATGATGGATTAACTGAAAGCTCTGGTGTCAATTTCTACAGTGACTGCTTTTACTAGTGTTGCCTGCATTTTAAAATGTTGGTTTCATTAGTGGTAAAAATCATTTAGTCTTCTCCTTCACTCTAAACATTTCACACAAAGTAAAGTTCTCTAATTTCCAAACTCCTGCCAACACAGCAAGCCTTAAAGTCTGGGATATACGTGTGCGTGGTGATATATACATTGGCGGAAAAAAATGTTTTCAGATATTCCTAAATAAGAAACATTTAAAATACACACATTTGAATACATAAACTTATTTAGAAAAGAGTAGATTCTGTTTAAGATCCATGAAACCCTATGGCACTCTTTATAAAAAGACAATTCCAATAACACTTCATTAGGACATACCCTTGTTAAATTAACTTTACAAACTTCTAATGGATTTCTTAATTAGACTTGTTATTAACAAGAATATTAAATGAATTAAAAACAGCTCTGACAGCCACTTGTAATAAACAAAAACTGAAAAGCGAGATTTATGCTCTTTACTTTTCCCTACTCAATCCAAAGCTTTTAATAACCTGACAAATGTAGTGCAATTAATTATTCAACTGTCAAAGAATAAAAAGCTTGGATCATTATATCTGTTTAAAAAGGCATTTTCGTTATTCCAAAGATGAGTCTGGTTACTGGAGCTGTTCTTCTAGTCTTGCTCTTGAAGAAGCCATTCCAGCTTGGCAGGTACAATGTCCTAAATATGGTTGTTGTTTAAGGACTTTAATTCAGTATGTCTCTATCTGCAGAAATACCACTTCTTATCCTTCATTTGCTAGATAAAAAGAAGTGCATTTAATCAAAATAGAAGAATAGTTTAATTCAAAACTCAGAACTCCTGATTGACCAATTAAAAAGAGAAAGAGGAGGGAGGAAGAGAGAGAGGGCACAAGATACTCCCCTTTGGACCACACCAAAGACCTTATGATCCAATACTGACTTTAAATACATATAGCTTTATATATACACTGTGCCCTTCATTTTTATTTTTATTTTGGTGATGTGTGTGTGTGTGTGTGTGTGTGTGTGTGTGCATGTGCCTTTACTGGTAGTGACAGGACAGTCTAATATAAACATGGAGTAACAGATATAGAAAAGGAAAAAATACTGTGTTTCTCCAGGATAAAGAAGAGCAGATTTTGCTATACTCACTGACTGAAGCTCTATTCCTCAATGATGATGCCTTTGCTTCAGTGAGCTTTTAAGTATAGCTCAAAGAACTAAGTGTGGCCACCCTCCAGGTTTGCCAATAAGTCCAAAGTGTTCCTTGATAACTATGTTAGGAAAATTTCAGAAAGCAAACACTGTGGAGCTGAAGACATCCTCAAGATCTCTGTGGAGTCCTCGCTTGCTTCTCTCATTCTTATTGCCCGGATGGTCCCTGGAGGCTTTTGAGTTTGATATCCCAATGTAGGAAGTAAAAACCACCCAAATGCTATCAAAGGATAAATGGAAAACCAAAATGTAGTTTATCTATACAACGGAATGTTATTCAGTCATAAAAAGGAATGAAGTACTAATACATGCGTGCTACCACCTGGATGAAGTTGGAAATCATTATTCTAAGTGAAAGAAACAAGACCCAATAAACCACATATTATTTGATTCCATTTATAAGAAATGTTCCAAATAGGCAAATCAACTAGACAGAAAGTAGATCAGTGGTTGTTTCAGGCTGGTGGGGGAGGGAGACAAACGACACTGTAGAAAGACAGCAGCTAAAGGAAACTGAGTTTCTCTTTGTAATGAGAAAATGTTCAGGAATTGACGTGGTGACAGTTTGACACATCTGTGAATATATTAAACCCACTGAATCATATACTTCGAATGTGTGAATTTTGTGGTATGTCAGTTACAAGGCAATAATGCTGTTTTTAAAAAATTAGTGGAATCAGATAATGGTCCTAATGCACTTTTTCCACTTAAAAGAACCAGACTTCAACATCAATATCTCTACTCAATCAAATGTATTTATTTTACATGTGATTAGTATAAAGTCTGAGTCCATACGTTTCCATCAATAAATCATATTAATTAAATGTAAAATTAAAACAATACATTAGCTTTTCTATATGTATTGTTGCTGGAATATATGCTGGTAATTCTATATGGCTACTCAGCAAGTAAAGTTGAATTCTTCGCTTCAAATTTTTCTTAGAAAATATATTAACATATTGTAACTTTAGTCAACTGAGAAGACATTAGCATTTGTCATTTTAAGTCATGTTTCCAGAACATTAGAAACCATGGCATTAAAATAGTTTATATTTCTTGATAATTATATAAATGTTCTTCAGTCTATCACAACTTTATTCCTCACAATTTATAGTAATCACTGTTCTATCATCTTGGCAAACATTATTGCTGTTTCTTATATCTGTTTACTAAAGAGCCTAATATCTGCTTACTAAAGAGCCTTCATTCAGACAGATATTGTAGTTGAAATCACTCCACTTGCATTCTGAACAAAAGCCACTTAACAGAAAACCCGAATATTAACTTAGAGCCAAATGATCATCTTTTGAAAAAAGTGAATTTCACAGTATTCACATTTAAAAGGGCTATCACTAAAACTAAACTTAAATGTAAATCAGAGGATAAGGCAAAATATAATTAGGGTATGTTTAGCATGGAAACTTAAAACTAATGCTACATAATATGTTAGGATTTCATTTAGCTCACTTTATATAAAGTTACAACCACCACAAAACAAAAGAAAATACCACGTATCATGAAGTCAATTGTAATTAACTTAAGATACCATTCAGGCTTACTCACAGAGGAAAGGATCTACGTTTGTTCTGTTCTTTCTAAATAAAGAGGCAGTTATAATTCAGCCAAGATAGATATCCACTTATTAGATATCTTCCTAGAAAAAAAATCTGCCATATATACACAGATACTCCTTGACTTACAATGGGGTTGTATCCTAATAAACCTATCATGAGAAGTATTTTGTCAATAAAGCATTTAATATTTTCATAAACTCATCATGTAGTTGAAAAAGTGTAAGTTGAGCCATTGTAAATTGGGAGATGTCTAAATATATATGAGACAAATTTTAGAGTTCTCAAACTAAAGAGTAATTTAGAGGTGCAGAGAAAATTAGAAACAAAATGATGGAAATAAAGTGGCAATTTAGTGTTAAAATATCTATGGTGGATAAAATAATTTTATCATCAATTATATGTAACCAATTTTTAAAAAATCTAACCATGGAGTGGGGGTGATGTTTACAGTCAGTGAACAACAATCTAAACACCAAAACATAATGCATTTTGATAAACATATCACAATGCACCCTTCTGCTAGAATTAATGAGATAATTGATGTGTACAAACATGATAATACCATGCTATATGCAGAGCAATCTAAATTACGAAATCTTCCTAAATAAGCAATCTCTTTCACTCACATAAAGAGGTAAGCTGACAGATGCTTTCAGCTAAGTGGCCTCAAACACAGACAATCTCTGGGATACCCAAAGAAAATACCATTTTGACTTTGCAATATCATTGAGTTAGGAAAGCTTGCCATTGCAACGTTTTAATATGCCCAGTTCAGAGACTACTTCATTTCAAATGAGTCAAACCACAATTGAAAATAGATGGGTTAGGCCGGGCGCAGTGGCTCAAGCCTGTAATCCCAGCACTTTGGGAGGCCGAGGCGGGTAGATCACGAGGCCAAGAGATCGAGACCATCCTGGTCAACATGGTGAAACCCCGTCTCTACTAAAAATGCAAAAAAAATTAGCTAGGCACGGTGGCGCGTGCCTGTAATTCCAGCTTCTCAGGAGGCTGAGGCAGGAGAACTGCCTGAGCCCAGGAGCCAAGGTCGCGCCATTGCACTCCAGCCTGGGTAACAAGAGCGAAACTCCATCTCAAAAAAAAAAAAGAAAAGAAAATAGATGGGTTAACTATTCAAAATAAAGAAAAGCTGTAATTTTGCTCAAAGATTCCACTAAATAAAATTATTCCTCAGAGACAAAATAGAGGCTTGAACAATTTCCGAAATGTTTAGTTCCTTCTAAACATTTTTGCTGCTAATCTTAGACAAGTTTAGAACCTAACAGTCCATATCCTGATTTACTGGCTACAATGCCACCACAAGCACTCAGTAGCCATGACCCCTCACACGACCCTTGATTCTATCATCACCTCAGCATAGCAACTTTTTAGTTTCTTTTCAGATTTAGGGAGGAGCCTATTACTGACATCAACCAATGCTTAGTGGCAGGACTTTTATCCCTGCCTTGAAGGAGAAAAATTGGGGGGCATTCTGCACATTACTAAAGAAGAAAAGTGATTCATTCATAACATATTTGGAACATTAGTTGTGTGTCAGTCGCTGTGTGAGGAGCTGGGGCTAGAGGTAAATGGAATGGAGATCACTATCCTCTGCAGAAGACAGGCTCGATGCCACAGTCACCAAAATAAACATTCAGTAACACACTGTGCTGAATTCCCTAAAAACACACACACAGTTTGTTCTATATTATGGGCTGAGTTGTGCCCTCAAAATATATGCTGACATCCTAACCCCTAGAACCTATAAAGGTGATCTTATTTGGAAATAGGCAGTCAAGTTAAGATGCAGTTCCTAGAGTGGAGCCTAATCCCATATAAATAGCATCCATATAAGAAAAAACAGATCCCAGAACTTTGGGAGGCCGAGGTGGGTGGATCACGAGGTCAACAGATCGAGACCATCCTGGTCAACATGGTGAAACCCCGTCTCTACTAAAAATACAAAAAATTATGGTGGCGTGTGCCTGTAATCCCAGCTACTCGGGAGGCTGAGGCAGGAGAATTGCCTGAACCCAGGAGGCGGAGGTTGCAGTGAGCCAAGATCATGCCATTGCACTCCAGCCTGGGTAACAAGAGCGAAACTCCGTCTAAAAAAATAAATAAATAAAAGAAAAAACAGAGACTGACACAGGCAGAGGGAGATGATGTGAAGAGACATGGGGGATTGCTGTGTGCTGGCAGAGGTGGGGATTGCAGTGATCCACCCAAAGGCAAGGATAGCCTGAAACCCTGGAAGCTAAGTGGGGCAGGAAACAAATTCACCTCTGGAGGCTTCAAAGGGAGCACAGAATCCCCAACACCACAATTTCAGACTTCCAGCCTCCAGAGGGAGGTGAAAATACATTACTGTTGTTTCCAGCCACCTGAATTCAGGTGTTTTGTGATGGTAGCTCGAGGAAGCCAACAGACTATAGCAGAGCATGGTAGGGATGCGTGTGTTTGTCTCAGGAGGGAAGGATTAGCTCAGGCAAGAACTCACTGAAGAAGGATAGTTGGAGTCTGGGATGCCTAGGGTCAGAGCAGATACGGAGCTGAAGGTCAAGTGGCATTTCCAGGCAGGAACCAGCATGACCTGAAAAGCTGAGGAAGCAAGACATGCCATGCCTCCCAACAGGAAGAGGTGGGTGTGAAAGATGCTTGGAGACTATAGGCAGCGTGGGATGGAATAACGCAAGATAGTCAGGCAATGCGAGATGGTATGGACCGGGACAGGAAGCCAATGGGTGGATTCTGTGCATAACTCTCCCTTCCTGCACCTCCTAACGCCCTGGAAGAGCATGAGTAAATGCTAATCTCCCAAATAACTAACATCCCTAGTAACTAGTTTACCTCTGTATAGGCTTCTTCCTCAGAGCAAACATCTTAAATGTTGTTGCATTTTTCCAGGCTTGTCTTTGTCAGATAAAAACAGGAGCTTACTTTATATTGGAGTGTTCAGGGCTCTGGGTCAAGCATTGAAGAACATTTTTCAGCTATCCCCACGGTCCTCCACGGATCACCTGAAACCCCTGGGCCTTCATTCTTCCCAGCAGTTATAGCCAACAACCCAGTAACACCTGCCAACACCCACTTGGCCTCTTGCGCCCTGGGGCCACTGTGCCAACAAAGCCCATTGCGATTTACTCCGTCCTGCTGCTCTGCAGACAGACCTCATGTAAAGAGGGAAAGCTGCCACTTGAACTTCGTGTTCTTATGATAACACACACCTACTGTGTTTGTCCTCGAGGCAGGAGGAATCGATAGTAAGCACAAACACACCCTGCTAAGTCTTCCAGGCTCTGCTTTTCCAGCACAGGTTTGCCCAGAAAATCTCTCACGTTTCCTCTTAATTGACCTCATGGGTGATATGTCCAGAATATAATGGCCTGAGTTATTTCATTTTAAACTAGGATCAGCTCTCCTAAATAGTGTATTCATTTGTAGATTCAAGTTTTACATTGGCCTTTTTATTCGCACTTCCAGGGGCAAAAGAGCTCAAGCTAAAACCCAAAGCACTGCTAATACAAATCAATAATATTTCTCTATGAGGCAAGTTTAATTACTTTGTGGTTTCTTTCTCTCTCCCTCCCTGTGTGTCTGTCTCAGCCAGCTTTCCATCTATGCCCAAATTTAAAAAGGAAACAAATTCCATTGATGTCAAGAATACAAATAGTGTGATATATGACTACCAAGCTGCGTGTGTTTTACACATTATACATCTAAGTAGCACTTCCTGCAGCGCTCAGAAGAGCACTTCACAGATGAACATTGGCAGGCCTAGCTTTCTGAACCCAACTCAAATACTCGCTGTGTGACCGTCATGGAATCACCTGACTTCTCTTAGCATCTTAGGCTGCTTTTGCAAGTGGAGATAATATCTGTATCATAGTTTTGCTACGAAAATTAAATAACATATTTGTAAATGTCTCTGTTCAGTGCCTGATTCTTGGAGAGTGTCCGATAAATGATGAGCATTGATAATCATCACAATATATGAACAGGAAGTACAAATAACAACATCCATTCTCTGACTTCTGCCACATCAGAAGAGTACCTCATATGTAAAATAATATGATTTCTAATATTTCTGTGACTTGAAGAGAAAGAGGGTTAAAAAATTATTCCGCTGTTTGCCTGAAAGAAACTGTTCTGTTGAAATTGAAATCCAGAAAAGTTGAATTTGGTTATAAAATCCCAGATTCTTTAATTTGACAATACTTTCTAGAATACTGTTAAATTTTAATTACTTTGGAAATTAAGACTTTATAAGAGATATCATCTGTTACCAAATTTTTAAACAATTGTTGAATAATAACCTGGTTAATGATTATTGAATGTTTCTCACTGGCTGATTATGTAAAGTCCTTTTCATGGATTGGTTTAATTACTCCTCACTACAGCTCTGTGAGGTGGCAGCTATCATACACCCATTTTACAGATGAGGTTACCAGGGCACAATATGCCATTGTGACACAGGCAGCACGTGGTGGAGCAGGTTTAGAATACAGGTCCATGCTCCTGACTCACGCATACTGTCCCTGCATCTATATCATCCTGAGCACTTGGGAGCAACCACATTAGAGCAACCTCATCCAGAGCTAACACAGCATTTAACAGAGTGGTAAATACATACTCTCTTAAATTGAAATGTATAGATATAGTCTATAATCTGATGAGATTATTGTGGAACAAAACAGTGTTTAAAAATCTAAAGAGAAGGGTGTGTCTGTAAGACCTGCAGTCATAGCGCAAGTCATTAAGGATTAGTGAAAACGCTGCAGGAAAGAATAAATAGGAGATGGCCAATGCTTGTCTAGAAACCCTGCCCCTTTTTATAAATTTTTATTTAGGTTTGGGTGTACATGTGTTGGTTATGTAGGTGAACTCCTGTCACAGGGATTTATTGTACAGATTATTTCATCACCCAGGTATGAAGCCCAGTAAATAATAGTTATTTTTTCTGCTCCTCTCCCTCCTTCTACCCTCCATCCTTGAGTAGGCCCCAGCATCTGTTGTTCTTTCCTTTGTGTTCATGAGTTCTCATCATTTAGCTCCCACTTATAATAAGAACATGTGGTATTTGGTTTTGTCTTCCTATGTTAGTTTGCTGATGATCATGGCCTCCAGGTCCATCCATATTCCTGCAAAAGGCATAATCTCATTCTTTTTTTATGCACAGGACCCCATGGTGTACAGGTACCACATTTTCTTTATCTAATCTGTCATTGATGAGCATTTACACTGATTCCACATCTTTGTTATTGTGAATAGTGCTGCAATAAACATCTGCATGCATGTGTCTTTGTGGTAGAATTATTTCATGTTCCTCTGGGTATATTCCAGTAATGGGATTGCTGGATTGAATAGTTCTGTTTTTAGCTCTTTGAGGAATCACCACATCGATTTCCACAATAATGGAACTAATTTGCACTTCCACTCACAAGGTATGAGTATCCTTCCTCCCCTTCTACAATCTCCCAAGTGCCACACTCCTCTAGAGATGCTTCCTTCAGCTTTCCTGACTGTTCTGAGCCCTGACTTGCTCTCCTCTTAGTCCACAGCAACTCACAGGTAGCACCAAGTGTGTTCTGTTTGACCCACTAATGTCTTTATCTTCATGTAGCCTGTGAACTTGCAGAGGAATATCTAGCTTCGTGTGTGTGTGTGTGTGTGTGTGTGTCTGAATTATCCATATAAACTAAATAATTTTATTGATTATAAAGATAACTTTTGATCATATTTTGAGAAACCAAGTATGAGTCCTGTGCAGCTTACAGGTGAGAAATGTAATGTGAAAAAGTGCATCTTGGTCAAGAAATACCATAATTGCACATCAACCAAGTCATTTATTAACATATTGACTATAGATGCTTAATATGAGCTTTTACCTCCAACATCCAGGATCTAAGATCATTTGTACATTCTATGACCTCAGATAATAAAGGTTTCTCTTTTTTTTTGTTATTCATGAACTTGGCATTTTTTAAGAAACACAGACCATTACATTTTTAGAAACTATCTTTTTGCTTTTGTCTGATGTTTTTTCATTAGACAAATGATGATTCATAATCATTTAAGTAAAATGACCACTTTACGGGGGGAACTGAAACCATCGTATCCTCAGAGCCATTCCAGATATCGCTACTTCTGAGGGACTTTACTGTACAGACATTTTTACAACATTCTTGGATAACGATTCCTCTCTTTGTCTTCAATGTTCTTTCTTCTGTGTCCTCCTGGTTAATTTCCAGTTCATTTAAATTCAGCTCCAGAGCTCACACCCCTCCCAAGCCTCACTGTCTCTGAATCTATACCTTTGGATAAGGACTTCTCGGTGCTAACAGGGCTCCAGTTGATTCTTTCTTCATGAAGTCATCCATCCTTATTGTTAAAATAAATATGAATGCACCACTGAGTGAGATTTTGAGATTTCTAATCATTTTTAATACAAAGAATAATTTATTGTTTTGCTGTTAACACTTCAACACACTGGGATAACATCTGATCCTAACCTTTCATAATTACAGTCTAGGTCACCAGAATATCAGAACCTCATCCACCAGCATCGCTCTCATTGATCTTTTCCTCATTATTTAAAAGTCACTACCTTAGTTCAAGCCCTTCATTGTAGCACTTCTTGAATATTAAAAGGGGGTTCTAAATTTTTAGTTATTCTTGTTTCAGACAATTTTGTAAATAAGTGATTAGTCTTCCTTAGACATTTCTTTAAGAATGTTAAGTGCTGAAAAAGAAAGAAAGGGTGGGTTTTACTACACCAGAGAGGATAACTAAACCAATAATCCATAATGCTAGTTTAGGTCCTAGCTCAAGTGACCTCAGATGAATTCAAATTTTCTGATCTGGAACTGAAGGTTTTCTGTAACTTTGAGGTTATTTCACTACCTACTGACATTCAAAAAAGAAAAACTGTTTTTGTTTGTGCTGTTGTTTTCCCTTTAGTCTCTCTTTTTATCCTTACATGTTCTTCTTCCAGTATAGAGTACATATACCTGAGGATAGTAGCACATGTGCCTGTGCATATTAATAAGCGTGCCCTGCCCTGCATCTTACTGGCCCTGAATCTTACTGGTACCTGTAACTAGATTTTTTCCTGGAATCACTGCTGTGCTCTTTATCACTCCTACCTTTCTGCTTTCATTATTATTAAAACCTTATTGTATTCTATCTCTAGTAAGTAGCATTGCATACGAAGTATGTGTGCAGAATCAAGTTTATGCACTTCCTGTGACGTCTCCTCTAAGAATAAAGAGATCTTAGTTACCTGAATCTCATATTTAAGTAACACTGTAATTCTTAGTTATTTGAATTCTATATTTACATACCATTCCATTTATTTGTGTCTCATATATATGCAAATCCCATTTATTTATGTTTTAGCATCTCAGCTGTGTGTGCTTTTTGAGGTCAATAATCATATCTTTATCATCATTATGTAAATTCACAGCAATTTTGAAACAATAACAACAAAACCTAGCACTTCACCTCTGCCTAACACTGAGGTAGGGATGGAAATAAATGAGATACAACATCTGCAATTTTTATGGAATTCATAAATGTGAAGGTAATTATGTAAATATGTAAAACTTCATTTTATTTTATTGAACAGAATATTACATTGAATAAAGTCATAATTTCTTGTGCCCCTACTATTTTCTCAACTCTCAGGATTGAGGGTTGGGAAGCTGTCATCTTTATAACCATAATCTGAGGACTGATTCCTATAATTTCTGGATTTTCAAAATCATGAAATATGTAACTCTTGTCCTTGATATTGAAATTAACAGTAATCTCTTAGTGACGTTTTTTTTCTTAAACCTCTCTCCATAATCCTAGCAGTGTTTCTTCGGTTCCTGTTTCTGTTAAGGTATGAATATGTTTCTAACAAGGTTATTTATTATACTAATCAGGTCTACTCTGTATCTCTTAGTGTTATTTTTCAGTCATTAAATTTTCTTTCCTGAGAGCAAGTAGGAGTTAATAAAATGATCAGAATCTACTTATGCTTTTGTTTTGATTATAAAATAAGACATACCCTCAAATTATACAATTAAAGGCTAATAAACATCTTCTTAAAAATGTTAAGAAGTAAAACTTATTCAAGTAAACAAAAATTTCCCAAGAGAATACATCCCCTCCAGAGATGTACTAAAAAAAAGGC
Source organism: Leontopithecus rosalia (assembly GCA_028533165.1). Lineage (NCBI taxonomy): Eukaryota > Metazoa > Chordata > Mammalia > Primates > Cebidae > Leontopithecus > Leontopithecus rosalia. The sequence continues at coordinate 188,285,088 of CM052648.1, forward strand.
ATGAGAAATCTAAAATAAATAGACCAGTATCTGCAGGCTGCATTATGTGAGTTAGAAATTAAATTCTGAGATAGACATATTCCCTTATTACATTCTATGCAGAATGTAAATTTTTGGAACGTGAGACTCTATTCTTTTTAGTATATTCTTGGCACCAGGTCATTGCCTGATACAGTCAACAAACATTTCCTGAAGGAACACATAAATAAACAGAAATGCAATATGTGTCAATAAATATACTTCATGCTTATTATTTAGTTTTAATATACGATGATATCATTATTTGACTAGATTAATGGATTGGGCAAATCATGCATTTGCAAATTAGATAATATTAGAAAAATGCACAGCTCATTTAATAGAATTTCCTTTTTTACAGGGGAGAATTTGATAATTTTAAATGTTACTCCAAAAGATAAGGGAATCATGAGTCCATCAGTCTACAAACACACACTGGACTCATTTAGGTGCATTACATTCTCATAGACTGAGGATCCAGGAACACGACTTACAGTCCCCACTTCAGCTTTCTAAGGGTCAGCCCCAGTTAACTGTTGGACATTCGAAGCACTATGACAGGTATATTCAGGATGATTCTGCTTCTCTTATTAAAGAAAAAATCATGGGTAATTATATTCCGTATAAAGTGGTGAACATTTTTTATTCTTTAAGTTTATGGAACATAGAATATGGTTGACAGAATTACAAAAATTAAAAGATGTACGTTTTACCAGTGATTTACTTTCGATTATATAATATTAAAATATGGTGCACAATGATATTAGAACCTAAATGTAAAAACCCATTAGATTAATTTTCTCTTAAATACTCTGAGTTATTCTCTACTAAATCAGTGGGTTAAAATTAAATAACTAAAATTAAAAATCAAAGGCCCTCCTTCTGTGTATAAGATTTACAGGCTCAATTCTCATAAATACAAATAGATGAATTTTCAATATCATCAATATATTGTAATGAAAAGCAACACAGGGAAGATAAAAATGCCAAACAGTTTGCAGAGGAAATTCCATCTAAAGTTTAAAGATAAGTGGTGTTCCCAGGCTTATAAAATTTAGAAATGCATTACTAAATCTTTCCATGAAACTCATTTATGACATGTAAGAAATCCCCTTGTAATGAATGTTCTTCAGATTTCAAAAAAATGACATTTTTGTTATGTCTTGAGCAACCAACAATTGCATCACATAACAGAGTTTAGTAGACTATCTACATGCCACCTTCCACTTTTGGTATTAGACTCATTAGAATTGTGCTGTGCTAAGAATATAGCTACATTTTTAGCCTAACGTTTATACAGTATATAGTAAGTTATAGGAATAAGAGAGTATTTACATATGTAATTTTATCTTTGGGGAAAAAACCTATCAATTGCTTCTGAAGTTAGCATTATGATTTACTGTAGGTTATTATTAACTGAAGTGTATTTACAAATTAATATAATTTGCTTCTCTTAATGTCCAAGTTGAACTGTCATATCAATAAAATCTCACCAGTCAAAATATTCATTTGGCATTTAAATTAATATAAATAAGTTAATTAACCTTCATTAATTTATATATACCTTATGGATATATTATAGCAAATAGTTAAGTCACTAAAGTTATGCCAAACAGAGGCTCTTCTGTCTCTGCTTCAACTTTAAGAATTGAAGACATGAGTATCTCAGAGCCCAGAGGAGCAATCACACTCCCCCGTCCCTGCTTTGCCTCTCAGGGTTCATGTTAGCACTAATCCTATCACCTATTCTACTTCAGTTAAGTACCTGGCAAGGTCCACATCTTCTTTAGAAGAGCACGTCCACAAACTGCCACAGCCAGGGTGTCATCATTCAGATTCTCATTGTCCCCCCTTACTTCATGGCTACCTGCCACGGAGCTATCCAGCCCTGAGAGCCTCAATTTCTGCATCTGCAAATGCAGATAATCCTGTGAGCTCATGCAGCTGTGTAATGACGTGACAGCAACTGCCTGAAACTATGTAGGTTCCTGATGTATGGCAGACACTCTGAACTGAGCCTGGAGTCAACCTCGAGGCTGTGCCACAAGAGGTGGCTGGTGGAGCCCCAGGCTTCTCTTTGCAGGAAGATCTGTTTTCAGATTTCTCTAGAGACACTGAATGTACAGAACTACGTCTTTCTTTCTGTCCTGCTCCATGGTCAAAGGCCAGAGGCCCAGGGGGAAACATCAGAAGGTAAATACTCCTTTAGTGAGGGAGTTTGTGAGACCTGAGTCAGAGGATCTGCTACTTCAAAAAGAGGGCGAAGGAGGTTAATACAGAGTGAGTTAGTTCTGAACAAAACACAGGGTGCCGCTGGTCAAGGAAAGACCCAGGCCAGGCAGCACAACCACTCATCAAGAACCGGTGCAGCCTGGGGACCTAGGGAGCCTTCCCCTTATCAAAGGTCCACAGAGGCTGAGAGAGAATTGAAGCCCAGACCCAGCAACTGGCAGGGAGTTGCCAAAGCAGGCCCTTGTCCCCATCAGATTGGACATATTATTTACACAGGTTTTAATGTCAGAGTTTGCAATGTACTCTCCCTTTTTAATTGCTTCGGATGGTGGCTCACCATTCACATTTGCTACCCACAGTTTTATGTTGAGTCTGTGCAAGTTTCTCGACCTCTCTAGGCACAACTAAAGCATGATAAATATTGTCCTTCCTCCTGTGGAGGGAAGGTTTTGGTCTCTGCAGAATACACAAGCAGGCTAGCTTGTGGGGTAAAACTCCAGCATGCAGAAGGAGGAGTGTGGAGAATGCCCAAGTAGAGGAGGAACCTAATGTGTCCAGGTGGAGAATGCCAAGCACCTTCAGCCTCTGCAGTGAGCATGACAAGCACCCAGCACAGAAGTCCATGCAGAAGAGCATTGAGCCTAACCTGTCTGGGAGGCCTCTGCTGAATAACATTTTTCTCCCTCCTAAATAACACAGGTAAAAAAGGGAAGGTTGAGCTGTAAAGTAATCACTTTAATTGGAGTGATCATTGCAACTCTCTAATTACTTAAATTGGCTGCAAACAAAATAATCCAATTGATCATTAAATAGGCTGCTTAATTATATTGCAATTCGCCACCCCAACCATGAAAATAGGGCTCCAAATAGGATCATACACATATTTTCATGCAAGTCATCACTCAGAATTTATGTTGTGAGGGGAGATTTTTTAAATTATTATTACTATTATGATTATTGAGACAGAGTTTCATTCTCATTGCCCAGGCTGGAGTACAATGATATGGTCTCATCTCAGCTTACTACAACCTCTGCCCCCACCGGGTTCAAACCATTCTCCTGCCTCAGCCTCCTAAGTAGCTGGGATTGTAGGTGCCCAACACCAAGCCCAGCTATTTTTTTTTTTTTTGTATTTTTATTAGAGACAGGGTTTTGCAGTGTTGGCTAGGCTGGTCCAACTCCTGACCTCAGGTGATCCACACGCCTTGGCCTCCCAAAGTGATGGGATTATAGGCATCAGCCACCATGCCCAGCCAGACATTTGATTTTAATAACAAATTTCAAAAACAAATATGGAAGACTCTTTAGAAATCCAAATTCACTTTGGGTAACAATCATTAACTTTGTTCTGCTTATTCAAATTGCTTTATTGCTAATCGCTGCATCATTTATCAGGTGCCATCATCTGTCAGTATAATAGAAAAACTGACACTATATTGGGGTAAGCCTCTTTCAATTAGAAAACAAAATATGCATATAGAAAAATTTTACAAAAAATTTTACTACCTGCAGGCTTACATAGTTATATAAAAATCAATACCTAGCAAAAGGTTATGTTTTCAGAATATTGCTGAAATCACACTAAGTACCTTAATCTTAACTAAGTAAAACAACTTGAGAAATATTTTAAATTTTATTGTTTCAAATTCTAAATCAATAAATATGTTTATGAATGTATTATCTCTTCAAAGAGAGATATATTATTAGCTTGAACATGACTATGGTTTTTTAAGCTAAACTTGTTTTAGCTGAAAAGAACTTGACCAATTTTATACATATATCTTATGAAAGAGGTGGATGGGAAGACTGGGTATTGGGCACAGATGTGGAACTCGTAGTGATTCCTTTTGCTTATCTTCAAAGATGTGCCTCTCCTGCTCTGTCTGTCAGTCTCTATAGTGTTAGAAATAGTCTTAGGAAATAATATTTGAACCAGAACATTTTCCCTAGGTCTCTTTAACAGTAAAATGTGAGGCCTTACAGAGCCACGCGGAATTCATTATCTATTTTATTGTTCAGCAGTTTCTTCAGATTAGGCTTTGCTTATCCACCAGTGTGTGGTGGAAAGACAAAGAGGAGGAGGAGAAAGGAGAAAACTGAGGAGAAATAGGAGGACGAGGAGAAGAGAAAGAGAAGAACTAATTTCCTAAGAGGTGGAAGAGAAGCAAGTACATTCAATACTACCCAAATTGTAAAATGTCACTTTCCAGCCTCTGAAATATGTGTTGGGCTATGTTTCGTGTACAACAGTATACCATCCCTAAAATAGCAGAGCGGTTTAATCAGATTTTTACATATTGCAAAACGGCAATAATATCTGTTAGTCATTTTTGATGGCCAGAGCCTAGGTTCTTGAAAAGAAATTGTTAGGTGTTCACTTGATGAACATTGGTTCACTGAAATTTAGAGCTTACTGTGCCTTGTAACCCGCGTAAGCACAGCAGCAACCAAAACAACAAACACAGTCCACGATGAATTCTTAAACGCGACTCTTGTGGAGGCAAATTGGATGGGGTAATGCTAATTGCACATGGCCTCCATCACATATGGGGAAAAGATGGAAACTGGAAAGGGAATGGGGTAACGGTCTGCACACAGCTGGGCGGGGAAGGCAGAGCCTGCGCTTTGCTGATCTTAACATTCTCTTATGCCACCTCCTCCTAACCTTCTCTCAGGAAGGTGCAATGAATAAGCCCCCAGTTCACAACTCCCCACTTTATGACTGGGAGAATTTTATTTTTCTTTAGTCTTCTGACCTTTAATAATGGTTGTTAGTGTTTGTGTTACCAATTATTTTATTTGACATATTTTCATGACTTCTAATTGTATATTATTATTTATTCATTTTTATTAATCTTTTTAAAAGTAAGCTATTCTTTGTTCTTTTCAATAGCACAAAAATTATCATTGAAATTGGGCTAGTCTGACAGCTACTGTTTTTACTCAAAAGTGAGCCTGAATGCCTTTCCTTGCAGTGGGTAAATCCTCAAAGATCATCCTAGAGTGCTGAATCCAAGCTTCTGTCCTTGTTCAAAATACTTCCTTTGGTCTCAACATGAATCAGCTGGTAGACATTAATAACTCACAACTAAAATCAATAGAACTGAAAAACTGGAGGTTTTGCCAAGGGACATGCCACTAAATTGAGATTAATTCTAAGAGACTTAGAGATTATGCCCATAATCAATGGATACTTTAAACCCTGTCTCTCTTCATAAAAGTAAAGGGGATTTACCTGTGTGGTTGGAATTATTGCCAACAGACTCAAGAAGAGTAGGAGTACTTCAAAATCAATAATCAACTTTGACTCTAGCTAGGATGCTCTTCACTCCAAACCGCACAGCGGCCTTCATGCTGACCATCATACAATCTTCTTCATCATGCACTAATTTATAAGCCATCGTTTTCACTAGATTCAATTTCATATATCACCTGTGAATTATAGCATAGAACGTTTATAAAGGCTTACTATATATCGCAGTATGTAGCAAGCACTCAGTAAAGCTATTTTTAGTAGTAGTAGCAATATTAAGGTTATTAACTAAAAACCCTAGGATTTGCCATAGCTTCATACATTAAGTGCCCAAGCGTCCCTGGTCTTATTTTCTTCTAAAATTCTGCAGATGGCTGACCATACAAACTGTATCAGGTAGAGCTCTGTCTTTCAAAGAATGGAAATAGTTCTGATTCCACCAGAAAATAAATATTTTGAAATTGCCCAAAGACCTGGAGAACTAGACTTGGGACATGCACATAAAATGGCCTAAATCACTGCCAAACCTACTAAGAACACTGCTACCAGCAGAAGAGACACTGGAAGGCCCTTCTGTACTGATACCTGACCGCTGGACTGCCCCTGGCTCTGTCTCTGCTGCTCTGGAAAATTGGTGGTGGTCATTCCTCTTTTGATTATTTTGGTTTCTCAGAAGCACTGCCTTTTTGAGATGGAAGAAAACACATTTTGTAGAACAAAACACTCGGGCCGAGAAAGTCTCAATGGTTTTCCTAAGACACAAAATGCATTGATCCCAAATGCCATCTCCATATGTATTCCACACACCACACTGTTTAAAAAATACAAGCAAAAAAGCAAACACAGACACCCATGCAGCTGAGGAACCAAAAAGAGGCTCTACAGCAACTCTAATTTTCCTTTATCCTGAAAATAATACATTTCAAATTTTACCAAAAATGCCTACTCTCGGTACTGTGACTGTGCACTAATGTTGTGTGCTGGTATTCTTGTGGGATGTGTCCCTGTTGTGGTGAGACTGTCCGTCCTGGAAAGGTGTTGGCATGCAGAAAGACTGAACCTAAGAAACCGAACCCAACCAACCCAAGCGGTGTCCCTGCTGAATACATGCAGGTCACTGGCCTCACGATTCTGAGAGTTTTCCCTGAGAGTGTTCCAAGAAAAAAAAATTCAAATGTTGATGAAGATGAGTTGAGAAGGGAAAAATTAATTGCTCCAAAATATCACAGAAAATTAGTGGTCAATCTTTGGATCTCCTTGAGTCTCTTTCTCACTACTATAGTATTCCAATTTGCTAAAATTTATTCCTAAATATGGTACTCCACATTTCTTGAAAAAAATACTAATAGTCACACAACAAATAAAATATTAAAAGCAACTGTGGTTGCCTATGCTCGTTTTCACAGAGTATAACAAAATCACTCTTTACTCTTGCCTTTGGTTTAAGGTATGGCTTGAACTGGAATTTGGATTGAAGAGGTAGAGGAAGAGGTGGTGGAAGGCATCTGGTGGTGGTTAATTTGGTGTATCTATTTGACTGGGCTAATGCCAAGATCACTGATAAAATGTGATTTCTGGAGTGTGAGGGCTTTTTCTGGAGAGATTAGCATTTGACTGTAGACTGAGTTAAAGAAGACCTGCCTCGCCCCAAGCTGGGTGTATCAACCTGTCTGTCGAGGTCCTGGATTGAACAGGGGAAGAGGAAGAGCGAGTTCACTTTCCTCTTGAGTTGGGACATCCATCTTCTCTTGTCCTCAAATATCCCTGCTCCTGGTTCTTGGACTTTGGACTCAGACTGGGACCATCAGGGAGTAACTCCCAAAGTTTGCATGGTGTAAAAGACACAGAAGACATCCAGATAAGGAGTGACTCTTTCATTACTTGCTTATATATTCTACCTTATGGCAATAACAACAATAAAACAAAACTTAAGGCAGCTGGCAAAAATAAAGAGTAGACTACAATGTTAGAATAAAGAAGAAATAATAAGAAAGGGAATAAATGCGAGATAAATAAGATTAAATCAAGAGAAAAGTAAACAATCAATAATATGTCATTTGTTTCTCTCTGATCTTCCTAGATCGAAAGTGAGGAAGGAAACCAGCTCAGGCTGAGGAGGCATGTGGTCTGCAGAGGTTATACGGTGTCTCTGGGCATCCTAAAGTGTTCCGGGGAGGAACAACTGCTCATCAGGATAGACATTTCTCCTCTGGGCCCTTATAAGGCTGTCAAGGCCATGTAATGAACCATCTGTTCAGCATCAGCATCAAGCCTTTAGAACAACAGCAAAACCTTTAGGTTGCTATTTGAGTACACACTCAAACACACTCACTCCCAGTCCAAGTCCAAAAGTCCATTATTCTTTGATGTTCATGAATGGTAAACCCAAATTAAAAACTAAAACTAACATAGAATTTTTCTTCTAGGAAAAAGATAATGATGTGATTTTTATTCTAGGAGAAAGATAATGATACCACTATTGGTGAGAGGTAAAGGAGAGACATGGAACCAGCAGGGACTAAGCAGGGATTGAGGAAGGCAGGGAGCCCAAGCAAAGAGGCGGGGATCTTCCCGAGGCTTCCCTCCACAGAAAGGAAGGAAGGAGAAATCATTAGGCAAGAGAAGGACCATTTAACCAGGAACATTGCCAAGTTTCTTGGGATTAGGGGTAAGAAGACAGTAAGGGAAGACAAGTTGGGTTGAAAACACTGACTTTGAAAAGCCAGTAGAATTTTCAAGCAAAGATAATCGAATTTGCAGGATTCCAGGGATGTGCATTTGGAATTGACAAAGGAATCTGCTGAAGAAGCTAAAGTCAACAGTGGATTCTGGAGAAGCAGGAGAATGAGGAGGGCTCTTCTGCCATTTAGACTGGGTGGGAATAGGGGGGAATGTTTGGGATCAGAGAGAAGAAAGAGAAACCACCGAAGAGAATAAAATACCCAAACACTTGTATGGTGATTTCTTCCAAGAACACTACAAAAAAAAAAGCAAACTAGATACTGAAGTTATGTACTTAAATGCCTTTCTCACTCCAAAAGTATTTTATGGTTTGAGTATTTAAAAATTTTTTCACATTTAGTTTTTTTAAAGATTCTAAATTGTATTTTTAATATAGTATGAAGCACTATATTGTTACTTTAAATGGAGAGCAGTTCCCCCAGAACTATGTTAGTCCATTCTGTGCATGTCATCATGTAAACTGACATATAAGCACACACGAACACTCACACACACTACAGAGGTATGTGTAATCTACATTGCCCCACTGGTCTACTGGTGTTCTGCCAAGACCGTTTATTTTTAAATGTCCACATCTTTATATTTATTAAGGCACAGAAACCAACCTTCTTAAAAAAGACTGGTTGAAAGTCTTTACTGACAACTTTGTGTGTACAGGATCTCCTCTCCACCATGGTTGGGAAGAATGCTAAGAAATTATTTTCAAGATACTTTTTCCTAGCTTTGTTTCTTAATACCCCTCACCATTAACGCCACATTTTTTCCAGAAAGCATTTTTAACTTTAAAAAGTATTTTATGTCAGTTCATTATTTTGTGTCATTATACATGTGCTCTAAGTGTTGAATGTTGAATGCCCTCGTCAGTATTTGTTTCTCTGAAATATTTGTCCCTTAATGCCCACTTAAGGCCTTATTTCCCAAGAAAAAGGATATTTTCTTAAAACAATGCAGCTATCAAAGTTCGCAGATGTAACATCAACATGATATTTTCATCTAATAAACATTTCATATTGCAATTTTGACAAATATTCTAATGATTTCACCCGTTCTGAGGGAGAATCGAGTTCAGGCTCACATCCTGTACAATGTCACCTTGGTCTCCTTTTAATCTGGAATGGCTCCTCAACTTCACTTGGTTTTTCACAACATGGACATTTGAAGGCCAAAAGTAAGTTATTTTATCGAACATCCTTCACTTTGGGCTTTTCTTATGTTACCTTGTGACTAAATGCAGTTGTTATGTTCCCTACCAGAATAACAGATAACTATTATTTGTCAGAGTATCATATTGGAAGGACTCAATGTCTGTGTCCTCCCGTCAGCAATGGTAATTCTGAATCGCTCAGCCTAGGTGTTGCGCGAGATTTCCACTACAGTCACTGCTTTGCCCTTTAACTAATAAGGAATCTTCGAGAAAAAAGTCTTTGTAAACATGGAGATTGCCTGTTCCCTGCCAGTCTTTTTCGTTTGTAAATTCCTATTAATTTTTAAGATTACCATCTCTTCTGTATGCAAGTTTCACCAGTCCCAGATAATGATAATTTCATCTTCCCCACTTCCTGTGGAGCCTGTCCATGTCCTTGTTACAGGACTCATGGTAAACCTGTGTCTGCATAACTGTCTCCTGCACATTAACTTCTCAAAGGCAGAGACAACATATTGTAAGGTGTTCAATGCTAAGAATTACTTGCATTATTTATTAATGGAGTTAGATTGTATCAAAAGAAACCTTCCTAGGTTTGTCATTTTGGATTAACAAGACAATAAGCAAAACGGAGCCTGCTTTGTAATCCCTTGAATTTAAGAACATTTAGTAAAACTGTATTCCTAACATATAAGAATGGTTGCCTAATAGCGTATCTGAAATGTTTATAAAAAAAATGATTCATCTGTTTTGACCTTACCTTGACATCCTGGAAAAGCAAATATTATATTTTACTTCAGGATCTACTGCTCTGTACGGACACACCTTCTCCCATCTCATTTCCACAGTATACAACTCATGAAATTAGTGTGTGCTGGCATGGATGTGATCATCACTGTCATTCTGTAACACATGCTATTTTGAATGAGTCTTATGCTAGTATCTGTGCAGTTTTATTTCTAAGAGAAACGACAGTCAAAGGCGTGCTTGTAATTTGTATATTGTATCCTTTCCGCCACTCGTGTCTGGTCGCTGGACTGCTCTGGAAGATGGGAGATTGTGAGCTCTGCAGTCCCTGGACTCCTGCTGGCTCCAACCCTGCTGTGCCTCCTCTCCTGCTTTGTATACGTCCCACAGCAGCTGCAGCACAGGGATTTGTGAAGATATCTCATATTAATACAAAACTTTCCATTTTATTTTGCTCTGAAAAATCACAGTTGATAAATGCTGTGGATGGATGTAGATCTTTGAGCCATCATCTGCTTCTGTAGCATCTCAAGGGGTCAAGCCTACAAATGTGAACCCCAACATCTACAAAATAACAAACATAATGCCATTTTTTTCAAGGCCATATGAACTCATTCTTTGGATATCTTTTGACTATGGCCTGTGCTCCAGGCTAAAAAAGTGACAAGAATAAATTAAAGACGGTTCTTGCCATGAAGGAGTACCATGCAAGAGTCTGATGAAACAGGAGTGAGTTCTATGAGTTGTCTTTTTCATTTCACAGAAAAAATTATCTCCCAGCCAACTTCAGCATTTCCCAGTTCCCATGACGAGCTTCCTCTCTGTTCCACTTCATAATTGCCAAAGTCAACTTTTGAAACGTTGCAGCTGTGTCCTTCTTAGAACTTAACATGGGTAGGCTTTTTGAACTCAGAGGTTGGAAGGCTTCTTCAGATGAACAGGTTAATGTGAGTAAAATATGTTTAATGAGTTTTAACAACTTTTTGTTCACATTAGATTAAAAAAAATTTACTGAGCACAAAGTTTAAGCACATTCCTTGATATTTCAGGCGTGAAAAAAATGAGAGAGGACACTTTTGCCTCAAGGAGATTCCAGCCTGCTGGGGAAAATGGCAAGTTTGCAGGGAAGCTCAGCTGCTGACAAAGTCAGAGCCCCCAGGTCAAAGATCATTCCTCACAGATTGTGGCCTTAAAAACACGCCAGAGTACATTGATCAGTTGTGACAAACAATCACTGCGGTATTCCTGCTGCTGAAAGTGTGATACAAGAAACAGCAGTGGCGACATCATCAGAGAGCTCCTCAGCAAAGCAGATTCTCAGCCCCCAGGTGAGAACTGGAGATTGGAATCTGCATTTTAACATGCTTTTCAGGTGATTTGCATCCACAATAATATCTGAGGAGCCCTGACACAGCAATTTTATTCTTTTATTTACACTTCAAATAGTGACAGATATTTGCAAAGTTGATTTTGTAGGAGAAGAAAAGACTGTGCCTTATACTGCAGAAATATTATTTATGTATTCCCCTAAAGCCCCGTGTCCTTTACTTCTGTCCTTCTTGACTGAAAGTCTTTGAAGACATTGCAGCTAAATAATCCTGTGCGGTTATAAGGAAATCAAAAGAAAACATCACCATTCTGGTCACTGGCAGCAGCACCAGCTGTTATGTAATTTTGTTATAAAGCTATTTCCTGCGACTGGAGGGTTTGAAATAACATTTACTTGTATAATTCTAATTCCATTTAGTTGATCCATCCGGGGCCAAATAAAAAGCATAAATTAATCCACTATGAATATGTCAGGCAGATAACCATTTTAGAACACAAGAGAATTAAATGTTGTTTACAAATAATTTATAGCCTTATAAAAGTACCTTTCAAAAGATGTCTAAACATTCACTGTAAGTCCCATATTTGGCCCTTTATTGTTCAGGAGAGCAGCATTTTCCAAACGTTCACGGTTCTTAGCACTTTGGGATAGAGGAGACGTTTTGGGAAAGACGCTCAGAGAGAAGGAATGACTGAAAGCACGGAGAGAATGCACCATCCTCACGAAGCCTGGGGGAACGAAGCTTCCCTATCTCTGCAGTCTGAAAGTTCATCCCTCAAATCTAAAAATGCAACGAATCCATTTTAAGGCCTCTGCAGCTATGTAATCCAGTGATTCTAACTTTATTTTTCTGTGTGTATATGTACGTGTGAAAGCGAGAGACGGAGATTGATTCACCGAAAGTCTTATTCCCCCGTATCGGGAAACTGTGCAAGAGGAACGGTTGCCAGTCATTCTTCCAAGGTCTCCCGGCCTTCCAGCCTGTCTTGAGTAAACATCAAACCACAGCCTTTCAACATGTAGGTCATTCTAAGTGGCTGGACCTTTCCTAGTTCATCCTGGTTGTTCTTCCTCATATCCAGTGTAGTAAAGACTAAATCTAGAGTCCAGGCTCCTAGTTTTTGGAGCTTTATTCTTGGAGGCTGGACCCTGATCTTCTTCTGAGTATCTCAGATAAACACCCCACACATAACGCATGGATGTCACTTGAGCACTACAAATTGCCACAGTCAAGGCCTCCATACACCTTCCTCCCTCTGGCCAAGAAAGGCCCACTGGCTCTGAATCAGCTGAAAGTTTCTTTGGCTCTTAGGCTGGAGGAGTGTTGGGGGCAACAGGGCAGGGTTTCTCTTTCGGTCAGTTTTCCAATCCACAGTTCAGCTACCAGCAATTAAGTCTCTTCGTTCTCAGGTCTAAGAGCCATTAGGGATCTGAGCCCGAACTCCCCCAAACAGGTGAGGCTGTTAAAAAGCTTGAAGGTATTGAGGCTAGTCACAGTGGCTCATGGTTATAATCCCAGTGACTTAAGTAGGCTGAGGTGGGTGGATCAAGAGGTCAGGAGTTCAAGACCAGCCTGGCCAACATAGTGAAACCCCGCCTCTACTAAAAAACACAAAAATTCATGGAGGTTGCAGTGAGTTAAGATTGTGCCATTGCACTCAAGCCTGGGTGACAGAGTAAGACTCTGTCTCAAAAAAAAAACAAAAACAAAAACAAAAAAACTTGCATGGCCACTCACCACAAAAATTTCCCCACTTGAAATATGGGCAAGAAGGCGGGGAAAGCAGGAGCCAAAGCTGCTGTATAAACAAACATAAATAAGTAGGAAACAAGTGGTAATATCCACAAAAAAAAAAACTAGCACAAGTAAATGAAAAAAATCAGACATAAACAACCAATATAAAGTAGCAACAGTGTCATACAACAAAAGATATAGGAAGTCAAAGGTTTCTGAGAGAAAAGACAAAAACGATCCCAAATAAGAAATTATTAAAATTAACGGGCGTGGCCAGGACAGTGGCTCACACTTGTAATGGGAGACTGAGGTCAGAGGGTCTCTTGAACTCAGGAAGTTAAGGCTTCAGTGAGCTGTGATTGTGCTGCATTCCAGCCTGGGTGACAGAAACCTTAGCATAAAAAAAAAAAAAGAATAAAAGGTCAAAGAGTATAATAGGATAAGAACTCTAGGAAGCGATGAAGGACACCCAAAAGAAAGCATTGCTCTCATGAAAACAAAATAAAACAACCCTACTTTCCATGAACCAGCCAAGAAACATGAAGGTATTTTTGAAAAGAATACATTCCCAAGATTTGGATAACCTTTTTTCTAGGCCTAACTCTGACACGAATTTATTCTCTGACTCAAGAAAGTAGTGATTCTCAGTAGGTTTAAATTTCCCCATCTGCAAACTGAGACAGTTCCTGTGAGTCTAAATTATGTGTGTGCACGCATGTGCATGAGTGTGGACACACACGTGTGTATGACTGTATCGATCTCAGGTTATGGCCTGTTTTCTTTTTCTATAACTTACAACCATTCATTCGAACTTTCTTTTCAATCCGATTGTTCTTCAATGTTATGAATCTATAATACTTTGTCCAGTATCTCTGAATTTTCCTATAAAATTTAAAATGATTTTACTTGGAACTCTGAGCAGCCTCTTGCAGATAAACATCTCCATCATTGAAATTTCTGTTTAAAACAGAAACAAAATGTTCCCAGTCCCAAAAGGAGTGCAATATATGACTGGCTAGAACCTAAATTTTCAGTTAAAAGATAATTCTATTTTTCCAGATGGGATAAAATGGTATTTACTGCCCAACATCATAAGTTATAATTTACCTCAGTGTAGGCCAAGATATTCTTTCCTATTGAAAGGCATTTGTTCAGGGATAACTGCTAAGGAAGAGGGAAATTTTTCTTAGCAACATTAAGCTGAAAAGATATTTTTTCTCACCTGAAGTCAATAATTTCTATAAAAATATTCACCCACAATGATAGGGAGGATTTTATAAGAGGCATTTCACAAAAGATATTCACAATTTTACAGGTGAGGAGGGGTTTAATGGGAGGCTCAGCAAAGCACATTCTATGGGAAATAAGGTAACCTTCCACCATCTTTTGCACGCTACAGACTTGTGCAGTAACTAATATGAACATAAATAGGTACCAGACCAGGAATAGAGGTGAGGAAGTCTCTGCAGTCACAGAAGAATCTCTCTCAACTGTAATGACTGTACGGAAGCAATTGTAGTGCCGCAAAAACAGCCTCTGGAGTATTAGCTAGGTCAGCCAGAAGCACCCAGTGCTTCCTAGGTCCACAGACGGGAAACCCTTTCAGAACCCTAAGCAGACAACCTGATCGGACAAGGAGTGGGTCGGAGGGTACCAGGCAATCCCCACTAACCAGAGCCTCCCCAACCTCCCTGAAAGAGGTTTGCATAGTAACACCACATTCACGCAGTGGCTGTTTCAGATATCTTCAGAATGTGTTTTAAATATATTACATCTTTTATTTGTATACCATTCATTCATCGGTGCCGTTAATCCTTTCTAACAAATGACTGTCATATATTTTTTCCGATTT
This sequence comes from Leontopithecus rosalia, assembly GCA_028533165.1. Taxonomy (NCBI): domain Eukaryota; kingdom Metazoa; phylum Chordata; class Mammalia; order Primates; family Cebidae; genus Leontopithecus; species Leontopithecus rosalia. The sequence continues at coordinate 188,300,141 of CM052648.1, forward strand.
CCAATGTAATAGATTAGCATTAGGTAACCCTAAAGAGAGCTGTGTGAACAGAGCGGATTTGACATTTGCAGGCATGATCCACTTTTTAAGGCTGGAGAACCCAGAGGCAGTGCCCTGAGTGGCTTCTGTCCAGCCAGCTGCCCAACACGGATATATTAGTACATTTTGAATCTCTGTATTTAAAATATTGCTGTATTTTAGTCTGTAAGTTGATGCTAGGCTTCATTTTATTGTTTTCCTATTTGACATTTTTTCTGATTAAAAGAAAAAATCACTAAGGCATAAAAATGCCAAATATAAAGATACACATAATGAAAGAACTGAAAAAAATGCTATACTTCTGAAATAACTATCTTCAATAGTTTAATGTACATTCTTCCAGTGGTATCCTTATATGCGATAACAGTTAAAATTATTTCTTAAAAACTCAGTTACATTTTTAAAAAATTTAAATGAGCTGTATGTATGAAATTTGAATATATACACAATGAATATGGATCCTTCTCCATACTTATCAAAATGTGTTAGACACATTTTAATTGGTAGCAAACTTTGACAAAAAAATTATGACAATCCCTGCTAATGTTAACATTATATTTAGTCTTAAAAAAAAAAAAGACTTACTAGGACCTAAAGTCAGGAATTAATTAGACGTTAAGCAACACACATATGTTGGCCTGATTGTCTACTTGACATGACACCCGACTTCACATCTTCTGTTCATTTTTTATTTTGAAATAAATACAGATGCACAGAAGGTTACAGATGACTATTCAGAGAAATCTTGTATACATTTTCTACAACTAAGATAAAATGTCAAAACCAAGAAGTTGACCTGTCTACAACCCATAGAACTTGTTAAGAGCTCACCATTATACATGTGGTCTGTGTGTACCTGTGGTTCTAGGGGTGTGTCTGTGGTTCTATGCAGTTGTTACATGTGTAGCTTTTAGTAACCACCACCATAATCAAAATACTATATCATAGCATTAACATGAATCTCCCTAAAATTACTCCTTTATAGCCAAGTCCGCCATCTCCCATCTCTAACCCCTGTCAATCTCAAATCTGTTCTTCATTTCTGTGATTATGTTAGTTCAGAAATGTTACATTAATGAAACTATGCAATTTGTATCCTTTTGAGAAGGCCTATTTTACTCTTACAATTTCCTTGAAGGTGATCCAAGTTGCTATTTTGTGTACCAGTGTTTTGTTCTCTTTTTATTTTTATTTATTATTTATATTTGAGACAGGGTCTTGCTCTGTCACCAGGGGCCCAGGTAGGAGTGCAGTGGCGTGAACAGGGCTCACCACAGCCTTTACCTCATGGGCTCAAGCAATCCTCCTGCTTCAGCCTCCTGAGTAGCTGGCACCTCAGGCATACACCACCATGCCTGGCTAAATTATTTTTATTTTTTTGTAGACAATGATGGGACTTTTGTAGAGACCAGCCATGTTGCCCGGGCTAGTTGCTACCTCTGGGGCTCAAGCAGTCTTCCCACAATGGTCCCACAAAATGCTGGGATTATAGGTGTGAGCCACCACATGCAGCCTTGTTCCCTTTTATTGCTAAAAATTTTTTCATGCTGTGGATATACCACATGGTGTTCAATGATTCTCTCACTAAAAGACTTTTGAATCATTTTCTGTTTGGACCTATTACCAAAAAAGCTGCTATGAACATTCATATTTAAGTTCTTACATGAAAATCAGTCTTTATTATCTGGAATGTGTGCCTCAGAGTGCAATTATTAGGTTTTATGGTAAGTCCATTTTAGTTTTGAAAAACAGTACCAAACTATTTTTGGGATAGCTGCACCATTTGTGTATCCACTAGCACTGTATGAGTGATCCATTTTTTGTATCTTCACCAGCATTTAATGTTATTCCTATTTATTTAGTCACTCTAATAGATATGTACTAATTTCTCATGGCAGTTTTAATGGGCATTTCTTTACTGGTTCATGATGCTGAAGATCTTTTTATGTGCTAATTTTCCAACTATATACCCTATTTAGTGAAATGTCTGTGCATGTTCTCTGAGCATTTTTAATTGGATTTTTTGAATGTTGAATTCTGAAAGTTCTTTATATATTCTAAATACAAAGTCATTGTCAGATATGCAATTTGTAAATATTTTCTTCTAGCTTATAATTTTCTTTTTATCTTTATAACAGTCTCTTGCAGAACATTTTTAAAAATATTAAGCACAATTTATCAAGTTTTCCTCTATGGATCATGCTTGTGGTGTCCAATCTAAGAACTATTGACCTACGTTTAGGTAGCAAAGATTTGCTCTTAGTCCTTTTCCAAAAGTTTTATAGTTTTATGTTTTAAATTTATAACCTATTTTGAGCTAAGGTGTGAGGTTCATATAAGGTGTGAGATAATAGGTGGAAGTTTATCTTTCTTGTTATGAATGTCTAATTGCTCCAGAACCATTTACTGAAAGTGCTACCCCTCATCCATTGAATTAGTTTTGTTCTTCACTAAAAATGAGTTTGGTATATTTTTCCAGGTCTATTTCTGGATTCTTAATTCTGTTCCATTTACCTAAGAGTCTATAATTCTGTCAGGATTACACTGTATTGAATACTGCAGCTAGAGATTAAGGTCTAAAATTGTCTTCACTATTCTAGGGTCTTTGTTTTCGTGTAAATTTTAGTATTAACTTTAGGATAATTTGTCTGTTTATAAAGAACTTGCTGAGACTTTAATGGGAATTGCCTTAAATCTGTATATCAATTTGTTGAGAACTGACATTAGTATATTAGTCTTCCAATACATGAATGTGATGTATCTCTCTCATTGTTAGGTCTTCTTTCATCATACAGATCCTGTACATGTTTTATTTTCCTTGGAAAACTGCAGGGTGTTGTATTTTTTAAAAAATATCTGTTTCAATTTGTTCTTTGATAGTATAAAAAAATTCAACTGACATTTTTGGTAATCTTTTGTCCTATGACCTTATTGAAATAATTTATTAATTTAAAAAAGTTTTTTGTTGTTTTGTTTCTGGACACCTTGGTGTTTTCTATGCAGATAATCATGTCATCTACAAACAGAAACAGTTTTACTTCTTCCTTTCCAACGTATATGCATTCTTTCTTTCTATTTTTCTTGCAGTACAGCAGAGACTAGAACCACGAGTGCTATGTTAAATAGTAAGAAAAGCAGACATCCTCATGTTAATTCTGATCTTGGAGATAAATCATTCACACTTTTACCATAACTTCTGATGTTGGATACAGGCTTTATATGGATGCTTTTAATAAAGCTTAGGATGTTCTCTCCATTCCTAGTATGATGACAATTTTTATCATAAACAAGTATTGAATTTTGTCAAATGTCTTTTCTGTGTAAATTGATATAATCCCATAATTTTTCATCTCTTGATATGATGGATTACATAGATTGATTTTCAAATGTTGAACCAGCTTAGCATTTCTGAAATAAATCTCACTTGCTCTGTATTTATTTTTAAAAGCAAAGAAAGCACAGCATCAGGATATAAGATTTTAAAAAAATTAACTGATATATTTCACAGAGAAAATACTGAAGAACAACATTAATAGACACTTGCAGTAAAATCAGAATTTATATTATAGTGTGTGTGTATACACACACACACGTTTTTAAAGTGAATATGAACAGCTATATCCTTTGCACTAAATTTTCATAGGAATTTAAAAAGAGAATTAGAGGCCCCTTCCACTGCATGATAGAAATGAAAAAAAAGATAAAGAATCTTAGAATTCTTAAATGAGACTCATATATTTTAGTTCTTATGAACTGCTATGACAACACAACCCTAAAATTAGAGCTGAAATAGATGGGAAAACATTATTTGATATGAAAAGTATTTCCTTTTACAAACATTAGTTATAAGACAAGAAATAATACTATTGCAGCATAATAAGAAATATATGTTTGGCTTCTGTCCCCAGTTCCTGATGCTTAGATCATAACATCCTTGGAATTTCCCCAATGATCTGGGTGAGACAAGTATCTTTTTAAAATTCATAGTAACTCCTTTTTGGTCATATCTGAGTTTATGCTAATGAGGTGACCCTTGGAGGCTAGGGACTTGTCACCAGAAAGACCAAAGTATGATTAGAGTAGTTGGACATTTTTGCCCCAACCCTGGACCTCTGGAAAGAGGGAAAGGGCTGGAGATTGACTTGATCACCAATGCCCAGTGATGTAATCAGTCATGGCTAGGAAATGAAACCTCCACAAAACCCTAAATAATGGGTCTGGAGAGCTTTTGGCTTGGTGGACACATGAGAAGCTCAGAGTGGTACTCCCGGGTACAGCATGGAAGCTCCACACTCCTTCCCTATACCTTGCCTCTTTCATGTGGTTTTTCCTACATTGTGTCTTTTATAATAATCGAGTCATAGTAAGTAAAGCATTTCCCTGAGTTCTTTGAGCCATTATAGAAATTTATTAACTAAAGAAGGGGTTCCGGCACTCAGTTAGCAGTTACAGGTGACAACTTGAGACTTGAGACTGGTAACTGAAATGGGGACAGTATTGTAGGAATGAGCCATTAATGTGTGTGGATCTATGTCAACTCCATGTAGCTACTATTAGAGTGGAACTGAATTGTAGGACACCCAGTTTGTGGGTAAAGAGAATTGGAGAGTTGCTTAGTGTGCAAAGAACTTGCACATTTGGTGTCTATACGAGCAGAAGATGTGTTATATATGAGTAGAAGAGTAGTTTTTTTCTTTAAGTGCCTTTTTAAAATCCAAGTCATCCATTTGTAGAAATCATATTGTGAAACTTGTGTGTACCATGTTGCAAAGAATTCTTAATGCTTCTAAGGTACCTTAACACGTGGACTATCAATATAAGTGGTGTTTTATATTAATATCCTAAAGTGACACACAAAATCTATAATTCACATTAGCATCATTTATAATGTAATTGATATATCTTGCACAAATACATTCATATTAACATCCTAAAATGATACTACTAAAATTGCATTTATGGGAAATAATTCTCCAGAGCCTCTTGCCTTTCTGCATATCTTGTGAGGAGGCACTGACTCTTGTTCTGGTCTCTTTTTTCAAGGACCTTCTGGTAATGAACAACCCTGCAAGACAGAGAAAGTGTGTCTCCATGGAACAAACAAAGAGCAGGGGCATACCTAATGCCCGTTAAAAATGATTTGTTTTCCCTAATCTCAAGCTGCCTCTCTTGTAATGCAATGTACTGGGTGAGCAGGGGTCACTTGGCTCTGTTGATGTTACCCCTATGGGAACTGGGGCTCAGCAAACAGTCACACAAATGATGGCAGTCTGCAAGTAGGGTAAAATCTTAGGCCTGTCATTTTTTACAGATATATGATTCATTATACCTACTGTAAGTAAATTAATTAGAAAATAAACTCTTCATTTATGGGAGACGAATGGCACTTTTGAAGTTCTAAGAACATGGTAATTTATAAAATGGCACATCTATGTCTGAAAACCAAATTCATCATTCATTTTTATGTTAATTTATCTCTTTTTAAAAATAATTCATACAAGAGATACTTTTCTTTCAAAATATATGTCAAATCATGTCACTACCTTCTTCAAAACATGCCAGTGACTTCCCCTTCTCGTTCAGGGTAAAATCCAAAGTGTTACCCATAGCCTAAAGGACTCTTCCAGACCTTATTTCCTGGTACTTTTCTGAAATTATCATGCACCACACTCCCCTGTGTCCACCCTGCAACCACACGGGACTCCCTGCTAGCTCTTCTTCAAACACACTTTCTTCTGAGGGCCTTTATGTCTGCTTCCTCTCTCTGAAACAACTTCGCATTTATCTTCCCTTTGTTGCTCCAGACCTGATGACTGCAATAGCCAAGAGCCCACAGAAGTAATACTGGAACAGAAATTCTTTCTACAGTAGTCAGTATACACCAAATTGTTTTAACATTTTCCTAATATGCTTCTGCTCTTGTATATATATTTTTTATCTTGTACATTTTGGTGTAGATCTCTCTTATAATTTGGCTTTCCTTATAATTCTTATCTTGCTAAGGTAAAAATCAGCACTAAAAAACTACTGACTTAGGGAATAAAAACACCGATAGTACTTGAAACATAATTGATGATTGGGGCACATACCTACTGCACCAAATATACTTCTCCTCTTTTTACCAATGTTCTCAGCTAAAAGACTGCAATTCTGCCTCATTCTTACATCCAGATAGGAAATGTAGCTAATCTCTGAGAAGTGAGTTACAGCAGAACTTGTAGGTGATTTCTAGCAGTGCTACTCAGAGGAGTTTGCTACTCTTTCCTTGACATGATTTGGCTGTGTCCCCACCCAAATCTTATCTTGAATTGTAGCTCCCATAATTCCCATGTCATGGGAGGGACCCCATGGGAGGTAAATGAATCAAGAGGTCAGGTCTTTCCCATGTTGTTATCATGACAGTGAATAAGTCTCATGAGATCTGATGGTTTATAAAGGGGAGTTCCCCTGCACATGCTCTCTTGCCTGCGGCCATGTAAGATGTGACTTTGCTCCTCACTCACCTTCCACCATGTTTGTGAGTCTTCCCCTGCCATGTGGAACTGTAGTCAGTTAAACCTCTTTCTTTTATAAATTGCCCAGTCTTGGGTAAGTCTTTATCAGCAATGTGAGAATAGACTAATACATTCCCCCCATCTCTTTTTCCTGCAACAATAAGATGATCTGGGGCATAGTTAGGACAGTAGACTGAAAAGACAGAAAATAAAGCTAGAAGGTATTTAGGTCCCTAATGTAAGAGCTCTGTCTACTACTACAAATAAGTGACATGAAAATATCTGACATGCCTACTTCTGCAAATACATGACATGAAAGAGAAACAAATTTATATCCTGCTTCAGCCTGTACTGTTTTGGAGTTTCTGTTTTATGCATCAGAATATCATTTTGAATGAAAAACTATTCAAAGAAATTTGAGTAGGCTAATATCATAGCCCCATCATTCTGTTACCCCATTGTATATCTTTTTTTTTCTTTTTTTGAGACGGAGTTTCGCTCTTGTTATCCAGGCTGGAGTGCAATGGTGTGATCTCGGCTCACCGCAACCTCCACCTCCTGGGTTCAGGCAATTCTCCTGCCTTAGCCTCCTGAGTAGCTGGGATTACAGGCACACACCACCATGCCCAGCTAATTTTTTGTATTTTGAGTAGAGACAGGGTTTCACCATGTTGACCAGGATGGTCTCGATCTCTTGACCTTGTGATCCACCCGCCTCGGCCTCCCAAAGTGCTGGGATTACAGGCGTGAGCCACCGCCTATATCATTTTTATTCTATCATTTATCATCATCTGACAAGGATGCCTTTATTATTAATTGTTCATTTGTTTGTTGCCTATTTCTTCTCTCCAAACCCCATCTAGATGACAAGTTCCAGGAGAACAGAAGTTCTTTCTTAATGACTGGTATATTCTTAGTACCTGCAAAAACAGGCACTCAATAAATGTTAAATATGTGAAAGATGAATTGGTCGTTGAATCTTTACAAGTGATCCTGTGCTATGAGTATATAAATGAGGACTCTTATTTGGAAGTAAGACCATTTTTCTGCATTAAAAGCACTTACTGGAGATCATGTGTCGCTTTTTCACATTAAGTGAGGCTCACAGATAAAATTGAGTGACTTGTTGGTAGCAAATCAAAGTCTTGCAATCATAAAAGGCTCAAGGGTCCTATTATTCTGCAAACCTTTGGTTGATCCACAGCTTGAAATTCCTAAAGGACACACTGATTTCTCAATCTGCATATCAATGAACAGCCTTTTTTTTTTTAAGCAAAGATGTTATCTTTAAATTACAAATGGAAACTTCCACCCCATGTGAATCAGAGATTTGGAAAGGGGTGTGTATACAATCTAGGGTGGGCACCTGAGAAGTTTTTGACAGCTTAGAGAGAGTAAAGTGACCAATAATTATTCTTACACTTGAAATACCTTTCACCTATGCTTTATGACTGCTATCCTCAGCCAACAAAGCTATGCAAGCCATAAAATATTTCTGGAGGCTCAGAAAGTGAGTCTCTTTTTACTGAATGAGGAGCAAGGGCATAAACCAGACCTGAGAGCACAAGGCCCACTGTGGAATTCCATTTTGCACTAACAATGGAAAATTAAGATAATACAGACTTAGATAACATGCGTCATTTGGCAATAGAATAGTGTCTTAAAACTCTGGTGAATTTTTCACCTTATCAAAACTGGTAGAGTTCATGAGAAAAAAGAACAAAATCTTAGACAAAGGGACTTCGAGACCATTTGGTAGAATCCACTCAATTTGCATGCAAAAAGATTTAGGTGCAAAGCTATTGAGTGAGTAACCCAAAGTCAATCAGGTCAAGGAGGAACCAGAATCCAGACCCATTCCAGGAAGGCTACTGTCTTTCCAGGGCACCATCCCATGAGCCCCATTCTGTAATTTAAGTTTAGCATAGAGTCCCTGACCTGATTCTTCTATATATCCTGAAGAGTGAAAATTACCACAAAATACTAAGGCTGGTAGCACACTGCCTGGGAAATAGTAAGCCAAGAAGGCTGCATATAAACAACTTGCCCTCAAACCCATGCTGTGCCATTCCCTCCTGGATGCGGCCCATTTCCTCCACTCCCTTTGCATTCCCTGGGATCCCTTCTCTCCTATTTTTTCATTTGATTAAAGATGGATGCTTGGCTGCCACTTTCAGCCATCAGTCTGTAGTGAGAGAGGGTGTATGAAAAAATCAGATTTCATAATATTAGCGAAATCAGAGCATTTAAGGTGATTTTATTTTTCATCTGTAGCATTAAGCCTTGGAGTCTGGGTTTCAGTTTGAGACTGACATAGAATAGTCTTGGCATAAAACAAAGTATACAGATGTATGTTTGGGAAGAGGTGTGTGTGTGTGCGTGTATGTGTGTGTATATGTGTTTGTGTATGTGTGTGCATGTGTGTGGGTTTTATGTGCATGTATGTGTATATGTGTATGTGTGTATGTGTGTGGGGTATGTATGGTGTGTATATGTATGTGTGTAGGTGCGTGTATGAATATGTGTATGTGTATGTGTGAATGCATGTGTGTGAATGCATGTGTGTGCACATGTGTGTATCTTTGTGCAGTTTTAACATATTTTGTGTCTGAGTCCTGATCAAGAGCAGAAGGATAAATAAAACAGTGACAGGATCAAACCTCATTATGTTCTCTGTCCGAGTTGGAAAATGAAGTTTACCATCCTCTTTAGCTTTACTATTTAATGATGAAAGAAAAGCTCTCTGACAGGTCCTATCATTGCAGATAATGATTGGCTTTTCTTATACAGAAAAATACCGTTAATTGCTAATTTATACATGTTTGCTAACTTCTTTCCTTCCTGGCTTTAAAATTGCTAATAGTGAAACAATTGTTACCTGAAAAAAAGGGAAAGTGTTTTTTTGGTTTTTTTTTCTATTTTCTTAAAAAGTCTTTGCTTAGACTAAGTTTACAGCAGAGTTACATAGCAGGAACTCTAAACATTGAGGATGAGAAACCAAAGATACATAAATCATGCTATCTTCTCAACAAGGAGCCCATTCTGTAAAGAAAACAAACATCAGAAAACAGGACTACATATAGAGTCTTGCATGTGGGTCACATACATATGGGCCAAGGAAGGAAATAATGAATTTTCTAGGTGACTCAGGGAAGGCTTCATGATCTGGATTTTATGAAATAGGGTAGAATAAGTCAGACAAAGAATTGGAAAGGCCATTTTAGGAAGAAGGAAAAACTGGCACAAAAAAGGCAGGTGTGAAGTGGCATGCCAGGTATTAAAAATGAGAAGTGACAAGGAGGTTGGAAAAACAAAAGTGTAGAAAATAAATATTTTCTAGTCGCAATGAAAGATTGACTTACCAATTGTTTGTACTCTGTCAAAAGCTTCTGTGAACGAGCCTCCTCATGAGAGTAAGAAAATAGGAGCCCACGTTACAAGGATGGGAGTTAAATAAACTCAGGGTCAAATCTCTCACATTTTTATGATAAAAATAGGCACATTTTTGTAACAGGAATGTTATGTTTATAACAAACATACCTTTGTTTCTTTTTCATAAAAGAAACTGGGAGTAGGCAAACCCGGTTGGCATGGAAACCTTGGCTCCACAAAGATATTCTGAAGTCCATGTTAGTTCCATCTTCTACCTTTGGCATCATCTAGTTTCAGAGGCAGAAGATGGAACTAACCTGGACTTCAAAATTTCATCATTCTTATCTACATGTTTCAGGGTGATTTATCATCAAGTCTGAGCTCCAACTTTAAGATCTGGGGAAAGGTGAAAAGCAAGGCAAGCAATTTCAAGCAACGTATGCACAAAGCTCACACATCTGCCTGTTCCTCTCAGGTTGGCTAAACCTGGTCATGTGGCCACACGTAGCAGCAAGGAGGGGCCGATATATGTTCTCGGAGGCCAGCATGCAAAAGCAGGAAGAAAGGAACATGGGTTTGGGAGAGGAAGCTAGATGTCTGCAACATCCTAAATTATCAAAGTCAGTAGCAAACCCTAAAACTAGGTAATCTGTGATCCAGGAAAGGTATGTTCATAATTCTTTTGCAAAGGAATCTACATATTAGTCCTGGCTGAATGTATTAGCTCTGTGATTTAAAGAATGGTCCTAAGTGTTCTTATCTGTACTGGGAAGATCTCCTTATTAGCTGATTTTGAAGATCTCTTTTTTGTCACATTTTTCTCTCCCTCCAGCTTTTCTATGACCTGTATGTTGTAAAGACCACCCGCTTCTTAAAACTCTTCCACCCAAGCCCATGAGCTTCTTGAATGCCGCTTCATTCCACATCTCTTCAAGTTCCATTTTCACCTGCTGTGCACTTTCTGCTTCTTTCTCCTCCTTCATCACATGAGTGGGCTCCTATTCTTGTCCAAATTCTTAGAGACACTCACCCTTTCATTAGTACCCTCCATCCTTTCATCATCAGAATCAAGTAGCACTTCTAATACTTTTCCTTTAGATATAACTTTCCAGCCTAAAACCCTTTGAGACTCCATTCATCTAAAAGTATCTCTTGTGGGGTCTCACCAAGACCTGAATTCTATAGGTCTAAAGATTGATTGGTGCTACCCGGTCCTAATTCTTGCCTCCTCCTTTTACTTATTGGGTATTCAGTCTCCAGCCACTGGAACTTAACATTCGAATCTCTGATACTCTTCACTTACTTGCTGTTGTCATCCCATTTGTTGACATGTTGTTTCACTTTTTCTTTACAAATAAGTCCTAAATCCATCAACTTTGATGTTTCTGATGGTTTTTACCCTAGCACAGTACCCTGTTCTCCCTCATGTACAATTTTTCTAACCGGTTTGACATTAGTCATGCCTTGAATTAAATTTGCTAATTTTGGACTAGTCATTTTTATTCTTGTCAATTTCCAATTCATTCAACATTCTAATAGAGTAATTTTTCATCCTTTCTTGTGATGTTTTCATTGGCCTAGGATGCTTTCCTCTTTTATACTGACTTGAATGAGACATATGTTTTGAAGTCTGTCTCAAAACTTCTTTTTATGTCCTTTTCCACAAGCATCTCAGCCCAGGTAATCATTCTGGCATTGAATTCATACTCATTATATATTGCCTTGATGCTTTCCATAAATGAAAATCTTATATATTAACCATCAACTAGATCGTTATATCATTGTGACATGAATATTTATTTTTACCTCTGTGTTCCATAGTACATATTAAAATGAGTTATCATTAATATATACATAATAAATACAACTAGTCATCTAAGTAGCACCTGAATTTTGGAAGACAGAACCACTCATATGAATATGTAGAACTATACTGTCTGTCAACAATTACAGATTCTTAACTGATTTATATTTCATGTCTTAAATATGCTGCTATGTTGATATCCTTTAGAGCCCCAAGCCAAAAATACTTAATCTTGGATTTTGCACTTCTCCCATCTTTCATGTACATGCCAGCAGCAAGTCCCGTTACTTCTACCATATTCCTTCTCAAACACTGTCACTCTGCTCCAAGCTATCACTGTACCTTACCTGAATTACCATAAACCCTAATTTTTCCCCAGCTTCTGTGCTAACACCCCATAATCCCCTTTCTATTTCAATATCTTTTTTTTTTTTCTGAGACGCAGTCTCGCTTTGTTGCCCAGGCTGGAGTACAGTGGTATGATCTCAGTTTACTGCAACCTCTGCCACCCGGGTTCACGCAATTGTCCTGCCTCAGCCTCTGGAGTACCTGGGATTACAGGTGCACACCACCATGCCTAGTTCATTTTGTGGTTTTAGTACAGACAGGGTTTCACCATGCTGGCCAGGCTGGTCTTGAACTCCTGACCTCAGGCTATCTGCCTGCCTCGGCCTCCCAAAGTGCTGGGATTACAGGCATGAGCCAGCACACCTGGCTGCAAAATTCACTTTCATAATCAATATCCATTCAGTTCTTCCTGAGTGTACTGTCTCCATCTTTATGTGGTCACTGCAGACAGAGCAATGAAAAAAGCAAAGTCTCTGCTATGAGAATCCAGGCCACCCTCTCCCATTGGCCACGTGCCCACTTGTGTCCCTTTCCTGCCCTCCTTTCACCTCATGGTCTGATGCCTTTCTTTTCAAACACCAAACTCCAGTAACGTCTTTCTTTTGCTTCCCAATACTTTTACCTACTTTCCATTCCAGGGCTTTAACATCTGTCATTTTCATGCCTGGAAAGCTCTACCTGAATTGTGTGCATGGCTCTGTCCTCTTCATCATTCACTGCTAGGCCCAGTGGTACCTCTTCCGAAGACCTGCTCCAGCTGATCATTCAAAAGTAACCCTTCCCCACTGCACATGGATGACATCACCGCCCACTTTAATTTTCTTCATTGTCCTCTTTACATTCTCAAATTACATTGTTTTTGGTATGTCTGATTTTTTAGTCTTTCCTGAAGACTATCAGTTTTATGAAGGAAGGAATGTTTTCTTTCTTATGACTTCATTTCTTGGGCTTGGCTCAGAGAAGGCAATTATTTGCCTAATTGATAAAATTAATCATATATTCTTTCGGGTTTTGAGGAACAAGCTTAAAACTCCGGAGAATTATGTTTAATACACAGATTGTTTTTCTCTTTCTAAATTATAACTAAACATTTTAACAACAGTGGGAAAAAAAGCTGAGTTTTGACCAGCAAGGAGTAGAGGCTTGGTGATGATTCAAGAGTCAAAGAGAAAGAGCTGAGAAACAAAAAGAAAGAGTCACCTTAACAATGGGAGAAACACTGCCCTTGTCGGTGCCAATCTGAATGGGAGCCAAGAAAACACTTTAAATGAGTTGGAGACCAGAGAAAAATAGTCAAATACGGTAAACCCAGATAAGAGCAAAGTAAAAGGCTCTGGCTGTGGAAACCAAGACTAGGAAATGATTTTTTCAAGAAAAAATTAAAAAATAGAGTTACTTCTCCTGTTTTGTTGGCATTGTTTGTTCCTTGGACTCATTTTGATTAGGCTACCGCAAACTGGCCACTGTTTCAAGACAGAGTCTCTCAAAGACTGGACAATTACTATGTTATTGTCTCTTGGTATTGCATGAATATCACCATGTGACATGTTTTCATATAAATAATAAATAACACCATTAAAAGCCAGAAAAGGGGAAATGGAATCAACAAAGAAAAGCTCTGTAACTTGGTACGCCATCACTCTGTATCTGATTGATAACTTTGCGCTTCCTACTTAGCATTTATCTTAGTTATTACATATGTCTTGAAAGTATAATAGTCTAAAATAGTGTTTATCCATTCTGTCTAGAGGGAAGAAATCACTTGTCAAATAAACTTCCAAAATAAACAGTCTTGGTAATTTAATTAAAAACCAATGCATAAAACCTTGTGTAGTACAAGGAAATTGTGTAGAGAGAGAAGGATCCAAATCATGAACAAAGTAAACATCAATCTAGTTCTGATTGGAACCAAGCTTTAATAAAACAAAATGAGTGTATATTCCAATACACATCTGGATAATGGATATATCCTTGCAAGCAGGTCCTTGAGCCCTGTACAGCTTATGAGCAAACTGTATCTATTACAACCAGCAAATTACATCTATTTTTCTTCATAAGTAAATTGTATCTATTTTTCTGTTCTGACACCAAATCAGACTCTCATCAATTCACATACGGTTCATTAAAATAGTCTCCCATTTTTGGTGACTGTTCTCACCTATAGTCCTATACAAATCCATAATAATAATTGTTCTAATTCCTAGCAATTTTAGCCCATTGTGATCATTCCCACAAAAGATCCCTTTGAATATTTACTTCTCATGTGACTCAATTACTGTAGGATTATAGGGTTTTTTCTAGAAATTCTATGTTTTGTTCTGCATTGTTGCTGATCTATTCAATGTTGTAGGTTGCTTAGTCAAAAGCCCTGGATATGGAATACATAATCTACATTACATATAAAACTTAAAATATGAGAAATTTTGTTGACTCATGGTGCCTCAAATTACCATAAATCCTTTAAAATAGATTCATTTTTCAAAGTTCTTAATGACTTTGAATTAGACATTAAGACTTGGAACATCACTGAATAGACATTAAGGAAGGTGTGTGGTACAAGCCTGGATAAGACATGGGTTCTGCTTTGTCCACAGCCTGACACTACTACAGAAACTGTATACAAATACCACAAAGAATAACAAACACGACAGCGATGCCGGAAATACGAGCGCCCCTGCATTTTCAGAGAGACAGGAAGGGATTCACAGGCAGACAACACTTTCATGTGGTCTCAAAGGCTGAGAACATTCCAGGTCCAAAAGACAACCCTTGCCAAACTATCCAGGAACAACAGAGAATCATGAAATGTCAAAAATCAAGCACAGTGCAGTGCCAGTTGAATTTGGAGCAGAAAGCATGACTGGTTACTGGGTCAGAATTTAACCATCAACAGATGGTTACAAATTGTTCTTTTCTCAAATTTTAATGTAAGAATAAATTCAAAGTAAATTTGAAATTATATACATGAAACATTTCTTGTACATTCAAGCAAATGTGTATACTTGAAATGTGAGGTTCATATTTAAGAGCAAAGAATTCTAAGAATGATACTTTCATTACAACTCCCTTAAATAAAAATAAAATAATGTACAATTCAGACAGTTGGAAACTTTCACGTATAATCAATATGTAGCCTAAAATGAGTCTACAGTGCACATCCGCGAGCTGCTCCACACACTGCTTTCTCACCTGGGTCTTGCTGTTGAGAAACCCAAAACCATTCTGACCCTGATTCCTTGTACATCACTTTTCCCCACCTCTCCGGAAGCTTTTGGAATCATCTTTCATCATTAACGGATTGAAGTATCTCAGTAATCCATCTAGGAGTAGGGATAGTTTTATCAATTCCAGGAACATTTCTTGAAATATTCCATTACAATTTCCTTCCTATTTTCTCTGTCTCTTTTATTAAGTCAGAAGTAAATAAATATTCTGAATTTGACAGATAACACATATAAATATAGAACATTATACTATTTATAAAACAAAGTATGTTTATAAAAATAGATAATTTACAAATTTTAAGATTTACAATACATACGTATTTTTCCAAGAATGAGTTAATGATACGCTTCTCAGCTTCAGGATCTAAATAAATGTTCAAATAATTTTATCAACATTTTTACATTGTCAAAGGAGATAAACCTTTTTTCTAAGGATATTTTCCTTCAGATCACTTATAAATTATGAAGTATACTTTGGCAAAATATGCATGACCTCTGTTTTCATATTTTAAATATTTTCAGTCTTTTGGATGTGTGGCCACTGATGAAATATAACAAGAGCGATCCATCAGAACGATACTGTTAAAATGAGTATTGTGATTTTAAGACTAGTTTCAAGATATGCTCCTTTAGAAATAAACAAACTGTCTATCAGTGTAACTGATATTGAAAATACACTGTAAGCACATATGACTATCAGCATTCTCTTACCTAAAGAGACTCAGGATACTTTACCTGGTATCAGTAGAGAGACATTTTTGGAAGTGCTTACACTCCAGGAATTATTACACAGAGTTTGCATGTATATGTTTTACAGGGGTGCAAATTTTCAAAGCAATACGTGTCCCTAAGAGTTACTATCTAGCAAAATACCCTGTAACATTTCTTCCCCATGCCGCTGAATGCATCTTTTTCCCTGACCCTGTCTGTTTCTCTCTTCATTTTCTTCTCTGACTTCCACGTAAAGAGACAGGTTTTCTACACCCCTATTGTAAGAACAAAAAAAATTATCTTAAATTCCCTTGGTCTTTCATAAGGGAGTGCATAGCAATGAGGCCCAACTGCCATCCAGAACATTAAATTAAATTCTGAAGGGTCTCTGGTACCTGAACATATAGGATCTATAGTTTTAATTTATAGAAAATTGTTTTAAAATGTGCTATAACCTATGGACTCTCAATAAATAGTCTCCCTCTCCTGTTTGTGAAACAAATGTGTTTTCTGAAACAAATGACACATAGAAAAAGGGTTATTCAAATAATCACCTGTGAATGTAATGTTAATATGTACCTGATACACATGAAAATTAGACATATATCAGTTATTTAAGAGATTTAACAGAAACTGTGATTTGGAAAGTTTGATAATCTAAAGCTGCCAGTAATAAGCAAGGTACTTGCAGTGTGGAATTACTGAAGGTATTTTAATGCATGCCTGTTTAAGAAAATGAGCTTTTTTATCCAGTCTATCATTGATGGGCATTTGGGTTGGTTCCAAGTCTTTGCTATTATAAACAGTGCCACAATAAACATATGTGTGCATGTGTCTTTATAATTGAATGTTTTCTAATCCTTGATTGGGGAGGGATAAACTTAGGAGAAATACCTAATGTAGATGAAAAGGGAATGGATGCAGCAAACCACCATGGCGTGCGCATACCTATGTAACAAACCTGCACAATCTGCACATGTACCCCATAACTTCAAGTATAATAAAAAAAATTAAAAACAACAAAAAAAAGAAAATGAGCATTTTTTCTATTCAATTTTAGACTTGAAAAAACAATATTTTTTCTGTACTCATTCACCAATTTGCACCTGCAGTTTAACATCATAAACCTCAAGGAGGCAGTGATTAATGTTTAAGATGGACAACAACTAGAAGAGGCTTTTAAATGATTGCTTCTTGTGGGAATGTCAAGTATCAGATTATTCTCATCCCTTATTACTGCATTAAATAATGTTAAAGGACACTCAAATGTTGACTAAACAGCCTTCATACTTTGTATTTTTTGTATTTTTCACTTGTGATATATGGAGCAGTTCACCTCTGATAGCAAGTAGATCTCACTATAATTTCGGTAGTTACTTACTTGGGAGGTCTCTCTGCCTTGCCTCACTCCATGTGAAGCCCACAGGCTGGGTGGCTGTATCTGCTTGCACTTTGTTTTATAGGATAAAATAATCCAATATGGTCCTTTGGATTATTTTATAGGCTGCTTCTTCCACTGCATGGTATTGCCATTATTATTATCACTGTTACCATCACTATTTCTTCATATTAGGCCATCACTTTTTTTTTTCTTTTTTTTTTTACAGAGCCAAGGCTGTATGTAGTGCAGTGGTGGGATCTCAGCTCACTGCAACCTCTGCTTTCTGGGTTCAAGTGATTCTCCTGCCTCAGCCTCCCCAGTAGCTGGCACTAAAGGTGCCTGTCACCACACCCAGCTAATTTTTGTATTTTCAGTACAGACAGGGTTTCATCATATTGGCCAGGTGGGTCTTGAACTTCTGACCCTGCGATTCACCCACCTCGGTCTCCCAATATACTGGGATTACAGGTGTGAGCCACCATGTCCAGCCAGGCTACCACTTCTTAATTGTCTGTTACCTGCTATAAATGCTGGCTTCTAAAAGGTACAGAAAGATAAAATTATTGGCTGTAGACACACAGATAAAATGTGATACAACTGTAATTCTAACTTATTCTGACTTTATAATAGAAACCTGCTTACTATATTAAGACATCAATCTCCTTTGAACAAAAGAAATATGTTTCATCTATTTTTGAATCCAACTCATTTTTTTCCCAAAATATATTCCTAATAATCAGTTGTTTAAATAAATCAATCTTTTCTTCTTTTACCTGAAAATAGATTCAAATAAATTTGAAAAATTTCTAGACCAAATTTTTAACCAAACAAGCAAACCAAATCAAGGTTAGGATGGCAAAAAGTGAGTAAAGAAAAAAGATGTTCAGTAAACCCAAGTGCTTTCAGAAGGAAAAATAATTCCAACATCTTGGAAGAAATATGAGGTTTCACCCTTAGACAAGGCCAATAATTTTGTTTATGGAGCCAACAAATTATTGTCAGTTTTCCGAAGGTTTCATAGAGGCAAAGGACAAGACTTCTGTTTTTTTTTCTTAAGGAAAAAATATGAAATATTGGACAAAATTCCAGAGATGATGTTTTAGCCCAGCATCAATTCATTTCAGCAGTGCCTTCTGGATGGCGGCTCCACTATGGGAAATTACCAGCCATTTATCATCACCTACTTCCTCCTTGCTGGGGCCTCATAACCCAGCTGACAGCCTCTGCCATCTGTTCTTGGATAATAGTCAAGGACAATGAAAACCTCAGAACAACAAAACACTGCTCTTTGTGTTTATTTTTTTCTGTCATTACTACATACCAACCTCATAAACATACTCTATGGTACTTCATTAATTTAATGACTCATTTCACAAAATCCTTTCTACTGGGGAAAGTTAGTTCTCTGAAATATCAAGCAAAGTATGTATTTAATTACTTTTGACCATATGTTTAGCATTGGAACATTTGCTTATGATAGAGGTAGGATTCAAAATTAGTATTCTGCACCATCCAATGTGAAAAGTTAAGATCTGGAAGAACGCCTGTCACCTCAGCAGGTGACAAAAATGGAGACAAGCGATAGCATTGACTTTACATATATTGAACACAGAAGACTGTGTGTGAAAGAAAAAAAAAGGGAAAGAATGTGAATTCATGGCCCAGGCACTTGATAGAACTGTGGCACTCTTGGAAAAGTGTTATCTATAGGGAAAGCTGGTTTGAATGTGCAGCTTCTTCACATATCACTACTTACTCTGAATCCCACTTTTCTCATTTACAAAGTGGGGAGTATGATCTTACCAACTTCGCAAGATGGTTATTAAAAGAGCAAGACACTCTAAAACACAGTCTTACTCTCCTTTATTAATGAAGATCCCGGCAGTAATGTGACTTGAAGACATATGAGCCTACAGTTTGCATGTCATGGCCCTGTGATTCCCTGGACTCCAAACACTGAATTAAATAGGTCCAGGATGCTGTGAGAACACCATTTTGTTATGAGTCCATCTCAGATTTTTTTTTTTTTTTTGAGACAGAGTTTCACTCGTTACCCAGGCTGGAGTACAGTGGCGCGATCTCGGCTCACCGCAACCTCCGCCTCCCGGGTTCAGGCAATTCTCCTGCCTCAGCCTCCTGAGTAGCTGGGATTACAGGCACGCGCCACCATGCCCAGCTAATTTTTTATATTTTTAGTAGAGACGGGGTTTCACCATGTTGACCAGGATGGTCTCGATCTCTTGACCTCGTGATCCACCCACCTCAGCCTCCCAAAGTGCTGGGATTACAGGCGTGAGCCACTGCGCCCAATCCCATTTCAGATTTTTAATGGTTATTTAAAAAAGTATTTGTTTTTACGTGTTTATGGGAAGTATGCTACTCAATTTGTATTTCAGAAATATATTTTCAAAAAGTAATCATTCAGAGATCCCTTGCCTATATGTAAAGCTCTCCTATAGAGATTGTTTTCTTGCTAGGAATTCGTCTACAAAATCCATGAGAGCAGATAGAATAGACAAATGTAAGGAATACTGTCCAAAGAACTACCAGATCTCCAAAATGCCATAAGATTTTGTATCCTATTATTCTCAACATTCTGTGTCAGTTACCTGTGGGCTCTAAGATTCATGAACAGAGAAGAAAAAAGGGATGAGCATTAAAGACAAAAAAAGATGTCAAAGTAGAAGGAGACACAGTAAGTTCTAAGGAATATATTAGAACTAGGTTTACCACGATTCATCTATCATGCTAGAAAACTTAGAGCCATGCATTAGTAGATAGATTAGATAAATCTTATGAATCTCTTTATTTGAACAACAAAAGTACTACAACGCCACTCAGTTTTGGATCTTTGCTTAGGAGCATCTGGCTCTTGCTCTTGGATATGAATGATATCACTACTTAGAACTGTGCCTTGGGTGTCACACAGCTCCAGGATAAATGAGGATCATGAAAGTTCTTGAACATCAGTGTTCCTGATATTCAAGAGAGTAGGCATAGGGCAGTCACAAAGGGAACACAGACATCTCACGAGGCTTATGAAAGTTTCTACATATGAATTACAGAGACTGAGGTGCTTTTCCCAACCACACATGGATTCCTTAAATGCAAAGACCTAAAAACGAGGCACTTCAAAAATCATAAACAGTTTCTTTGGAAGATCAATTTATCAATGTACAAATACACCTACTGCTAAGGTATATCTTTAAGGGTATTCTTTCCCTATTTCAATTGTGTCTTGATTTTTAACCCATTTCTCTGTTAAAAAAATCCAATTCCAAATATAAATGTCATTTTAGGAATAATTGTGGATGAAATTACAATCCAATTTGTTGTAGCCTGGCAGAGGGAGAAGAAGAAGAAAAGCAAGAGTAAGAATGGATTTTTAAAAAAAGCAGTCTTATAAGTGGATCTGAGAAAATGCTATGTTTGCATTTGACATGAGGAGAAAGGAATTACCAGTTTATTTAAACAAGTAAATAACAGGGCAGTCTGAGACAGGATTCTTCACAAAGGGGTGAACAATGAGAGGCATGTGATCTGAATCACCACTTGATAACATCATTATTCTTTTATTAGCATTACTTGCTGTCTTTAATTCTGTTTTCAGCTGGGCTAGGGATGGGCAAAACTGAACAGGTGCACAGCTCACTCACATGGGTGCGTCCCTGCCAGTCTGCAAACTACACATGGAGATGCAGTGTCTAACTTCTCTCCTCTGTATCTCCAGGGCCTAGCACATAAAACGTACTGAACAAATGTATGCATGGAAGAATGAATGAGTGGACTGGCTTATAAATATTGTCTTGCTTACTTTACCAAGAGACTTTATTAGCAGAGTCCTGTTTAATGAAGCTACCAGTGTCCATCTATCAAGGGCTGTTCTCACAATTTTTGCATGAAGTGGGTACATTCCTAAATATCCTTCTCTACTCTTTCATGTCTTTCATGGTGACACCACCCAAGAGCTTCCGAAAATGGAGTGTCCATGGGAGGCCCCTATTGCCATACACACATTTCAGCTGAGAAAGAAAGAACAGAGAGCCTTAACAGCAATTAGTTTATCAAATGAGTTAGTGGCCCATACTGCTCTAGGCAATATTGAATCCCTGTCTTGATGCCTTGCGATGCAGAATTGAGCAGGGGTATGCTGGAGATTCTGGACAGACTAAGCTGAGAAATGAGACTGTGACAACCTGGATATCTAGAGGCCCTAAAGGAAGTCCTGGAAAACCAGAATGACCTAAGCATGCCTGGGAATAACACGGAGCCCCAAAATAATTGGGTACGGAGAAAACACCTGCAATTAGGAGGGTTTGGGCATATGTGGAAGACTGAATGAAGTCATCAAAGAACCACACTGGCCATTTCATTGTTTTGATGAAGGCTGTTTAGTATTTGTAAATCTGCTACCTGTCAGTGGAAAAGGAAACATGGTGTAAGTAAATTTTACTTGAGTGATTTTCTGCATGTGGTCTTTTAAATCTACATCTGCATAATTTTGACTGTGCAGAAAAAAATAATATCCTTTTAATTTGCATTTTTTCTAAATAGGGCATATGTGGCATCCTATCAGTGGCATTCTGCATGGGGATAAAACT
Source organism: Leontopithecus rosalia (assembly GCA_028533165.1). NCBI lineage: Eukaryota > Metazoa > Chordata > Mammalia > Primates > Cebidae > Leontopithecus > Leontopithecus rosalia. The sequence continues at coordinate 188,322,115 of CM052648.1, forward strand.
GAATCAATCATGTCTTCACTGAATGGGGGGAAAAAAAGAAAGCCAAATCCTTATGCATCAAGAGCATGTGAACCTCCAACCCCCACAAACGGCAATGCCACAATTTGATGTCATTTTAAGAAATAGTTTAAGCATTTAAAAATGCTAAAATGATTAACTTCATCAAAGGTTAAGACACATTTCTGCCCCAAATAACTTAATTGCAATCCATTTTAACTGAAAATTTGCCTAAAATATTCAGGACAACGAAAAGCAAACAATACTGCCAAGATATTTTAGATCAAAAATTTTGTTTATGGTTTTCCTTATTTTTGAGGGATGGCATATACAATAAATTCTCAAGAAGTCAAGAATAAAATATCAATTTACAAATTATCCAAATTGTTGTTCATCTTGTGTCTTTTCTTCTCCTGTCTTTTAACACTTTTATGAATACTGGCTCACTAGAAGTGCTTAGAAAAATCAAGAAGATAAATTTGAATGTACTATCTTCATCACCGTTAAAATCCTGATGTTCTTCAGGGTCACAAGTGAAGCCAAAAGCAAACTCCAAGTGTCTAAATTTTGGTAGCTTTTTACTAAATGGCAATGAAAATCTTTCTACGAGGATAAATTTGTGTATAAAAATAATTACTGAAACAGCATGATTTTACAAGTGCATTGAATCAACAGCAGATTTAAGCTTTGGGAAATTTTAAAACTTTATTTTAGGAATTTTTGAAATATTCAAATAGTTATCTGTGACTTGAGGGTAAATAATCTAGCCAAGATATTTTTTTTCTACGCATTTAAAAATAGCTGGTATTTGCAACTAAATATTATTAGACCAGACCTGTTTAGTTTTTATAAAACTTAATATAAATGTATCTGAATTATGAGTAATTGGATGGCAATTGTGGTACAAAACATGAAAGTATAATAGTATAAAATATACATGTAACTGAATATTGATTAAAGTAGTAAGTTTTCTAGGAAACTTGTATCTTCTTTGTTTGCCTGAATTTTGGAAATTGACTTGAGGTAGGGCGGGGTGTATATGCCATGCTTAGGCTTGAAAGATTTGCTAATAACATATCAGGCAGGATAACCAAACAGACTGTACAGCTAGATTAGCCAGCTGACATCTCAGCTGAAAGATGGTACTGGTAGCTGGTAGGCACTTCAACCACTTCAATTGCTGAACAGATTAATGTTTTTTGCATTTTTACTTGAATGGAATTAAATTTTCTTTGTATACCTGTTCGTGGTTGGCAGGAAAGACACTAGAGATACAGAAAGGCTGTGATTATAAAAGTCATGAGTACTATTTTGACAAATATCATTAAGAGTACCACCATCAGAAAGTTAGAAAATATTTAATCTTTATTTGGCATGTAAAGATAAATGAAATAATTTTAAAATTTTTAAATTAGTAACAAATCAATGAAAATTATAATATTCAACATCTGGCTTGCAAAATATCAATTTTATTTCCATAAGTTGTTTTTGTAGGAAACAGAAATGAGTTCATTAACCTCTAAATTTCAACACACTTTAGAGTCACTTAGAAGAAAATGCAATTTATGACCTTCAGGATGATTTTTGTATTGCGAGATATTTTACTGCCTCAGTATCCTGTGCTCACCAACTTTGCCCATTGGTGGAAAGAAAATAGTTTGAATTTTAGACTAAATATATATTAAATAAACCAACTCCATTTCTAAGAAAAACCAAAAAGTCTTCCTATTTACACTGTACAGTTTAACAATATTTTGTATATTTGGCAAAATCAAGAAATATTTAGAACAGAAAATAGTTTGCTATTTAAAATGGAGTTATTCTCAGAGGTTAGAAACAAGCCTCACCCTTTTTTAACTCCTTTATGTGTTTATACATGTATTACATGTGACTTTCTCTAAGCTGACTTTTGTTACAGTAAGTGAGCATCACTTTACATTGCCTTACAAGGAAGAAGTTGAGCCTGTGTGTGTCATGCCGCAGTGGTAACTTAAAGGAAGCCAAGCGCCTTTCTGATGTACAGTTCTGATGACTCTCAATCATTATTTCCAACTCTCCACACTTCCTTCTGAGATATGACTTTATCTTATAGAAACTCGAAATCCCCCACACATTTAACAGCAGTTGATGGATTAAACACAGAAGTCACAGGATGTGTGGGACTATTTGTAAGTATTCCATTATAAACTCTAGCATAGAGTTCACAAAGACTTATAAAACTTATTGATAGAAAGAACACATAAATGTAAATTGAGAAGCAGTAATGAAAAAAGAGACCAACCAGTGACCCAAATGCCTAATGGAAGCAATAAAGATGAGAATAACAGTAAGAATTCCCATTAGGATAACTCAATAGTTTTGTGATGCCCAGTTATAAAAAGAAACAGTAAACGAGTATAAAATAGAAATGAGTATAAGATCAAATATGAACAGAAATATTCCAGAAACCTCTTCCCTTCCACAGCTTTAAATGCAGTGACACATGAGTAGCAGTCTTCATTAGAGTGACCAAGTTTAATACTTATTCTGCCACATAATAGGCTTCGATCATTCAGCATTATTTGAGACTTCTTCAGAGACTGACTGAAATATTTCAGTACATCTAAGCCTGTCTTTTAGATAAAATGACAGTTATGCAAATGTAAAATTTGATTAGAAGATTTTTTACTTACTTTATTACGCATGTCAATTAAAAGTGAGATGCAACATAAGGAGTAATTCAGGGTCATTTTCTTTTAATTTTTATTTTGGGGTTGACTTTGCCTCCAACTGAGTGATGGTAACTGGATTTATGTCTGTTTGAATTTATAGCCCTTCCCACTACTTTTATAAAAAGAAGAAAGCCATTTAAATTTTCTTTGCTTTGTTTCAGAATTGCTTCACACTGACAGAAACCAAGTATGAAAGAAACTTTGTGATTCTCAGTGTTTACTTTTCAAATATGAAGATATAATCAAATTAAAATATTTGGTAAAATAATTTCTAAAAATTAAACATTGTCTGAACATTTTCCCTCAACAGTCAACTTATACAAAGAAGGATCCTTATTTCTTATGATACTGAAGATGGATGGAGACTATCTGGTCCTTGGGACACTCAAGTAAATAACTGACAATGTTTGCCCTCCAATTTCAAATATTTACCTAACCATGTGAAAAAAATTGTACTCAGCTGACACTTTCTAGTTATTTTACTCAGTGTTTCTTAGAAATTTGCGATGCTATGATCTCATTTTTATTTGGCAAAGAAAATGTATGTGTGTGTACCTGTGTAAATAATATTTTTTAAAATGCAAAGTACAGGTATATTTCATGTTTTTAAGCTTTTAATCTGTATGTAGCCAAAAATATTCTTAATGACTTGCTAGACTCTCTTAAACAATTTAAATTACTTTTAATCTACTTCAAAATATTATATTTGCTATGATGACTAAGAAAGAAAAGATAGAATATTGGTGAAACTAGTTAAACTATAAATATTTAGAAAATCTCATTAATCTGTAGAAAACTACTTAATTTACTGACCAATTCAAAATCGCACAGATCTGTAGATTATTCTAGCAATAGGAATAATTCACTTAAAATACTTTAAACTATTATTCCAACTATTTTTATTATATAAGATAGTTTCATTAAAAGCGTGGTTTGTTTTATGACATTATTTACACCAGGGCTATAACAAATTACTTAATTCTAAGGAGGGAAATACTGAGATAAAATTGGCATGTCATGTAAAATTAATAAGTTCTACTACCAGAATAAGAAACAGATAACTTTATTTCATGGCAAAATAATAAAATGCCTTGATTCAGCTCATCTTGATGTATATGAAATTGAAACTGTATAGAAAACATTTACTCATTTTTTTTGGTTTTTATCATCAGCTTCTAAAATTCAGTAATTATAAATGTCCAAACAGATAATACACACATTTTTGGAAAAACCTTCTTTGCATGACTTTTATCAGCATTTGTAGTTACCGAAACATTCTTTAAAAATAAATACACATAGAAATAAATCTTCTCTGGATGTAAATCATCTATCCTTTCTGCCATCAATACATATTCTTTACTTCTTTTTCCTCAATTCAAAAGTTTTCAATGTTTTAGCATTTGGGTAGCAGTCTAAAGAAATATAAGCAAGTTGCATCTTTTATAAATATGTAAAAATAATTTTTAGTTAACACTGTTGATCTCTTTAGCAAAGGTCATTTTTAAATATATTGACTCTAACTGTATTAGAGGGTAATTTTGAGAATTAAGGTGGTCTTGTATCTCCTTGATGAAGTACATATTGTGTTCATTTTTAAATTAACAATAGATTTCAAATTAAAAAAAAACACTTTCAATACACTTAGAATCGTAAATTTAATCTAGGAATTTAAACCTTATGAACATTTAATGCTGTATGTTACTCTAAAACATCTTCACATTTTATGCATATAAATCAACATCTATGACTAAAATTGTTTATCTGATGAAAATAATATTAATATTCTTATCAAACATTCATCCATGGGGTTATTATTTTATGGCTACTTTTAGACCCTAGAATTTTATTATAATTCTTGAGGAAGAGTATGCATTGACAAATGTTAGAGTTAAATTTAACATGGTACTAGGTCATTATCCTCTAGTCACTATAACTTCCCAAAAGAAAAAGCAAGTTTTTAATCAGTTCAATTAGCAGATTATACCCCCAAATGAACAGTGATAAACACACAGGATTTTAAAACTGTGAGACACCTAGGTTTATCCCCCAAAATTTTGTCCTTTATACCATTCAGTAAATTCTAACACTGGAATCCTAGGAGGCAAATGATGTGTTTGGGGCATGTACATCATTTGCTTGACATCATACACAGGATACCATGAAGCCCTGGGTAATAATAAAACAACTATTTAATGCTATCACTGTTTATCTAGAAAAAATCAATTATGATCAATAATCACCTCAGGACTGCTTCTGGTATGTTTCCACCAGGAAAAAAAAAAAAAAACCCAGAAATGGGAATCATATACTTTTAGAGACTGTCTTGGGTCAGGTACCATAAAAGGTGTTTTCAAATATATTTAATCTTTATAATAATATTTAGGGGAGTGCATGGTGGGAAATAGAAACTCTAGAATACTGAGCTTTAGGCCCTCAGATGACATATTTACAGCTAAATAAAACTTCCTTTATCTAAAATATGACATTATCTCAGCCTTCTATGTAATGATCTATATTCATTCATCTCCTTTTCTTTACTTCCAAACTCCTCAAAACTGAGACTCAAGCCCTTCTCTGCACTCTCCAATTCGTGGAAATTAAGCAGAAAACAGGCTGTAGTCTAAGTAACCTCCAGATTCCAGGTCTCGCTGTGGTTCACAGCTTCCAGCATGACAGCAACAGTGCACAATCTTACTATGTCAATTCCCTGATTAACACTCTCCTTTATTGTGTGGAAAATTAGGCACTCGACAAACATGAATTAATTTATGAGTAATAAATAAACAAATGTTTTACATCAAGTTGAACACTGAACTACATGGTCAATCAGTTCCCACCATCAATACCACCAATCTCTCCCTATCTCTCTTCTTCCCTCTTTTCTTCTCTCTCTCATCTCTCTCCCTCAATCCTCTGTGTCCCTGCATGCAGGTTTGCGGGTGTGTATGTGTTTTTCCTGCTAAAGTAATCGGTGTAACATATTATCAAGGCATTGCACATTTACTGCCCTTCAAAGAATTCTTAAAAAAAAATACTCCACCCAATAGTGATTAATTTATGAAAGCAGGGTATGATAAAAATAGTGACGTCCAGGCGGGTGCGGTGGCTCACGCCTGTAATCCCAGCACTTTGGGAGGCCGAGGCGGGTGGATCACGGGGTCAAGCGATCGAGACCATCCTGGTCAACATGGTGAAACCCTGTCTCTACAAAAAATACAAAAAATTAGCTGGGCATGGTGGTGCGTGCCTGTAATCCCAGCTACTCAGGAGGCTGAGGCAGGAGAATTGCCTGAACCCAGGAGGCGGAGGTTGCGGTGAGCTGAGATCACGCCCTTTCACTCCAACCTGGGTAACAAGAGCGAAGCTCCGTCTCACACACACACACAAAAAGTGATGTCCAACACAAATTTACGTATTCACCTAAGTTTGTGTTTAAAGCATAAAATCTCTTACTATAGTATTTAAGTGACCCAAAATCAACAGTAAAAATCAAAGTAGGAAAATTAAAGTAAATTAACACTGTTTTTCCTTTTGGAAGGATATGCTGAAATGGTTCCGTCAGGTTGACAACCCTGTTAACCCCACATTCGCAATGTACCCATGTAACAAATCTATACATGTACCTCTGGATCAAAAATTAAAAAGAACTGAAAAGGAAAATAGAAAACTTTGGCAAAATATTTGTGTGCACTGAATTTGCCTGTACACTCTCAGGTCCATAGTTTATCTTTTATGAATATATAATTTCAAATGTTTAATGTCCCAATAATTAATTTAGCATGTTACCATTTTAGCATGCATACAGATGTATACACAGTTAGAAAGTGTTTAAGGAACATGAGAAAACATGACAGCAACCAGGGTCCCTGAAGGGTTTTAATGTCACAGTAAGGGAAAACAGATCCTTCAGTCTCTTTAAATCAGCGCTTTCAACCTATTCATTTTGAAATTGTCAAACCATCCATAATCATGGAAAAGTTGATCTTCTAATTAACTGGAGTATATCTAATCTAGCACATAATGAGAACATTATTCTAATTATAAGAAACATAATTATTTTACATAACAATTTAAAAGAATGGTTTCAGGGTATCTCCTCTCTTGTCCATAAACTTCAGTGTATTAAAATTGTTAAAAGAAGGTGTCTCATATTTTCTACTGATGGCACTAAACTGCTGAGGAGCATTTTTCTAATATTGCCTGAATACTTGTGTTTTTCATGACCCACCATCTACACAGGCTTGATTTCATAACAAGACAAAATAGTACTAAATAATTGCAGTTCCATAGCTGATTTCATTTTTATATAAGCAAAGAATGAGCTTATTTCTAATGCATACTTTCTAATTGCCGTATTTTCCAGATAATCACTTAAGAAGACAAATGGAAAACTTTTATTAACATGCCCTGCCTGATACAGCTGTCACTGCCTCCTCCAGAGAAAAGACAATTTTCATTCCTGTTCATTTCTATTTTGTTGTATGTTGGCAATATGCTCAATGGTATACTTATTTAGAGAAAGATATCATACCTGTTCTTTTAGGAAACTGATCTTTTCGAAATCATTGCAAGGTGCTGAAAAATACAATGATGATTGGATCTTCTAGGTATGCAACTCTATTTCCCCAGCTTCAGTTTTGCATTTGCTTGAGATATTTTGATATATTCAAATTAAGATAGACCTTAAATGATATTTTGCATAAATAGAGGGTGTTATGTTTCGTAAATGCCCTCTGAAAATATCAGCAATGCTTTTGAAGATAAGGTGAACAAACAGATTTTTTGGGTCAATCCTTGAAGAAGTCTGTGTTATCAAAGGCACTAGCGATAAGTGGCATGTCTATTACCTTAATGCTTTATGACTACAACTAATACACACACACCCACACACACACACACACGTGTATGCTTGCACACATACAAACATGGCCCTCCTGCATAGGTACAGGAAGTCAATTAAGGAAATGGTGCTTCAAAGTATGCTTATTGTGCAAGATTTAGAGAATGTCTACAGAAGTTTCTCCTATGTAGTATTACATCTCCCACATAATTATTTTGAGGCCTCTCCTTTTATATAATGACAGTGAAAATTCATGAATTTTTGTGTGTGCATTAAGGTCTAGCCGAGACTATCAATCTCATGCACATCAAATTTTTTTCTTCCCAGGGCTTTTGTTCTTATAAATAATAGAGGTAACATAAAGGGTATTTAATTGTGTAAATGACTTGCTTATAGCAAAATACTATAAAAGCTTACAAAAGAAAACTAGTCAATATTAGGTAGTACAATACAATTGTAAACAACAGTAGAAACTTTATTCTGAGACCAAACCTATGAATATCTAACTTTTTAAAAATGAAAATCACTTGTTACTAACAAAAATTCATGATTATTTAAAAAATCAATCAGTAAAGAATAAAAGAAAAAGTAAAACTTATCCACATTATGTGGAAAAATATGTCAGTTTCTCTTTATCTGGTAATTAATTACTACTTAAATCAAATTCTCATCTGTGTTAAGAAGCTGTAGAAACTAACTTCTTCAGGAAATATAGATAAGAAAATCACCATGACATTCAAAATTCAAGGCTGCAGATTATGTGTTACAGTGACAATTACAAGATAGTAACTTGGCAATCAAATTGAATTAAATTTATCTAGGTAATGTAATAGTATCCTCTACAAGACTCAGGGACACATCTAGGTGGTAAAACCTAGGGTAACATTTTTCTCTCTGTCCAGAATTTGCTCTATGGACACATACATCATCCACACACAATATACGCACGCGCACACACGCAATCCTACTTTGTCACAGTTGTGTGATTTCCATTCTATTTGACTTCACATTACGAGCACCAGTCTCTCTTGGTTTTTCACCCTAATCTTTGGTAACAATTCCTTTTTCCTTTGCTGAATCCTCATATTGTTCCAATGTCTTCAGAGGAATAGACCAAGGTTCAGAAATGAGATGCCTATACTCACGTTTTTAAGTAATCTCTGTCAGTCTCATGGTTTTAAAACAACGTATAGACTGATGTTTCTCAAATATGTACCTCCAGTCCTGGATTTCCTTGCTTCGACACCGACCTCACAGATCCAGTTGCTAAGGCAAAATCATTCATTGGATGCCTAATGTGCATATCAAATTTAATATGTCTAAAACCAAAGTTTTATTTCGTCCCATCTCCAGCATGCTCCTTTCTCAGTCTTGTTCAGATAAGCAAAAAGAGATTCTGTTATTCTACTTTCTCTGGCTAAAATTTGCAACCTATGATCCTCTGACACGCAAGCTTTGGAAGTGGGTCTTCTGCATAGGATCATCTTTCTTCATGTCATTGCAGGGTTTGCACTGTTACTTACTCAGGTCTCTGATTAGTATCATTTTAGAAGAGAAGTCTTTACAAGACCACCTTATCTGAGAGAGTGGCATTCTCCGTACGTTATCAGTATTTACTTACTCTAGCTTATTTTTCTTCTCACTTATCATGATCTGACATAATTTTCTTCCAAACCAAATTACATTTGGGACTCTGTGTTGTTAGTTGTTTGCTTGCTTTGTGCTGCTCTTCCCGCCAAGACTAGAAAAGTACATGATGCTCAATAAACATTTATCATATTAAGAAATCAAATAATTTTGTCTTATATCCCATATTAAGAGTTTGTCATAAGTCATTTTATTGATGAACTTCGTGTTGTCTCCAAATTTTCACAACAAAGATGCTTCAAGGAATATCTTTAGACACGATTCTGGGCACGTGCAAAAAGCATCTCTAGGGATGTGGCTAGAAGTAATATTATTAGGGTGTGGTGTATCCAATCTCATCTTTGAAATATACAGCCAAATTGCTCCCCAAAATTTTGCACCCACTCCAGCAGTTTCTGATGTCCCATTTCTCGACATCTCAGCCGACATTTGTTATTGATGGATGTTTAAATTTTTGTAAATCTACTGAGTATAAAATTACATTTTGTAATTTATTTTTAAATTCATTTCCAAATTATGAGTGATGTTGAACACTCTTTTCTGTGCTTGTTTTCGTTTTGCCTGTACAGTCTCATGTGAATTTTAATTAGTATAATGGGATAAGAAACTAAGAAGTGTTAATTGTTATAAAGAAATGCAATAAAAATACGACTTGGTTTCTTTAAGTAAGTTGTATAAGGTAGGTTAGGGTACTTACACCTGCATTCCTGCAGGCATTTGGTAAATCCCAGGCTAATTACATAGGTCATAAAATATATCCAGCTGCGTGCAACGAGGCACATTTAAATAATTTTGAACATTTTCCCACTATATGGCCTAACTCTGGATATGTTACTATTACTCAAATGATACTAGCATAACTTATTAAACAAAATCACAAAAACTAGATAAATATCTCAGGTGCTTTTCATCTGGTGGTTAATTATAACTTCAATCAAAATCTCCTCTCTGGTTAAGAAGATGTAAGAAACTAACTTCTTCTGGAAATATTACAAATAAGAAAATCACCATGACATTCAAAATTCAAGGTTGAAGATTTTGTGTTACAATGACAATTAGAAGACAGCAACGCAGCAATAAAATTTCATTACATTTATTTAGGTGATGTGGTAGTATCCTCTATAAGATTTAGGGATACACAAGAGGTAGAAAATAAGACCAGGACAATGGTAGCTTTGCCATGGCTTCCTCATATTATCAGTATTTTAGAGTTAGAATGACTTAAGATCTTCATCCCACAAGGAAAGATGCCAATTGTACAGAGTTAATAAACACATACCTCCCCAAGCTCTTATGTAGAAGACCATTCTAATTATAAATGTTATTTTAATAAAGTTTTAATTCCATATTCATAAAAATATTTTGATGCTTTTGTTTTTGAATAGCTAACTTACTCCATAAACTGAGATTCTGACTAAGTCACTTGTTTATCAGTTACTTAAAAGTAGTCGGTGCCTGCTGTATGCTTACATAGGTACTACGCCCAGTTCTAGAAAGAGAGGTCAAAAACATTAATGTATATAGACCCTCATTCAGGAACATACAGGTGAATAAAAGATAAAAACAATAAAAGTAGCATAAAATTTAAAGTATCACTATGATTGATTGGCATATTGTTATTATTTTGAAATATTCCTGACACATAACTTGACCTGGATAGTATTTTTTGAATGAAGGAGGAAAATTACATGTCCACAGACACTTGAAGGATGATTAAAAGGTATTTTAGGCAAGTGCCAAGTAAGGAAACTGTGCTATCTGGTGGTTCAGGGCAGCCCCGGATGAAGTTATGACAGAGAGAGAGCTGATAAAGAAAAAACAGATATTTAGGAGGGGTATAAATCACGTAGGTCTTCCTAAACATGTGAAGGATTTCTGTCTTTACCTAAGAAAAATATAGAGCCCTGAAAGCAATGTCAGCTGGGGACTGGCAGGTGCGACTGCCCTTTGGAACAACTGTTGTAGTATCCATTAGGCAGTGGGCCGGATAGCACATGCTTCCCCGCCCGACTGAAGAAGCCCACAAGGAGGCTAACGCCCTATTTCAGGCTGGAGACAGGGGGACCTGCGCTGAGACTGTGCTGACCAGGATCGAGGCTGATTCCAATTAAGTATTCCTCCTAGAATACCTAAATCCAAATTTGGGAACTTGAAGAAAATCTTATAGATTATTTTATTGTCTTTTTAAAAGAGAATTGTGAGCACTGGGCTGAGAGATGAAGTGACTTTTCTCGAGCTATGCATCTATTTTTCTACCAACAGCATTTTCCTGTGCTCTTCTGCAAGAATGGTTTCAGCTCACCTCTAGGCGCTCAGGACAGACCAACCCAAACGCAGTTAGAATTCACGGTTTTTATCAGGACGCTTTGTTCATATCTTTGGAAGCTAAATTATTAAATGACCTCCTGATTACAGTTTCCCAAGGTGTACGAATATCCTAACAAAGTCAATGTCTTCATCATACTTTTCAAAGAACTACGGCAGGGTCTCATTCACATCTGGTTCGGGGTATTTTCTTGGTTGATAAGCACCCCGTTTGGGGATTCAGAGATAAGTACAAAACAACACACACACACACACACACAATGAAAAGGAAAAAGATAATTTTTCTTTGGAAAAAGGTGGAACTAGAGTATATTCCTTCATATAGACGTATTCTTAGCTAAAAAACAACGCTGTGACTCAAACCCAGTATCAGTTTTACCCAGTGAGAGAGAAATTATTGAGCCCCCCTGCCTCCCTCCCTCTTCCTTTCTTTTCTCCTCCTAATTCTCTGACTCTCTTCCTTCTCCCTACCTTTTTTATTTTAATAGGACAAATTTCCCACTGTTTCCTTGGACATTTTTTGTTCAAATTCATCATGACTTAGGCAATTTCTTTAAAATAAAGTTTATGATTTAATTGTATAGAAAGGTCTCTGAACTGCATCTAATACACCTGGGTTCTAACTTCAGGTTTTTCACTCAGAAGATCTATGTTTTTGAGCCAGTATTTAAACTTTTAGGGCTTTAATGAGCTTATATAATAAATGACAGGGCTGGACAAGATCTGCAGATTATTCAGCTCTAACCATCTATGAAACCAGAATTTAATCTAAAATCTGTATACTCAGATCATAAGAGGGAAGGCTTTGTAAGCATTGCAGTTGAAAGGGGCTAAGAATAAGCTTTTTCGAGAGAAAGCACTGCCTGTCATAATGTAAGGCACACTAGACTAAAATACCACCTGAGAGCTCTCCACAGTGTCTCCACCACACCTACTTTGCAGTGCTTGGCGCAGTCATTCAACCTCCCTAAGGTGGTTTTCCCACCTTTTAAAGGGATAACGTAAAGACAGCTTCTCTGACTCAAATATTTCAGGCAGATCAAATGAAAAATAGTGATAATAATGCAGGTATTTATATCGTGGTGATATAGCTTATTAATATTTTCCTGTTTTCTTTAAATATTACACGTTTCCAAATATATTTGAGCTTGTCTTTAAATAATTAAGGAGTGCTTAAAAATTTAACTTAACATTTAGTTTGATTCTCTAAAATGTTTAATTCACTAAACTATGCCTTTGAATTGAACCCTGGAATCTGCATGCTTGTATTTGCCAGTTTTCATATGGATCCATCCATCTCGCCAACGCCATCCATAACCTTGCAGGGTCAATAAGCGTAAACAAACAAAAACCCAGAATTCTCTATGCTTATGTGTCATTATAAATATACCAATATATGTATGTTTAATACCTTAATCTTCGTTAGTAATTTTGTGGCAAGTCTTTTGTCTTCTACATAAATGACCTGGCATTAGGCCTAGTCAGTGGAAGAATGGACATGGCAATTTGGCATCTCTCTTAATATAGACAGACTCTCTGGTCCCCGTCACATCTGTGAAAGGAAATTTTACTAAATCCAAAATCATTTCTCATTAAAATTTCTTTTTCTGAAAATCTTACTGCTTATTGTTTTATAAAGTAATGCTAAAATTAGTAAAAATGATTTTTATTTTTCATTGTAATTATGCAATTGAATAGTTTCACAATTTCTACGCTGCTGAAAATGTTATTGCAAAAGTATTTCTAGTCAAAACACACTTCCTCTTTGCATTTCCCAGGTTACTTATGGACTCATGACTCCATTTTCTGTTAGTTGAAAATCTACAGAGGTAACAGTTCATTTCCTAAGAAGAATGACTGCCATGTGCTAGCCAAAACTGCTCAAATTTAAAAACTTACTCTCAGGTTAATTAAAAAAGTTGTCCAAATATGAGAGGTTATTTTTATAAATTTGAAGCAAAAATATGTATTGTTTTTAGAGATAAAAGTCATCAACATGCAAATATTACAGTCTAAAATTAGTGATAAAGGCTTATTTTTAGTATACCAAAGTGTATGAAAAAGAAAATATGAAAATGATTAGCCAATAGCATATAAAATGTACATTCCTCTTCTTTTAATAACAGGTGAGGAATGAACGCATTAACAGAGAGCCAATTTAAAATCTGACTTTAAAAACTAAATTGAAGAAGATAGTGAAGATTGAAACCAAAAATCCTTGGACTATCATGTGGGGGACCAGTGAACCATGGTATCTGTGTCTGCTGCTCCATTTTCTATGTTTCCATCTGTGACTCCAAATGCCAACAGGATTCTGGTGAATACAGTCATCTATTTTAAAAATGACTTGCTTTTTGCACATTTTAACACTCTCATGACATATATTTCTTAAGCTGTGCACGAGGAGATTGTTCTATTTTGTTGCCCTGGAGTAGGAGGAACGTAGAGGTGACACACACCAGTCACGTGCAGGAGGCTGTGTCTTCACTCAAAGAATTTATTTTTAATTGAGGTAAAAGTCATTCTCAATTTCACATCTTCCAGAAATAATTGGTTCTCTAACCATATTCAAAGACAGAAATGATTCATGTAGCTAAAATATGTCTCAGCCATGAAAAAAAGCATTCAAGTACACAGAAGTTAAAATACTAATACTGTTCCTCCCCCATTTTCTAAGTCAGTGATCTTTAGATCAGAAATGATGTACTCCTTATAACTGCATTCTTGCCAATAATAATTACAATCTCCCAAATGCAAGCACACTAAAATGCTTTACTCCTATTTTAGGTGATTTGTGGGCTGCATTTAAAATTGTTGGCTTTTAATCCAAATAATTACTTTCCTGTTTTTTAAATCTACATTTTGAATTCAGCCCTTTCCCCACCCTTCTTTCTAAGGAATTTAGAAACTATTTTCTCATTTGTATAATTACGCATTTTAGAAGAACCAAAATGAAAATACTCAAAGCAGTGTAATTCCAACCTGAATGAGTGGATTTCTCATTTCTTGGGAAACGTATCTGAACAAAACATTGCTGATTTCAGAAAAGCATAGGATGCATTTTAGTTAACATGTTTGATATTCTTTTGGAAGACTCAATTGAAAAGACAAGAAAGTTATTCTCTATAATTAAGGCTGGAGAATAAAACATGGGATGAAAGAAGAGGCAGAATATGGCATGTTCCCTCATTAATATTCCATAATATTTTGATTTTAGAAATTTAAGCTCACAGCATCAAATTTATCTCCAAATAATTTCTGTGCTACTTCCAAGTTACCTGGTGGCAGTGGCCACTAGGTGACCCTCATGAAGCTGTGCTGCAGCCTCAAGACCACAGCTGAATTCCTGCAGAAAAAGATGTCAGCAAGCCCCCCTTTCAATCTTCTTGTTAGCCATGAAATAATGATAATATTACAGGTAGTAATTGTGAGAGCTTTCATTTTTCTGAGTGCTGCGTTTCAGACCCTATGACAAGAGTTTTACGTGTAACTTCTCATTACAAGAAAGTATACTGCAAAGTTGACACAGTATTGTTGCAGTTTGCGGGTAAGGAACTTGACGATTAGATATTTCATAAGTTGTCCCAGGTCACAGGGCAATCAACTTATGGAGTTCATCATGAATTGACTCAAGAAATGAACTCTTAGCTGCTACAATACCCAAGAGGATGAATTAAAGAAAACATTTGTCAAAGCATGGTTTTCATTTGTGACAGAGACATTTGATACAATTACATTTATAACAGTCTGTGTTTTCCTTAAGTCACAATTTCAGAACTTGATATGCTTCCTTTCCAGTGAAATAGTTGAAGTTATTACTGTCCATGGCATTAAATATGAAATATATCCTCCTGCTCTCTTTCCAGCTTCATAGGGTGTCATAACCAACTGATCCTAAAAGAAGTGGAGACGTTCTCCTACCTTCCTTCTGGTGAACTGATTCGGGACTTGGCTTTGCAGATTTACAACAGATGCGAAGACAAATTCATTGTTAGGCTTATTTACTTAATTGTATATTATCATGTTTTCGCTTTTATTATTTCTATAATCTATTAGTTTTTGTTATGTGTATCATTTATGGCTTTCACAGGAAAAAAAAAGATTAAAGAAAGCAGAACTGTATTCCTAGGAAGGGAAAAATTTTAACTTGATCCTTCTTGGAAATTTCCATCTATGTACATATGACACTAAAATGTTCTATAGCCTAAAAATGTGGCTTATCTTTCCATATGGTGCTTCTCCAGAGAGCTAGACAAGGGTGTTGCAGATTAAACAAAGTGGGCTCCAGTCCCTGCTGCTGGGAAACATCCTCTCTGTACCGTGAAACATATTAGTTGAAGAAAACATTTGTTGAAACATTTTCTAGCAGACAACCTGTTCCCATGCTGAGAAGCTAATGTCTTGCCCCTTATGCATCAGTTAATTCATTCCAAAACACATGTAGACCCAGCCAGGCTGTATCATTGAAATCATTATCCATTAAGGGATGCAAACCTAGGGGTGTTTGAATTTTAGGATTAAATAGCCATATCTCCAACAAATTTCACAAAATAGGCTACATCACATAGTTCTTTATATATATGTGTGCATGTGTATATATACACACACACACGTGTCTAATATATTTTGCATGTGTATATATACACACACACGTGTCTAATATATTTTGCTTGTCTATATATATACACACACACATGTATACACACAGTATATATATGTATATACATATACATATAGATGTGTGTACATATATATGTGTGTATATATATTAATATATATACATATATATATATATATATATATATATATATATATATATATATATATATAAAATAGGCAAACTGTCTATGGCCTAAATTCACATGTACATTTAAAAGCCCCAAAATGAGCATTTTACAGTTGTCGCTAGAGTAATTATTATGACAATGGTACTAGCGATCACAAAAATCAAATCAAGTAGAAGTAAATGTGCTGCTCCCTAAGGAAACATTCTTCATCTTATCAACCTTACGTTCCTTAATATGTCATATATGCACATACATATATATGTGGCTATCTTGTAGATTTTTGTTTTGTTTTGTTTTGTTTGTTTGTTTAGATAGGATGTTGCTCTGTCACCAAGACTGGAGTTCAGTGTTGTAATCTCAGCTCACTGCAACCTCCGCCTCCCTGGTTCAAGTGATTCTCCTGCCTCGGTCTCCCAAGTAGCTAGGATTACAGGTGCCTGCTATTGTGCCCAGCTAATTTTTGTATTTTTGGTAGAGATTGGGTTTCACTGTGTTGTCCAGGCTGGTTTCAAACTCCTAATCTCAGGTAAGCCATCCACCTCGGCCTCCCAAAATGATAGGATTACAGGCATGAGTCACCATACCTAGCACCTTAAAATCTCTTGAGAGGAAACATTTCAAGTATATTTGGTGATACATTTAAAAAACAAATTAAACTGTAAATTCATTAATGCAAAATTTGCTTTCAAGGTGAATATATAGTTAGTTGGTTGGTTGGTTGGTTGGCTCCATATTTTCTGTGCTATGATATTACTGAGGCCTCAGTGATTTGGAGCACTTGATAAAATCTTTCCTAAAAAGTGAAATAAATAGTCTTGATTTGTCTTTATTCCACAGCAATCTAACATCGCTAAATTATCAAAGGTATTATTTGTACTTTGCTCACTCTAGCACACTTATAGTTGGAGGTGATTCATTTTCTGTTATTCTGAAGGCAGATTCTTATTATATTTATATGTTGTGGCAAAAGTAATTGTGGTTTTTGTAATCACTTAATGGCAAAACTGCAATTACTTTTGCACTCAACCTAATAGATTACAGTCATTGGGGCATTTCTAAAAGTTATTATGAGGGCCCAAAATGTATGAAACCTAAACCCAATCTCAAGGTTTTCAAGATATTTCAACTAAAAAGTAGGTCAAAGGAAACATAGTGAACAAGTGATTCAAACTGAACAAATATAAGAGTTCTGCATAGTAAAACATTAGAAGTTAAGTACTTGGGTCTTGGAAGATTGTAGACTTAAATTGAATATATGAAAGAAGCCAACCATTTAATTCACAAGGCTGAAAAACGAACATACGGATAACCCAAAGAAAGAAGGAAGAAATATGTAATGAAAAGAATATAGATTTAATGATTTAGAAGGAAGCATAAGATATATTTTCAAAACACCAGAGGAAGGTTCTTCAAAACTAGTAGTAAATTAGAAAATCATCAAGTGGGAGGGAGGGAGGGAGGGAGGGAGGAAGGAAGGAAGGAAGGAAGGAAGGAAGGAAAGAAGGAAGGAAGCGTTCAAAATATACACTAAACGCAGGGTTATTATTTCTTTGTCTTAAAGACACCTACTTAGCAAGCCCTCCTTCCTCCCTTCTGCTTGCTCAGTGATGTCGGGTGTCTCTGTCGCAGAGGCAAAATAATGTCGGGATGAAAAGCCATGGAGTTTGGGATGAGAACACTGGGTTGGAGTCCTGGTTCTATCACCAGCTGCATGACCCTGAGCAATTTACTTAACTACCCTTGCCTTACTTATCATTTCTTTAAAATGAGAAAAATACCAGAAGCTGCCACATAGGACTTCATGAGAACTTGATGAGCAGCATTGGCAAAGCAGTGAAAAACAGAGCTGTGACGTGGAAAACATAATTAGTCCACAAATCCATTCCCGTAATCTTTCTCTAAAGAAGGATGGGCATTCTGCCATGGACTTCACTGTTGACACTGAAACCCTGGACTTCAAGTACCTCTATGGGAAACTCTGTCATTTTCTTAATTTTCATCTCATTATTTTAAAACATTTCTGCTAATTCTTGACATTTCTCCCATTAAAAGGTGAAGTGTAATTTCTCTCCCTCTAAATATGAAACAAACTAATGTCCTATTTTGATGAACAGAATGTGTTGGAAGTAACATTACATGGTACCTGAGATTAGGTCAGTAGAGGTAAAACAGCTTCTCCTGGCCCTCTCATGAGAATCAGGCCCTTGGGATCCAGGTACAGTGTAGTGAGAAACCCGGGTCACGTGATGAAGTCACATGACAGGTTCAGCAGAGAGCACCCACTAAAACCCACTACAGCCAGTGTATGATCAAATACATGAGTGAAAGTATATACAAATAATTCCAAGCCCCCTATTCCAAATGGAACAAAGATGAAATGGGCCTACAGAGATCTGCCCAATACGCAGATTTAAGATAAAATAAACATTGTTGTCAGTTAGCCTGTTATGCTCTAGGGTGGTTTGTTACACAGCAATATATTACCAGCACAGATTTTGTTACTTAAAGTGTAGTATTGCCATGTCCAAAACTCTAAAATACATATCAGTAGCTTCATGACTGGGTGGTAAGTGGAAGCCATACTTGGTGACATACAGCTAATTCTAGAAGTGCAGGCAATGGTTGAAGGGCATTTACTACATGTCAGATATAATTAAGAAACTTGAAAATTGAAGAGGAAAAATCATATGCTTATGTTAATAGACACAGGAAAAAATAGAATTGAGTAAAATTTCCCTCCTTTAAAGAAAATCTTAGCAAACTGAGGTCAAAGAATATCATAGATTTAAAAGACAATATTCTTGGAGAAAATATATGTATATACATAACAGATAAATAACAATTACCAAGAATACATCTATATTTACATGAATTAATAGGCATATATATATATATGCATGTGTTTCTCAAAATCAAAATTTTAAAAGGGGAAAAATAGAAAAATAAATGACAGGAGAAAACAAAAGTCTCAAATAGCAAAATGAACATAGATAAATGATGATGATGATGGATAGAGAGATAATCAACTTTAGAAGTGATGAAAGGAACACAAATGAAAACTGCAATGAAATGCTTCCTGTCTGCTCTCAGATTTACACAAACATAAATGGTCTAAAAATTAAATGAGGATAAAGACATGGGGAAAAATAAACTCACACGTATTATTAGAGGAGAACAAACTGGTACAGCTACTTTGACAAGCACCTGGGTAGTATCTAGTGTAACTGAAGATGTATGTAAAACATATGACCTAAACACTAGACAATCACTCATATTGTACAAGAAGATTGAAGAGTTAAACAAAAGTACCCATTGTACCAAAGTGTATTAAAGAAATTCAAAATATCCACAATATCTACTTACTTTAGATGAATAAATGATTTAAACACTTAAAATACTGTATATATTAATGAAGATCTCTAAAACATAATTTCAAGTAAAAAAAATAGTATGATACAGCCAGCATTTTGTCATTTATAAACTTTAAATAGACATAAAACAATGATATATGTTGTTTCTAAATACAATATGTGTGCAATTGTTTGAAAATTGTGCTAGAATGATACATGTCAGTTTGCGATAATACCAGCCTCTGGATTTTCATATTGGTTGAAGAGAACTTGGACATTATTTGTATTATTAAAGTTTAATCAAAGAATACCATAGATTTAAAAGTATGAAAATACTTGAAAACAAACATTGTTTGTTCTAAGTGGAAATGAAACAGAATGTTCTCCGGAAAGCAGAAAATGGGTTCACGAGCCTGTGTATAGGGAATGTCAAACCACGTCTGTCATGAACATTCCCTAATTCTAAGAATATTATTTGAGGATGGACAGAGTCATCGTGGGGGATCAGGGGCTGCGAGAGCTGACACTAGTGTGGAGAATGACATTGGCACTGTGTGGATGCAGAAGGTGACAAGAAAACCCAACGTTTTGGAAAGGACGCTGCTGGCCACGTGTGGATGAGCAGGGAGGTAGGAGAGAAGGAAGGAGAGGACAGGGAAACCTGAGCACACTCTGCAGCTACGGTCTCAATACTGCAAGAGCGCAGACTGCTCTGTAGGTGTAACTATTTTTGTGTTGTACATTGTGTAATTATTTCATTTTGTTACCCTCCTGGTATTCAGAAGTCTTTTTAAAAAACTGTCAGTCTGTCTCAGCTGTGCTAAGGGAAAAGAAGGAAAGGTGTTTTAGTCGGAGCTTTAAACGGAGTGCCCCCTGTCAGTGGGATAGAGAAACGGTGCAGCTGCTGTGGAAAACAGTACTGAAGTTCCTCAGAAAGTTAAAAAAGTTCGTGTCCTTTGTAGGGACATGGATGAATCTGGAGAACATCATTCTCAGCAAAGTGACACAAGAACAGAAAAGGAAACACCGTATATACTCACTCATAGGCGGGTGATGAACAATGAGAACACATGGACACAGGGAAGGGAGCA
>CM052648.1:188342962-188561315 GCA_028533165.1 Leontopithecus rosalia
GAAGGCAGCAAAACACACTGCCACGTGTGTACCTATGCAACTATCTTGCATGTTCTGCACATGTACCCCAAAACCTAAAATGCAATAAAAAGAAAAAAAAAATAGAATTATCATATAATCCAGCAATCACACTTCTGGATATACATCCAAACAAACTGAAAACAGGATCTGGAAGGCAGATTTGCGCATTCATATTCACAATCGCCAAAAGGTAAAAAAAAAAAAATCTAGAGTGTCCATTCATGGATGAATGGGTGAAGCAAATGTGGCACACACATAAAATGGAATATTATGTAGCATGTAAAAAGAAGGAAATCTTGTCATATACTACAAAAAGGATGAGCCCTGAGAATTTTATATTAAGTAAAATAGGCCAGTCACTAAAATAAATAAATAAATAGATAAATAAATAAATAAATAAATAATAAAGGGCTGAGTGCAGTGGCTCATGCCTGTAATCTTACCCACTTTAAGAGGCAGAGCCAGGAGGATTGCTTGAAGCCAGGAGTTCAAGACCAGCCTGGGCAACAAAGCAAGACCGAATTTCTACAAAAAGTTAAAAAAAAAGAGAGAGAGAAAGAGCGAGAGAGAAAACAAAAATTAGCAGGATGTGGTGGCATATACCTATGAGCTCAGTTACTTGGGAGGCTGAACTATGACTGCACCACTGCAATCCAGCCTGGATGACACAGCCAAACTCTGTCCTAGAAGAAAGGAAAGACAGAAAAGGAAGGCGGGAAGAAAAAGGAAAGGAGAAGGGAAGGGAGGGGAGGGGAGAGAGACAGAGAAGGAAGGAGGGAAGGAAGGAAGGGAGGGAGGGAGAGAGGGACGGAAGGAGGGAGGGAGGGAGGATGGATGGATGAATGGAAGGATGGATGGATGGATGAATGGATGGACGGGTTCAGGGTCCCACTTACATGAGGAATCAGAAGTTATTAAACTCAAAGCAAATAGAAATGTACCAGGGGATGGGAAGAGGAAAAAATTAGAGTTGCTGTTCAGTAGGTGTAGAAGTTCAGTCATGCAAGAGAAAAACATTCTAGAGATCTGTTGTATGACTATGTGTATACAGTTACCAATACTGCAATATACACTTAAACATGATTGAGGGTGTGACTGTTTGTTTTATATGTCAGCTTGCCTGGCCCTTAGGGTGCCCAGACTCTTGGTCCCACATTGTTCCAGTGTGTCTGTGAGAGTGTTTCTGGATGAGACTAGCACTGGAATTGGAAAGATGAGTAGAGCAGATGGCCTTCCCTGCTGTGGGTGGGCCTTGTGCAATCAGTTAAAGATCTCAATAGAACAGAGAGGCAGAGTTAGAGAGAGCTCCTCTCCCAGAATGAGGTAGGACATTGCTCCTTCCAACTTTTAAACGCAGGCAGGAATACCGGCACTTTGTGTGGACTTTGAGCATGCCTGCACTTGTACTGGCATTGGCCCTCCTGATTTTTAGGCCCTGAGACTCCAGCTGGAAACACTCATTGACTTTCTTGCCTGCTGTAGATCCTATCTATCTATCAAATGGGATTATACACCTCTATTCACAGCCCATGGGCTCCATTTCTTTGGAGGACCCTGATGAACAAAGAGGGCAAATTTATGTGTTAGTTTTGTTTGCTGGTGTTTTCAACCACAATAAAAAAATAAAAAGGAAAACATGAGTCCGCCTCCCTTGGAGGAAGTGGGCAATTCATAGGGACGGGCATCAAAGGTGAGGACCCAGGCCACAGGGAAAGGTGAAACTCCTCGGGAAAGTTTCCAAACTTTCAGTTATGTTTTGTTTCCTGCTTCTTTTTTTTTAACCTGCAAATACTAACTTTGGAGCTTTTTCCTGATGAAATTTCAAATATTTTGTTTTGTTTAATCTTGAATGAGGAGGTAGAGTCTTATACTCAGAGGCAACCAGTGTCGTTCCATCTTGTCTTACTACTGGAGACATTACAGAAAAGAAAGCTGAAAATTGGCTGGTAGGCGGCCTCCACAACAACCCTGATTGGCTAAATTCTTTCTCTCTCCAGGCCAGCTGGGGAATCCTTTCCTGAGGGTGCTGCAGACTCTGGCCAACAGTGGGATATTCAACATATCATTTCTCCTCCAAAGTCAATGGAATATGACCACCAATCTACTGTCAAAAAGAGAGTGACTGAAATTAAAGTATAAGTTTTATAAAATAGCTGTGTACCTCTTCTTGTAGATTTCAGTCCACGTTTTATTTGAACTGCCTTGGTTTTCTTATTTCTGGGCCCTAACTCCATCCAGTGACATCAGAAAAACAAATCATTACTTTATCTATATGCCCATTATTTCCAAGTATTTAATACAGTTAATGCATAAGTTATTTCAGTTAATGTAGTATAGCACTTAGCACAAAGTAGCTATTCAATAAATAGTTTTCAAGTCAAACTGGAATAGGTTTTCTTGAAAACAACATGGAACTCAGGAATAAAAATTTTAATACCATTTCATATTGGGCAGGAACTAGAGAACCAAAAATCTACACCTGTGGAGTGACTATTCTGTGCAGGTGCTGTGTTCATTACTTCCTGTTTGCATGTCATTTAGTTATATCAACCCTGAACAGTAGACACTATTCACATTTCCATTTTAAAGATAAGAAAATTGATACGCAGAAACAGTAAGTACTACCCTAGCTTTTTCAAGATGTTTTCAACTGTGTTCATCTACAATATTTCTTGTTTGTGCACTTTGCTTATTAGATTTGAGAGTAGGAGTTTAATGCCCAATGTTAGATGACTGAGTACGAGCATAGGGACGAGACCCTTTGTCAGAGAAAATTCCAAATCTTTCATATCATAGCAAGATCAAAAAATCTTGAAACACATACTACTCACTTACCTAAAAGTGATCATTTTAAGCAACTTAATAATGCCGCCTTCTCTAGCATCATCCAGGATGGGAGAAATGCTTCTCCACATCCAGCCTTTTGGTAAGTATGTGTGTTCTTGTTAAACAGGCCAGGTGTCGGCTGCATCTCCCTCCCTATATCCTGAGATCGTACTATGAATGCAGAAGACACAGTTTGCATCTTGAATCTTTTACTTGCTCTTTGTGTGACCTTAGGCAAGTTACCTAAACCCCTACCCTCATTTCCAGGTCTATAAAATGAGAATAATAACGGAATACAATGCCTAATGCTGATATGAAGGTTTGATGAGTTACTGATTATAAAGTCCTTAGAACATCATAAGTGCTGGGAAAATAGAATACTGCTGTTTAAATTTTCATTAAGTAAACAAATATTCCAACTATTCTCTTGTTCTTTGATCACATATACTCTCTTTTCTACTCTGAAATATTAAAATGCAGGACCCTCTTTTTGAAACTTTGCTTTTTCGATTCCCTCCCTCCCTCCCTCCCTTCCTTCCTTCCTTCCACTCAAGTAGCTAGATTACAGGTGTACTTTCTTCCTTCCTCGCTCCCTCCCTCCCTTCCCTCCGCTCCGCTTTTCTTGTTCTTCTTTCTCTCTCTTCCTCTATTTTTTGAAAGAGTCTCATCCTGTCACTTAGAGTGAAATCCAATCCTATCCAAGTAGCTAGAATTACAGGTGCATGTCACCATGCCTCGTTAATTTTTGTATTTTTAGTAGGGACAGGGTTTTAGGGGTTTTATCACATTGGCCAGGTTGGTCTTAAACTCCTAACCTCAGGTAACACACCGGTCTCAGCCTCCCAAAATACTGGGATTACAGGCGTTAGCCACTGTGCCTGGCCCATCCTGCATTTCTCTGCTTCTAACCATAGGACCGGGAAAATGTGGCACATATACACCATGGAATATTATGCAGCAATCAAAAATGATGAGTTCGTGTCCTTTGTAGGGACATGGATGAATCTGGAGAAAATCATTCTCAGCAAATTGACACAAGAACAGAAAAGGAAACACCATATATACTCACTCATAGGCGGGTGATGAACAATGAGAACACATGGACACAGGGAAGGGAGTACCACACACTGAGGTCTATTGGGGGAAATAGGGGAGGGGCAGCGGGGGGGAGTGGGGGAGGGATGGCATGGGGAGAAATGCCAAATATGGGTGAAGGGGCAGAAGGCAGCAAAACACACTGCCACGTGTGTACCTATGCAACTATCTTGCATGTTCTGCACATGTACCCCAAAACCTAAAATGCAATAAAAAAAATTTTAAAAAAAGACAGCTGAATATGAAGCCACCATTACAAAAATAAGTTGACATGCACTTAACCTCTCCATTGTCCTCCTTCAGTTCAACTAACGCTTTATACATTTTTATTGTTTTTCCTATGAAGGGACAAAAAAATCACATCTCTGAACATGTTTGTCCTCTCTAATGTCACAGTCTTTGTCTACAGTAGATACTCAATAACAATTAGCCTCTGTTTTCCATTCTTTGTGCCCCCAGTACCACATTGGTGGGTCTGCTCACTTATGCTTGCTCTTAGCCTTCCTTTTGCATAATTATTTTCTCTATGACTCTCCCTGTGTCAAAGTCTTATGATTGTTTCACAAACCCTGCATGCATTCATAAGTTCACCTCTGTTTCTAACAGTTCTCTCTCCTTCACCTCTGGTGGGACCTATGGTCTATAAAATGATGGTGTCAACCATTGGCCAGGAAATTGCCAAAAGAATGCCAAGATATTGATCCCCTTCACCTTCAGGGCAAGGTCATAACCTGGAGTGTGTGGATCCCCTAGGCCAGCCACCTCCTCTGATCCAGCCTCATTAACACTGTGTACATACAAACTCCCTGTGCTCTGATACCAAAAAGGTGGGGTGTTCTGGTCCATACTTGTCATTTGATGCTTAGAAATCAGCTTGATTATCTTTTCTTTAAATGTAGATGGGCATTCTTCTAGGTTAAATTATGAACCCTCCTAAGATTGATAAATATTAACACTTATATCTTCATCAAGCAGAAATATAGTATCTTCTTGGAGAAATGTGTTTCTTAAAGTAAGTCTCCATGGCATGAGTTTAAATCCCAACTTTGCTAGTTAAAAGCCTTATGGTAAGTTAGACATCCATAATGCCCGATCTATAAAGTCCTAATCTGCCAGGTGTATAAACTGATGTCCTCTACACAGGCCTGTTGTGACAAATGAGCAAGTGTATCTATAAGCACCTGTCACACAAAATACATCTAATAAATGACACCAGCTCTCTTACGTAACTCCTAAGCTATTGCTGAAGATAAATAAGATGTGAAATTAATACCTGCATAAATAAAATGGAAACTTCCTCAAAAAGAAACAGCTATTTAAAAGTTAAAAATAAAAGTTTATCATAGAAAATGAAAATTTAAATGTTAAGATTAAAATTCCAACACACTCACACAGTGTTTAAGTTTAATGTGGGAACTGATCTCTAGTTAATCTCTCCTAATGTACTTTGTTAACAATTAGCCTATTCTTTGTAAGAACTCTGCCCTCACACAGAAATCCCGTCACATTCCATAATAACCCAAGGACATCTGTCAGTTTTAATAAGGGCTAAGTGTTTGCGGTTTTCTTTTGCCATATATGTTGTAAGCAGAATTTATTTTTTAGTGTCTATTTCAAAACCATATATGTGGTCTTTTTGATGGAAATGTGTTAAAACTGAAAACAAAATACAGATTTGGTGTTGAAACAGAAACCAGGAAAGCCTCCTGCAAACATACCAGCTACAAGATTGAATTCAGATAACAAGATCCTTACTCATCCTTCTTTCAGTCCAAAGCAAATGTCAGTAGCTGCTATTTCATCCATCCTTTGTAGAACAAATGCCAGACAAGCTGACATATGGAAGACACACAGTGCTTTGAGGTCATCTGAACATTGATAGAAGTAAAAGGACAAGTCAGTCCCCATGCAGCCCAGGACTCCTCAGCACACAGTGCAGTGAGCGTGGCCAGCAAAAAACCAACTCCAAAACGTCTTGCTGTTTCCACCTGCTCCTGGATGACAGTAAAACTCTATTTGCAGTCAGATGCTATCTGTGGATTATAATGCAGAAATAACAGCTAGGTAAAGAAAAATAAAAATCTCTTATAGAGCAAATTTTCCATATATAACACAAAACACAATGACTACAAATAATTATTTTTAATACAAAAATTCCAGGGTTGCCAGGTGCCGTGGCTCACTCCTGTAATGCCAGCACTTTGGGAAGTTGAGGTGGGCAGATCATGAGGTCAAGAGATCAAGACCATCCTGGCCAACACGGTGAAACCCTGTCTCTACAAAGTATAAAAAATAGTTGGGCATGATGGTGTGCACCTGCAGTCTCAGCTACTAGCAAGGCTAAGGGAGGAGAATCACTTGAACCCAGGAGGTGGAGGTTGCAGTCAGCCAAAATCTTGTTTCTGCATTCCAGCCTGGCAACAAAGCAAGACTCCATTTACAAAAAAAAAAAAAAAAAAAGGGCAGGGTTTATACAAAATGGTGTTTCTCTAGTAATACAAATAGATGCACATTTAACAAGCTAAATTTATGACAGATACCTTCAATCTGTCTGGGATTTAATCATTCAAATAAAAGAAATTAAGCATTTTACATCTTAAATTTTGCATCTTTAAATTTGAACATATTCATATCCTTTAGAATTGAACCACAAAAATGTTTTCAAATCCAAATCTGGTATCCATCTTAGGAAGCAAGCTGGGTATTCTCTAGGATATGGGGCCCTGTTTAGTGAAAAGGGAATGGGAGAGGGAGAGCTGATTAAAGGTATCATTTAATTTATAATCTATTGATTGCATTAAACTGTCTTATCAGAGAATCAGTAGTGACAATCAATCTACCAAAAGATTCTATGCTTGGCTTTTTTCTTTTTGCATCAATAAAGAAGAAACAACATGTTTCCCATGCATGTTATTTACTTAACCACTTAAAGAAGCTTATTGAAGATTTTGATCCTATATACCTTTATATGAGATGAGAAAAATACATTCTCAAAATTAAAAAAAAAATGTCTGACCATCACTGCAGTGAATGGTGAATGACCCATCAGAAATAACTCAGTGGAGAAGAGCTACAAAGAAGCAGCTTGGAGGATATCAGTGGGTTGAAAAGACAAGGAATAAGTGGAAAGCCACTGGCTGAGTGAAAACAATAGGTTAAGGTGGGAAAGCCTGGTAGATAAAGCAGCAGGGGCAGGACAAGTGCAAGGAAGGCAGGTGGAGAGGAAAACAACGAGGAAGTCACTGTTTTCAGGGGTGCTGGCAATTTTTCCGACTTTCTCCTTCATGTTTCTCTTTAGCATTTCTACAGACACCCAAGTTATCAGTATTTCCATGCTCACCCAATCGACCATAATTCACCACTCTGAATAACTGACACACCCCAGATACATTTGATCACTTTCCCTTGTTGAAATTTTGCTTTATCTCATTCTTGGAAGTAAACTAAACTGACAAACACATTTTATTCATTTACTTATTTTTTCATGCAACACATACTTACTGAGACATTCCACGATGAATAAAATAAGCATGCTCCCTGCTCTCATGGAGCTAATAATTAGAAAAAGAACACAAATGCATTTAAAGCTATTGACAGATCAGGCTAAGTGCTGTGGAGCATATAAACAGGACGCAGAGATGGAAAATAAAGGATGGTTGTTGCAAGACTGTCAGGAAAAACCCAGTTGAAGACAGGAGATTTCAGCTGAGACAGGAAGAAACCAGAAGAAACCAGCCGAAACCAGCCATTCACAGTGTGGCCAAAACACTCCTAGAGAAAGCAAAGGAAACTGCAAATAAGAACTGTTAGGCAGGAAAGAGATTGCTATAAACTGAACTTGGTGGAATTTCACTATGACTGCAGTGTTGTGAGCAAGGGGAGGAGGTTGCAGAGGGAGATGGGCTGGAGGATTTTGTGCATTTGGGTTTTATCGTTAAGTGTGAAAGAAAGACCCTTGAGTTTTCAATAGAAGACGTATCCTAATTTTTACCTTAAAAAGACCATTTGGCCACTGTGTGGAGAATGAATTAGAGTCAAAAAGACTGAAAGACAGCAGAACACTGAAAGCTTTTGCAGCTCTCCAGGTTAGAGAGATGGCAGTGGCCAGACCCGGATGCTAGCTGGGAGTGAAGATGAAGGGTGGCTGAATTTGAGATGCATTTTGGAGAATTTGCTGGAAGATTTCATGTGTGTGTCAGGGACAGGGGGGAGACGACTGTGAAGGAAATGAAGGAGTGAAGCACTCTGAGCACTCGTTAGGTGGCAGTGTCATTTAGGGACAGGAGGAATATCAGAGATGGACTGAGGGTCAGGGAAGATTGAGGCTTGGTCTGTAGGGGTGGAAAGGAAACAGAGTGACAGCTTGAAGATGGTCTAAGATGTAGCAATGACAGCAAAAGCTAAATGACATATTGCTTTGTATTTCTTACGTCTGTCCAAACCTCTTTATCCCTACTGTCGCTACTCTAGGAGAGTCATCATCCGGTATCTGGGCAACACTGTTGCCCAGAACTTACTGTGATGATGGAAAGGTTCCCTATTTGTGCTGTTCACCACGGCAGCCACCAGTCACGTGTGGCTACCAAGCACTTGCATTGTGTCTACCGTGAAGGAAGAATAGAACTTTTACTTTCATTTATTTAAATGGCAATAGTTCTGGTGTCCAGTGGACAGCTTACTGAGGAGGTACATGTCTAGAATATTACCACCGTCTTCTGTTCCAGAGACATGAAGAGGTTATGCTGATGTGCTCAGATAGGTTAAGATGTGAGGAGTCCTCTTTTCTATCCCGTTAGAGTAAAAGCACTCAAGCAGTGAGACAGTCAAGACGTGTAGAGAGAGGATGGAAATGAACTGACCTGTGGTCATGATAAGCAGCCTTTCATAAATCAAGAATTTGTACTGATTTGGAGAGAAATCCCATCGTAAAGTATCCCATTGCCTTGCAGCACAGCCACGGCTTCCTGGCACCCTGGTATTCAGCGGAAATATCAGAAGGAATACAGCTTGATGTCAGAAAACTCGGACAGGGCTGCCTGAGAATGTAAATCAAATTTTAACACATTTCATTTTTCTTTATTAGATTATGGTCAAATGTGCAAGCTATTACACAACTTGAATTTGTAAAGACTGTAAAAACATCAATCATCTAACAACTAAATTTTTAGAGAAGAACACAGACTGTTCAAACTGGAGGTACTTAGAAATCATCAAGCCTGTGACTTGAAAGAAGCTGAGTGACTTCCTCAAGTTGCACAACTAGCTAAGAGCAGAACTACGACAAGAACGTAGGTCTGCTTATTCTTGGTGTGTACTGTTTAGACTCTAATGTAATCATGTTATATAAGATTTAGCCACACAACAGAAACTGAAGCTTTTTATTTTTCCAGAAAAGGCCTGTATAAAAATTTTAGAAGCTAGAATGTGTGGACATCCTGTGTTTCTGTCAAGTTTCCCTTATGAATAAATTAGGGGTGGAAAGAAACAGGTGTCCTCTTTTTTGTGTGTTCATTATTATGTAATCTGTCACGTATTAATTGAACAATTTTTTCTGGTGTTTTCCAATTGGCTTTTATTGAGCCTTTTAAACTGAATAATCCCTAATTCTGATGTTTGAAACCTGTTCAAAAAAAAAAAAAGAAAAAGAATTCTCCTCCAGGAGAAGAAAATAATAATGCCAATCCTTAGCCAGGAAGCTTATCATTTAAGTCCAAATGTCCACATCAGAACCACAATTTGATGGTGAGCCAGAGAAGAGATTTCAAAAGAATGCTGGTGTTTCAGATGAGGGAGAAATACCCTGTTATTCAAAGTTATCAACACCTGAGTCACAAAGAGACCCATCAAACACTAATAATTTATGCAGAGAATAACATGCTATCATTGGAATGATACCAGATAATATTTAATTGTGTGTGTCATTTGAAGACTCCGAGGAACAGACAAGGTCTTGCAATTCTATAATTAGATGTTCACAAATCTTCAACAGGATGCCTAATCAGCTGGACTCTGTCTCTCCTTTATCCAGCAGGGGATATCCTCCCCATGACTGGATTCCCTGGAGACTGGGCAGAGGTGTCCGATACTGTTGCACCAAAATGACTTTGTCCCAGCAGTGAGAACTCTGGCACCTGTGTTCTCTATTTTCAGGGTCTGTTGTGTGACTGAACTCCCACACTCTATTCCACCACTCTTTGGACAGTTACGATAGAAATGGCAATCACCGTACATACTTAGCACACAAAAACACTCAAACAACACACGCCAGATACAGATGGGCCTTAATATTAAATGTGTTTCCACTTCCACCACACTTGTCTCTGGTACTGCTTTCCCACTGGATTATGTGACAGAGAGGTCTGAAATTATTGTGCGAGGACACCATGAGGGTGGCGTTCGGTCATTCTAACTCAAGGCTTCTCCTCATCCCAATTAATCACTACCCCCTGCCTCTTTCTAACTTTGCCAAAATGCATTTGGTTTATTTGAAGAGAAATTTTAAACCTTGGTACAAGAAGTAATCATTTTTACTGCGTGTGTGTGTGTGTGTGTGTGTGTGTGTGTGTGTGTGTGTGTGTGTTAATTTCAGTAGGCAAGGATGCATGCTACCCATATCTTCATATTATTCATGGTACCTGGCTTATTAGGAAGTCAAGTACAGCATGCAAGTGACAAGTAGTCTTTGGGAGCTTCATTCTGCCAAGTAGAACATGTAATTAGATCAGACTGACTCACGATCTGGAAAGTTTTGCTGTTGACCCATCCCACGATGGAAGGTATGTGGTGTTCCGGATGAACTTCCAGTTAATACTTAGATTCTGACTGCTTAAACTCTCCTAGCAACTCTAACACATTCTTCCAACCCTATATTACAGCAGTAGCACTGCAGTCCCTT
Source organism: Leontopithecus rosalia (assembly GCA_028533165.1). Classification (NCBI taxonomy): domain Eukaryota; kingdom Metazoa; phylum Chordata; class Mammalia; order Primates; family Cebidae; genus Leontopithecus; species Leontopithecus rosalia. The sequence continues at coordinate 188,353,800 of CM052648.1, forward strand.
ATTAACTAGTTAGCATATTTCAAGGACAGCAAGAATATTTCACTATTACCTTTTTAAGTTAATAAATATTTTCCAATATTATTGATAATATTTAAGAATGAAATAATTGTAGATACATGTGTGCAAATGCCTTTTATTAATGGCAATGTTAAGTTTTATAATATCAAGAAGCTGTGAACTGTGAGAAGATGCTAAAAAAAATTGTTTGGTGAACTCTTTAGCTAGGATGGATGGACATAAGATTACAGAGAACTACTGAGTCATCAGAAGAACAGTCCTAGCAATTAGAGAATCATGTTTCACATGCCTGCTATACCAACTTAACATGCTACTGCCAAGAAGTTCTAGCTTTCAAATGATTGTGTTATTTTGTCCTCTATTATATTTGTTAGGATATTACTTTTTACATCTGGGTATTTTTGTTCCTTAGACACAATGCACATTTCTCCCAGTCCTGATGGTTATGTCTGGCTGTCTGGCCTGTCACTCTACCTGAATACTGAATACAATAATCCATGAGAAAAATGGAGGCACACAGCTCCACTGATGCCATGATGAAGATCTAGAGGAGGCGGTGGTCTCCTGATCACAGCTCATGCTGGAATCCAGTCCCTGGGTTTCTGATGCAAGCTTAAGTCTAGATAACTGAGTTGGGCAGGGCTCTATCTCCCTCTTCACTCCACAAGTTAGTTCCATCATGGATAACTGGGAATGAGATCCTTCTCTACATGGGAAAATGTCTATGATTCATGGAATGACATCTGGAATATGCCCACAAAGCAGCGTTTGTGTTTTGTTTGCTTGTGTTTTGAAACCAAGTCTCATTCTGTCATCCAAGCTGGAGTATAGTGGCTCGATCTCAGCCCACTGCAAACTCTGCCCCCAGGTTCAAGTAATTCTTATGCCTCAGCCTCCCAAACACAAAACAGTTTTTCTAAGAATCTTTATTGTTTCATTGATAATCTGTCTCTGCTGAATGTTGTCTGCTTAGCACAGAGGTAAGCTGCTGAAAAGAGAAAAATATACTGTACAATATCACAGGGCTGATTTCACCCCAGGGGCTTGCAAATCATTCTGCTCAGGTGGCAAATTTAATAATTAATAAACACATTGCTCTTAACTAATAAAAAAACATTCAATTTCAGATCCCGCTCAGATTAATTTATTTCTTTATTTTATTTAGTTATTTATTCCTTTGCTTTCTGTAGACAATGCACTCTCTAGGGAATGGTTCTCAGGAACTATTATAGTAACTAGACATAGCAGTGGAAGTGAGAGTATTTGATCCCATCTACAGGGTTTTCTACATTTATATGGAACCATGTCCATCTGGGACACACATTTACAGTACCACATAAAATTATAGAGCTATTAAACAAATATGCTTTAACCAACAATATCTATAGTACTCTAGTACATCAAGAACCTCAGTGATAGGTTACCACTGTTTCTGAGGACATGCTCTTAAGAATGCCATGAATTCTCATTCAAACTTTATCATAATGGTGTGAGTCACCTAGATCAATAACCCCTTCATAATTTTGCATTGAGAAATTAAATCATAACACACACACAGTCAACTCCGTATTACCTGTTAAAATTTTCAAGTTCCTATCAATATAATTTTGGTGGAGGGTTTATAAATCTTCTACTGTTTTAATATCTCCTATCATGACTTCGCCGTATAGTCTGAATTCCGAGGAAATAAACAAGCAGCTATTCGCCTAATATGAATTTTTCTCATGGAAATACTGTTTTTCCTGGTGATTAGGTTATTTAAGGTGATTGTTACATGACTAAAAGAATCCAAGCATTTCCAGGTTTGGAAACAGAATAAAGAAATCAGAAAAAAACAAAATTACTCCCTCTGAGCCATATCTTTTAAGTTTCTCTTCAAAATGTTTAGGATGCCTAGGAATTTTAAAGTCAGAAATATCCCAAAATTTTATATAAAATATAAGTAAACATGTCATGGGCCCTATTGCTTCTTTCTGTTGTATGCATAATTGAAGGGAATTGCCCAAATAATCTGTAGAAATGCAGAGATTTTGCTTCTTTGCTGTGAACTAAGGGGAGTGAGGTGGGACTGACCCCCTGAGCTCTTTTGACATCTCTCAAGAAATCTAAAATGGTCAGATCATGTATATTAATTAAGCAAATGAAATGGGCACATTTAGAAAACAATAACGAGGAAAGTCTTCATGAACTAGATTATACTTAATCATGGGATCAAAGAAACTGCTTTGACCCAAATATAAGGAATTATTTTCTAGATGGAGAGAAAATAAAACACACAAGCATTTTGCAGCAAGACAGTGGATGAAAGTGTATACAGAGATATGTATAATATGTTAAAACGCAGACCTGACGGAAGCATCACTGCATTCCAGTTGTCTGACAAAATAATAATACCATCAGCTCCCATTTACACAGTACTTTAACACTGGTAAAATGTCTTCAAATATTATGGCATTCATTTCCTGATCGAGAGCAACTCAATGGAGGAAAAATCATCCTCATTTTACAAACAAGGCAACTGAGACTCAGAAATTAACTAATGAATTATCCAAAGCTACCTATGCATAAGAAAATGGTAGAGGGAGTATTCGCTGTTCTTCTGACTTTGTATCCAATGGTTTTCTACTAAGCCACTGTGTGGTTTACACAAAGGTAAGCACATTTTACATGTATTTCTGACATTTTAATAGTGGGGAATAAGGATGGGAGAACCCTAAGAGACAAATGTAAGAGCTCTTAAAATTCATTTTTTTTAAAATTAACTCTTCCCTTCCACTGTATACTGAAGTTCTGGTAAAAATTCTTAAAAAATCGGAAACTCCTTAATCTGTAGTTCTGGAAAGAACCACAGGATGTCATCCTCTATAATATTTTTTAGGCAAATTATTGTGAGTTTTGAGATGGAAAATGCAGATTTTTTAAAGACAGCACAAAGCTTCACATTTTAAAGTAAAACTTACTACTTTGAAGGGTATTTCAGCCATATGGCTTATAAATCAAAATCATTTAATAAATTATAGATTGAAAAGATTTGCTTCTACTATAAAATTTCTATCAGTCTTCCCACCAACCCATCCTCACCTCCCACAGCTGCAGTGTGTACCCTCCTGAATGTCTGTCTTACACACATCCCATCCCATCACGCAAATGCGCACACACGCACACACACACACACACACAGAGTTTTCCTCTTCATTACATAAAAGACAGCATACTGGACACATCACTCTGCATGTTTTAAAATTTAATGTATCCTTAAATCTTCCCTAGTTAACACACAGAGAATGTTCCATGATTTTTAATAGCTGCAGATCACTTCAACATATAGATGTTTATATAAGGATGTTGGGTTCTTTCAAATTTTTGCTGTGAAACTTCTGAATAGTGAATTATAAAAATGGACATAATTAAAATGTAGTTTGATGCATCCATATTGATGGCCTTTGACAGGTAGCTACAAATACCACTCACTTCCTTGTTGCATTGTTAAGCTCTTCCACTGCTTTCTCAAGAGCCAATAATGGTTGCTTATCTTCCTAATAAAGGAGGGGGGTGAGGAAAGAGATATGAGATTATGAAAAAGATGGAGGAAAACACTACGTTGCATTTTTCAGACCTGAAGAAAAAGTAAATCACTCAAATGTCCTAACCTGTAGACCTTTCCAAATCTCTATTCTTAGCCGTTTTATTCTGTATAACCCATGTTATGCACCATTTTACTCTGCATAACCCATGGCTTTTTCAGCACACATTCATCTAACTTTATGAATATGATTCTAACTGTCTACTGTGGCCCCCATTTGGGCTGAAGAATTAGCATCCCTTGTGGGCAGACACAGAACTTACACACTGTACCAATTTTTCTTGCCTTTGGAGATTAAATTTCCACTAGTACCTGATAATTTGATCTTAGTCTATCTCCACTTGAAGCTTTATGTAGACACAGCACTAGATTCATCTCCACCCGCAGGCAATGTACTTGAAAAAACTGAAATGTGATTCAATGTTTTTGATAGAAGGGGCTAAATGAAAAGCCCCTTAACGATTAAGAAAGATGTTGACTTTCTCACACTTAGCAGAAAACAGCACAAAGAGATGAACTACCTATACAAATTATTAGCTATGTCCTAAGTGATGAAACTACTTAACATAGAAGTTACTATTTAAGGAGTCATTTACCAGAGCATGTCAAAAAGAGCATGTCAAAAAGTATCTGAGGGACATTGAAAAACTGATTCCCGTCTTTCAAGTCCACATATGTTAGTGCTGGATTTTATGTAAGGCACCAAAAGTCTAAACAAAATGTTTCTAGAAGATCAAAATTTACGAATTACATGCCTGAAAAATAAATCATAAGATCTTATTTGCTCCAATACCCACTCGATCCAATGTTCATTTCATCTTCACCATTCCCTTATGCAGCCTTTAGTTCATCTTCCAGGCCAGGAGAACTTTACAGTTTCCCCAAAAGGATAATATTTCTAGAATTAATAAGCCTTCTAGATTGGAGCTACAGGACACCAACGAAACATATTGCAAAGTGAAAATTCATTTCTACCTGACACTAAATAACTGTTTTGACTGATTATTTTCTCTGAATTGACAGGTTGTTTTGGCAATGTAGACACAAGCTAAGTCAATTTAGCACATGAATGATACATGAGGGGTTCCATATTCAAAGCAGAAAAATTTTACCGTTATTCACTGAATGCTGAGGGCATTTGCTTGGCTCAATTACGCTTATTTTAAAAGAAGTATTCATGATGTAGATTATGAAGGGTGTTTCTTTTTAACTTACTAATCTTATGCACAAAATAAGATTGGAAAATATTGGCAATGACTGTTTCACAGATTTCATTAATAACTGATGAGGTGACATCTATGTCAAAGCCTTCAAAAACTTTCCTGAGTTCCCACCTTTAGAAGTCCATCATAACCATGTGCACTCTATAAGAGTTATATGCAGAAGGGTTCCTTGCATGATCATTTATAACTGAAAAGTAAAAACAAGCAGAAAGATCTTCAGTGAAATAGTGTTTAAGGGAAACCCTCATACGCAGTTGGCGGAAATGCAAATTAGTACAGCCACTGTAGAGAACAGTATGAAAGCTCCTCAAGAAACTAGAAATAGAACTACCATATGATCCAGCAATTCCACTACTGGGTATATATCCAAAGAAAGGAAATCAACGGATAAAAAAGATACCTGCCCTCCTGTGTCTTTTGGAGCATTATTCACAATGGCCAAAATATGGAATCAACCTAAGTGGCCATCAACGGATGAATGGATGATAATGTGTAAATATACACAATGGAATATTATGCAGCAACTAAAAAAGAAGAAAATCTTGTCATCTGCAAAAATAATAATCTCTATTTCCTTGGATGAAACTGGATGTCATTATAAGTGAAATAAGCCAGGCACAGAAAAACAAATATCACATGTTCCCACTCATACTGGAAGCTAAAAACGTGGATCTATGGAGGTTGAGAGTAGGTTGGTGGTTCCCAGAGGATGGGAAGGGGTGGGAGGAGGAGACTTGAAGGGGGAAAATGACCTAAACGTATTCATTACCACTGAACTATACACTTAAAAATGGTAATGTTGGTAAACTATATGTGCATATTCCATCACAATAAACACAAATACATGAATTAAACAACATTTTTATATTTTATTCTTCGCCACATACTGCAGTGATGAATTTGAAAAGCTGAACTCAATTTCAAAGTGGCACATTGTTCCTCATTCTTCTTTATGACATTATGCAAGGAGCAATTCTCAAAGATGAGTCAATTTCAAAATGGCATAGTCAAAAAAAATCGAATCAAATCCTGTAGACTAAGGTGATTTTTGTCCCTTGTGGAAATATTTCTAATCCAGTTGATTTAGATGTCACTCTATGTTCCAGTGAACTCAGGAAGATTTTAATTACATAGAAAATGTTATTATTTCTCACAGGAAATAATATATGGGAATTAGAGTGTGATTTAAAAAAAAAAACTCATGAAAGAAAATGAGTACCTTGTGAGATTAAGCACTGCTCCAGTTTGACTCTATTATACTAATTTAAAGAGTACAGACTTCTTGAGGCTTTGTTCTCCTTATGATTATTATTAGAAAATCCTATAATGGAGTCCATGAACTAACAGAGAGTCATATTCTTTTCAGTGTTATTTACCATGGGTAGGAGGAAGGCTGCCTTAATGGGTGCCACCGAAACCTTAATGAGGAACCCCTTCTGTACCTGTATTTTCTCTGCATGAAAGCAGCATGGATGTCAGTGACTGGAGCATATTCTTTGCTATAAACCTAGAAGTGCAATTTGCTATAAAATATGTATTTTAAAGCCCACGCTTAAGGCTTAAAAAATGTCACTTAAAAGGTTATTGGAACAAAAAGTCAAATGGAGAAAGAACTGCAATGGTGGGCCCTATTTTCCACCTTGTCGTCCCACACATTATTATTAACATTATCAGTGTTCTGCTTTCCAGAGAGAAAGTACAAATTTGACTGCCTTCGATACAAATACTTCTATAGGTGTGCTTAATTTGCCTTAAACCTGACTGATAGCAGCCATCACCTGCGAGTCCTCCTGAATCTGAACTCATTGGACAACAGGAATGCATTGTAAAGGTTTCTTCTGCCTTGAAACCAAAAAAGGAAAATAAAAATTAAAAATATTCACGACGGAAGTAATTCTACTTTCACTTACTGGTAAAGTTATGCGGAATTTATAAATCAAGTGGAAATAAAATTAAGCACTCGTAAGTCTGAAAATGGACGGGTGATCATACAGATCAGACTTCTCTGTCTTCAGTGACAGAGTCCTTTCTCTCCCGTATGACTGCCTGATTACATGTGCAATGTTTGTATTCAATGAACCACCATGAAGGCCAGCTGCCCTTGTAGTGCACAGCTGACGTCTTCCCAAAGCAAGATGGTTCCTTTAAAAAGACGGTCAAGATGCACGTTTTGGTCACTTGGTGTTATAAGTTAAATGGCACTCCGACTGCCTCACTTTGCTTTTGTACAGTGCATGTTAGCTGATTTAAGGCCAAATCCAAAGGCCTTCTAGAATAATGGACACTATCTATATCCCAGTCCCCACTTTTGCTTTCACTAGGGTACCGATTTATCTCATTATTTCCTTCAAGGAGAATGCCAAGTGATACACTAATGGAGCTCTTGCTGCTAGCACCTCATTTTCCAACTGAGGCCACTGGCAAAATTATTAGTTAATAGGTTTTCATTCAAGACAGGGTACCCATTACTACTACTTCTTTCATGTCACAGATATGTGTGAGAAATGCTTTACCACTTTTACATTTTATAAAATATGTTTCACATTAGAAGGTGAATTGATTCCATGTGCTCACAACTACCTAGCAAATGGAAAAGATAATTAGCTAAAATAAGTTTGCCGGAGTATTCTGTATATTAAACAGTAACATGGTTTTTCAGTTGCTTCAGGTAATATTCAATGATCTTTTAAAATAAGAGGCTATCAGAGGTTTAAATAATACTCAAACATGATTTCCGTCACAATTTTTTTTCTTTAATTCAGGAAAGAAACAATTGTCTTAAGCAAAACCACCAACTGGCAAATCTTACTAAAAACAAAATAATAATAATAAAAGCCCTGGTTAACTTTCACATAGAATGCCAAATGGCATAACTTTTTACAAATTTTATTCAGGTTTATACTTTAACATATTTTTAAAATCTGGGCAATTCTTTATAATCATGGCATCTAGACATCAAGGTCGTCCTGCGACAGACACATTTAAGGAAGAATTAAGAGGTGATGTTCATGTGTTCTTTCTTCACGAATCTTTCTCTTACCTACCTCCTCCCCAATTATAATTTCTTATCTCTTAGGGCATGTCTTTTTATCATAACGAACAGTGTACTGACAGACTGTTCTCTGGTACATAAAGGTTTACTTAAAAGAAGTTGTATTTCTCACTTTCTTATCCATGTCTTGTACTCTCATATCCACACAATGCTGTGTTTGGAGCTGAATTAAATTTCATAAGACTAATGTGCACTAAAAAGAAAAATTTCTAGACCTATAAAGGCCAAGTCAACATTATGAAATGTGCATATTAATACTAGTTACAACGTATCTTCATTCACTTGACAATTAACTCGAAGACGCTATTTGTAAAAGTAATACTAACATAGCAGTAATCATTCATACATCATTCTGTCCTCACCCACTGTACACATATTTATGCAGGTGGACATGACTGAACAAAATCTGAGATCTGCTTTTAAATATGTATAAAGAATGGATGATATTGTTCTCCGTGGCATGGAATCATGTCACTGGAAACTGAGATGGAGATTTTTGGCAATTTCCTAATTCCAACTAAACTATGTGCATTAGCCTTTAAGTCTGACATTCCTCTTGAGATTCAGATCTGTGTTTTTTGATTGTCTACTGAACATTACTTGTTGGCGAATGACTTGCTTTTTTGAAAACCGTCTAAAACTCAATTATCTCTCCTCACCCTTCCACTTTCTCTCTCTTCTCATTTTTGATAAACAATGTCACTTTTCATCGTGTCACAAAGCTACAAATTTTGGAGTCATTCTAAATAACTCCCTTTACTGCATTTCAATTGGTCACCAACTCATATGAATTCTACTTTACATAGATAGATAGATAGATAGATAGATAGATAAAGATAGAAATGTTTTATTACCATTTTTACATTTCATGAAAGATGTTTGCCTTAAATATGTTACTTGGGATAGATGTGAGTGAACTATTATATGTATGTGTATGTATTCATTTCCATCTTATTCTTTTCCATTTTTAATGAAACTCACATTATTACTTTGTGGATTTCTATTGCGGCTCCTGAACTAGTATCTTTGCTTTCAAGATTTCACTGTAATCAATCAAGATACCTTTTCTAAAATATCTATCAATCATTCATATATATGATATATATATCACATATGTATATATCATATATATATCACGTATATATCACATATGTATATATCATATATATATCACGTATATATCACATATGTATATATCATATATATATCACGTATATATCACATATGTATATATCATATATATATCACTTATATATCATATATGTATATATCACATATATCACATATATATCATATATATCACATATATATCATATATATCACATATATATGATATATATATCACATATATAATCATATATAATCATATATATCATATATATCATATATAATCATATATATCATATATATCATATATAATCATATATATCATATATATATATATTGCTCGCTCTCTAATCTATCACCTATCTCTCTCTCCTATGGCTTGGATAGACTCTCTTTGCCTAATTAACCAATTTATGGCCAATGTTCCCTTATTGGAACACTAAGCTTGTGGGAATTATTTATATCCTACTACTTATGGTCATCACCAAGTTCTGATTTTTCACACACATACACACACACACACACACACACAGAGAGAATTGCAACCTCTGGGATAAATGGGTTAAGTCCCTTCTCTTAGCATGACATAAGAGTTACTTGAAAGTTTGCTCTCTGTCCACTCTTACCTCTGTCCAACTCTTTTTGAATCTACTGCACAATTCCAGGCAGCATTCTTGTTCACTCATTATTCTCTGAAGACACCATGGACTCTGTGACTTAGGACCCTTTCTGAGCTAATTTTTCTCTCTGAAATGTTTCTGTATTCCCATCTGACTGAATAAAAGCTCAAATATGATCCTCTGTCCACCAAACAGCATTAAACTACAGGGATTTCTTATGGTACTCAAAATTCATCATTGTACAAAATTAATATATCGTTTTTAACCACTAGAGCCCCTAAAAGTAGATATACTGTTTTTACCATCTTTTTACCTGCTGTCCCTTCCATATAGTTAAGCTCTCAACAACAACTGTTGAATGAATAATAAGTGACATACATTTTTGTTTTAAATCTCTAACAGGCAGTTTAGATATTTTACATATACATGTGTGATCTAAACCTGGCATAAAGGGCAGCTATTTCAAGACCAAAAGGAGTTCTGAGATATGGTTTGTAAAATATATATTTTTTTATTCTAGAACATATTTCAACATTCTAATCTCTTAGATGACTGAGGATCAGCTATTAAGCAGAAACGCTGAGGATTTATGCACACTTGACTGGCAGCTGGGGACAGCCACCTAGGTAACTGAACTCAAATCTTCTAGCCTTTTTAATCTATGGACCGAAATGGGTAAATAGAGTAGTCTTCTGCAAATATTATCTTATATTGGAAACATAGCTTTTTTTCTTATTCTTTTGTTGTGGTTTCAAATACAATTTTATTTATTTATTTGAGACAGGGTTTCCCTCCTTTGTCCAGGCTGCAGTTCAGTGGCACCATCACAGTGCCACTACCTCACAGCCTCAAGCAATCCTCCCAACTCAGCTTCCCAGTACCTAAAACTACAGGCTTAACCCACCACATCTGATTTTTTTTTTTAATAGAGGAGAGGTCCTGCTCTGTTTCCCAGACTTCAAATATTTTAATGCATAAGTAATAATAAGACCTGCCAAGACTGTACTTGCTATACTAGAGACATGGGTTGAAGACTTATGTATGTGTCTCCTGTCTGTGTAGAGGTGGCTCCCATTATTTTACAAATGAGGAACAGACTCTGAGACTATAACACTATAATAATGAGTCATATTTTAAATTGAGAAAATTATCTTTTATGGCAGCAGCTAAATGATCATCTTAGATTTTTAGTTTGTTACATTGTGAGAAAATGACTTCCAAAATTTGGTAAACATAGCAGAAACAATGCCACTGAGTTTACCAAATATCCAGATTTCAGAGACTAAGTCCCTCTCTAGAGCTTTTTATTGCAGAGGGAGGCATGAACAACCAGGACATGCCATAGGACTCACTCCTGAAAATCACCTGGCTGGCTAATTGCATTGACTAGTCATGCACATGCTCGCCGAGACCTCAAGTAGCAAAATGATTAGTTTTCTTTATGATAAGCCTCTACATATCCTTGCTGAAATCAAACCAAGAGAAAATTCATCTCACTTGATGGAGATTTTACATATATATATGTAAATATATATGTAAAATATAAATGTATATATGTAAAATCTGTATCAAGTGAGATGAATTCTAATATTAAATATTATAGGTTTAATATAAATATATATATTACACAGATTTAATAATATAAATATATATATTTTACATATATATAGCTAGAAATATTAGAAATATTTCATGAGTTTTTATTTTGCAAAGACAAACAGAAAAGCATCAATTTAGCCACATAATTCTCTTTCATTCCACAGCCTCTCTGTCTCGTCTCTGTCTCTGTCTCTGTCTTCTTCAATCTCCACTTCAAAATTTTAGAAAAAATAAAACTCCTACAGGTTTCAAAATTGCAATGATCCATGTTTTCATCCTCCCCATTTCATAGTCTACAACATTTAAAATTTATATGTTAATAAAAGTAAATTATAACTATTGTGTTAACAAAGATGTTGGCTGACAAAACAGCTTTGCGTCTGCTAATTAAAGTGAGTTTAATGTACCACATCAGTATATTATAAGTGTCTGTAATAGGATATAAGCATTTTAAATGCTCTGGTGGCAAATACTATATCTATCTCTGTATCCATCTCCATATCTGTCTACCTACCTGTCCTTCTTTCTATCCATCCATCCATACACACATATATTTGACTGGTTCATCTCTGCCTTTACGTCCTTGGGTTATTCAACTCCTGTGTGAGGTTTCTGAATTCTAGTTTCTGAGGAAGGAAATATAAAAGAGTATGGGCATGAAGGTGCTGCCCTTGGCTGATATCTGCAAAGAGCCCTTTTGGTTTTTTTTCCTACTCTCTTCTGTTTTCCCTTCTCTCCCGTTCCTAAGGAACTCGCCTCCCTAATAATGCCCCCAACCTCTGTATTTTCCCTGTACGGGCGTCCTCCAGAACTACTGAGCCTCTCTTACTTTTCTCTTTCATTATCTTCTACGGTAACTGACCTCCTCATCCTGTCTCCAACTATCTCCTTAAACTAATGACACTTGCTCCTACTCTCAACAAACCCAATATAGAGTAAAAACTCCAACATTTAGCTAAATTTCATTCATTAGGCTTAAAGACTAAATTTGTTATCACTTATATTTAACCAGATTATAATGCAAGCACATATATATAGGAAATATCTGAAACATTGCATTTGAAATGAATGAGGGGAGAAATGGAATATAAATTATTGTATCATGAGTTCGCAAGAGAAACAAAAAAGCCCAGAAAAAGATGTAAATTAAAGCAGAAACTTTTATAACAAGCCTTATGGAAAAAAAATAAAATAAAAGGAATGGCCAGGTGTGTGGATTTCACTTAGTACAGCTCCTTTAAAAATTAGCCCCTGTCTTCAGTGAGGATTAGTATGCAAAGTAAGACATGATGTATTTTTAGAAAGAGAGAATAGATGGCCTAGTGATCTTAAATTCAAGCCCCTCTTTCTTATGTTTTATTTTTGCAAACAGCCTTTGTTGATAAGTGAAAGAATGTCTAAAGAGCATATTCAGATGAAAGACATATGCTTTTATATTTTCATATAAAGGCAGAAAATTTTAGAAGTTAGTGACTTTTTAAAAATAAGTGTTTAAAGCTCTCCATGCATACGAAACACATATCTAAAACACAAATACAAGAAGTTCTGAAAATAATAACGTAAAATATAAAGAAAATTGTACCAGGGCACTCAAGAAATCATAGGTAATTGTTGACCCTGAGAAAATAACCCATCTCTTCATTCTACAGTCACCTCATCAAGACAAGGAATAATTGGAATCAATCATTTCTGAGGTCATTTCAAGCTCCATTTGTCCACCATAATGTACCATTTTATAGGTGATCTTTGTGAATGATCATTCTATGTTTTGATGCTAAAACATTAGCCCATCACTAATTTTATTCCTGTCCAATTTATTCACCTTCTAATCTGGTCTTTGTGATAGTGTATGTCCTGGTCCTTACAAATACCACATTAAATCTTTATAAACTTCTTTTCTTTTTTAGTTTTTCCTTATTAATAACTGTAAAAACAAATCCAGGCAGTTTTTTAATTTATCATACATATCCCAACATTTTTTCATATATATGGAAATATATTTTTCTTTATATATTTTCATATATATTAAAATTAAATATTTTATTTTTTATATATATGGAAAAATATATTTCCATATATATGAAAAAATATTGGTCAAAGGTATGATACATTTTATATATTTTTCCCATATATATAAAAAATATAAACAAAATATATATGTACTTTCAATATATGAGGAAAATATAAACAAAATATATTTATTTTCCATATCTATGTGTTTTATATTTTTTCCATAAACATATAGATATGGAAAATACATATATTTATATATGGATGTACATATTCAGCATATAAATCAACTGATTAATCAACAAGCATTTACTCTCCATATAAAATTTAGTGAATGACCTCTGGAAAGGAGGCAAAGATGGCAGGGAGGCAGTGACTAACTGCCTATTTTACTCTCCTCCCCTTTATATGTATAAGGAATCATGGAGGGTAACTGCCTCCATAATTCAATTCCCTCCCACTAGACCCCTCCCATGACACAGAGGGATTATAGGAACTACAATTCAGGATGACATTTTTGTGGGGACACAGCCAAACCATATCATTCATGCTTTAAGGCTAGCATGAGTTTCTAACATGTTTTCTGTATGCAAGCCACTATTAGCTGATTATCATTGGGCAATTCTCTTAGCCTTTCTAAACTTCAATTCCTCCATCCATAAAATAAGAATGGTAATCATTGTAACAAACCCATGGGTTTGTGTGGAAAATCAAACATTCCCATGCATGGACAACTCTTAGCCCCATAAGCCACACACAACTGTTACTTAATGGTAGTTGCAGTTATTAGCAGTTTCTATCAAAGCATAATTTACTAGTTGCACAGTTAATTGATTGGCTTGAGTAGGATACAGAAGCCTGTCACAAATTTGCAAGTATAATTTGGTCTTCTATAGCTTATTCAGTTATTAAATCCTAAACCTAAATCAAATTGAGGGATGTTTAGTAAGAAAAATCACATAAGCGAGCAGTAAAGGAAAGTATTTTACAGAGGCATGGAAAGAAAAGTAAGTAGGAAAAGCTACCTATTAAGTTGGTGCAAAAGTAATTGTGGCTTTCACCAGTAGAATGGCAAAAACCATGATTACTTTTGCACCAACTTACCCTGATCAGTGGAGTTGGAGTCTGAATCAAAGGAAGCATGAAACAGATCAATCACATCCCTCCTGCACAAGGAAGAAGCAGAAACTGTCACTATGTCACACAGTTGAATTCCTGAATCCATTACCCAGAATAGCCTGATTCAAAATCAAAGCTGCCAAACAAGAAACCAACTGGAATAAAATACGGATGAGTTTGCTCTAGCATCCCTTCATTGAAAGCTTTCAAGCAAACACAAATTGCCTGAATTATCTGGTACCAATACTATAGAACTCACGAGATGAAACAAAACATTTGTTCATTGTATGTTATTTAAAAGACTGATTTGTGGGTGCCCCACCTAGACATTGATCAAGAAGAGTAACATTTAACCATTTATTTTCAAGGAAAAAAATGCTAAAAGATTATTTTCACTATTCCCAACTCTTAATAAAATGCCTTCGTCTTTATCATACATCACTTGTTTCACTTTGATTGCTTTTTGAAGCAACAGATGCTTCTTACTTTTTAATTCTTCTGGTACAGTTTTGTACAGTAAAGGGAAATACATTTTAAAGTGCAAAATTATAGTATTCTTTAAATCAGTCTTAATTTTATAATATACTTGGTAGCCTCTACATGACTTTTTTCCAGTGCAGCAAAGTTATTTTCTATTTTTCTTAATACTGTTCAGTATTTAAATCTCACACTTCAAAGTACATAGTATATGAGGTAAACCTGATCCATGGATTTAATTTTGTGTTCTTATAAGGCTATGTTAATCTATATTACATTGGATTATATTATATATCATCTGATAGTCATGATCCACATGAAGACATAGTCATTAATAGTCATGGTAACAGCAGTGGTGCCATAAGATTAAAATGTAGCTGAAAAATTCCTATCATGTAAATATTACCACTGTGCTACAACTGCCAATGGTATCAGTACCGTAAGGTGCTATGCAGGTTTGCAACCTGGGAGCATTAGGCTATGCCATATAGCCTAGATGTACTGTGTATATTATACCATCTTGTTTTGCTGAAGCACGCTCTGTGATGCTTGCTGACAAAATCAGCTAGGGATGTATTTCTCAGAACATTTGTCGTTAAGCAATGCATAACTGTACATTATAGTTATTACGTGTATGTCTGTGTGTTACGCATATGATTTCGTTAAGGAAAACTTTATTTCTCAGGTTGTGGGGGAATTTTATTCATAACTATTCTCTTTTTATTATGTTTCTCCTATACTCAAATCTCAAACCATAACCAAACCAAAACACAAACCTAGTACTGTTTCAAGGTATTTCCTTCCAACAAGAAAAGCCCTCTGTATTGTATTATATTCTAACCCCTTTAAAATGCTGCTACCTGATGCTCCCTGTGTAAACAGGCTTTAAAATTTTAGTTTCTCCCCTTAATGAACGATTAAGCTCTCAGTCAATGAACACTACTGTGGCAGACTCATTTTCCTTTCTGCCAAAATGTACTCTACCTGGCCACCACATGCTGGTGTGTTCAGCACAGGGCGTGCATTCAACTGAAGCCCTTCTTTCTGCGGATCATTTTATCTTCTAGTGAAGAGTTTTGACCCATGTTGAAACCAAAAGTATGCAAATGGGAGGGCTGAACCAGCCACAAATAATACAATAAAGAGTCTCACATGGGATGTTACATGTTTTTGAGAAGAAACTGGGTAATGCTCTAGAATTCTTATGTACCTATATGTTACATGGGAGCCAAAGGACCATCTCATTCTCTGTCTACCTCATCCATTTTCCTTACTTGTCAAATGTTCATTTGCATTTCAGCTTGTAATTCTTGAGAGTCAAATTAGCCTATAAAAAAAATAAGCCTAGTGAGTACAAAGACCAAAACTCAACAGATATGATTTTAACAACTATGTACCATAATTGTTAATGACCATAAGTGCCTTAATGACCATAAGCCATGTTCCCGGGTTCAACTTTTCTCATAAGTCACATCTAAAAACGACATCATCTGTTCCTGCTAGAGTGTTTATAGAAATCAAACATAGTAACGAACCTATATATGAAAGCACTGGGAGTAATATATCTATATATAGATATGTATATTATATATACACACACACATATTATTTAAGATGAACATTGGCAGACTGCTTCTACCTCCCATGAAAGTGGTATCATTTATTTCCAGAAGCCGATTCCTCATTTGTTTAGACCTGTTTGTTTACGGGAGTGAACTCCCACTGAGTAACCTAGGTAGGGAACGTGTGATTCATGAATTCATTCATTCATTCATTCATTCATTCAGCAAGTACTTCCTGCATGCTGACTAGATGCTGGACATCACTCAAGGTTCTGAAGGATAGCAGTAAATGAGGCAGAGGATGTCCCTACTTGAATGAGTCTCATAACTTGGAATACAACAGAGGGAGAAGAGGGTAGGAGACAATCACAAAATGAACTTATTGTTGAGTAAGACAGTTTCAGAGAGTGATGCAAGCTTTGAAGTAAAGACCGATAACACTACAAATAGCAATGAGAGAAGAGGGCTGCTGAGAAAGTTTCTATGGCAGAGTCAGGAAGACCTCTCTGAAGAGCTAGTACCTGAATCATTCAGAAGACAGCCATTTCAAGATTTTGGAGAAAAGCCCTCTGGGCAGAGGAACCAGGCCAGGCAAGGGCTCTGGGGTGGGATTGAGATCAATTTACCTGAAGCACTACAGAAGGCTGGTAAGGCTGGAGAAAAGCAGGGGGCCGGTGCAGGGAGGGAGATGAGTAGTGACTTCACAGACATAAGTAAGCCAGACCTCATAAAGATGGAAGAATCAGAGACACTGATGGCTGACATCTGGCTTCTCTATATGACCATAACATGTAAGTGCTTTTCATCAACAGGAGCTCAATAAACAATTTCTGATTGATTGCTACAACAGCTGATGGATTACAGTACATTCTCAGTAAAAACAAATTGTTCCCCTGAGAGAAATGATGAAAAAAGATAGCTGCTCCTATGAAGAGATAATTTACTTAATATAAGCCATTTATTTTGTTGGAAGCCAAAGGGAATCCTTCTAATCCATCCTCCATGGCAGCTCAACTGACTTGTAAGGCAAAAATCTAATGCCATTCCCCTCTGCTCTTTCATAGAATATGGCCTGTAAGCTGCAACCTGGAACACAAGACCCTGCAGTGATCTGATCTCTGCCCACTTTTTCAAACCCATCTCTCAACAAACTCACCTTCCTTACTTTCCCAATGACCCAGCCAAATAAAACTTCATAGTTCTGTAGACACTCCATGTCACATCTACATTTGTCACGTCCTGGAGTGTCCTTACCCTCCACCTCCAACTTACACTTTAAAAACTCAGCTACATTCATGCTTTACATTTTTCAAGGAAACTTCCCTAACGACCCTGTTTGCACTAGCTGTTCCACTCCACACACTGTGCCCCGATCGCCACCTGTACATAACCCCATACCACTGTGTGTTTAGGAATGTATGCTCTCCCTCTCGGATCCCAGTCCTCTTCAGGACACAGGTTTGGGTATAAATCCCGGCATCACTAGCACGAAACAAACACTGACAAAGAGCAAGTCTTAACTCAGGCATGATGTCACGCCTGAAACCCAAGTGAAGATGGCCATTCCCAGACGAGGTCCTTGCTGTGCTCACTGCATTCTTTTATTCTTATTTCTGTAACAACAGACAAAGTGTTATTACGAGTGGGATTGTGCTCTACTCATGCTGGTATTCCTAATACTTGTAAAAGGTGGTTGGCACCTAATAAATGTTTCTTGAATATACAAATGTTTGATAATTATCATTTCACACAGTTTATATTATAGCTGTTTTGAATTCATCATTACAGTCAAACATCATCTAAGCAAATGCTTGATAAGGGCAAATCTTACATTCAAAAGGATTGGAATCATTGAATGTTTTAAATATTTATAATTTAACTTGCCTTCTTGTCTTTATAGAATTGCTTTCATGAGTGAAAAGGAAAACATTTAAAATTATAATTAGAAGAAGCTTCTGCCAAAAAAAAAGAAAAGAAAAACAACAACTTTACACAGTGTTAAAGGTTATAAACAAATTCTGTCTCAACCACTAAATACTACAGCATTAGTCAGAGGGACGAAACAAAAATTATAACCTGCCCTACACAACAGAGTGCACAGCTAAGCTGATGAGAACATGGCTTGTTTATGCTGCAGTGCAAATATTTTTGGCATTATAAAGTCAAGACCAGGAATTTTAGAATATGATTTAAAATAAAATATTCCTAAATTTATAAGCTTATTTGGTTTTAACATTTTTATGATACAGTAAAATTGTATCCAAACAATTTTAGCCAACTTTCTCAGCAGCGTTCTCATGATCTTTAATTTCACATCAGTTTTACTATATAAGATTTGGAATGAGTAAATATGAAACAAATAATTTGTAGAACAACTATTATTCAGAGATGACTTTCATTCATCACTCCATGGAAATATATCATCCAGGGGACAGTATGTGTCTAAATATTTTACAAGATTACTTTTATTTCAATACTTCATTTGCATGAATATTTTTCTAAGAATAATAATCCAAAAAATATAATTGGTATTTGTGCTATATCACTCTGTGTGAGACCTAGGAAGAATAATAGAAGACCCCAAAGGTGGAACTCAGCAACATTCATTGTGCTTCTCTTTGATCTTAAGACCAATATAAGACCCTATGATAAGATATAAAAGATTATATGCTTATAATTTCTCTTTTAAAAAACATCATGATCCAGCAGTCCCACTGCTTGGTACACATGCAAAAGTAAGGAAATCAGTATGTCAAAGAGATGCCTGCATGACCATGTCTACTGCAGCACGATTGATTACCAAAATATGCAATCAACTTGTGTCCATCAATGGATAAACGGATAAGTAAAATACAGTATTTATACACAATGAAATAGCCACTTGGCTATAAATGAAATCCTCTTATGTACAGCAACATGGATGGAACTGAAGGTGATTATGTTAAATGAAGTATTTTGGGAACCAGAAAGACAAAAATCTCATGTTCTCACTCACATGTTGGAGCTAAAAAAGCGGATCTCATGGAGGAAGAGAATAGAATGGTGGCTCCCCGAGGCTGAGAAGAATCAGATGGAGCGGTACAATGACAAATGGTTACTGGATATGAAACTACAGTTAGATACAAGGAATAAGTTCTAATATTCAATAGCATGGGAGGGAGATAACAGTTTGCAATAATTTATTATTTCAAAATAGCTAAAAGTTAGGAATTTGAATGTTCTCAACAAAAAAGAGGTAATTTAGATGATGGATATGTCCACTACCATTATTTAATCATTACGCATTGCACACATTCATCAAAAAATCACTCGTGTCACTATTATACAACCATTTAAAAAATGAGTCATTTTAGTTGGAAAAAATAGAGATTTGGAGATAAAAATAACATCAATAATAGCAACAATGGGTAAAAATGACAGCTTGGTGACCACTGTAAGCAAGATATTGCTATTGCAAGCCCTTGAATCGAAATCATTTGATGCCTTTAACATCCATATAAGGTGGACTCCTTTATGATCGCCATTTCAGAGAGACAGAAATGGAAGCTCTGAGAATGTAAGTTGCCCAAGATCACACATCAGAAAGTAGCAAAACCGTCATTTGAATGCTGACAATGAGGCTCTACATCCTGAGTTCTCATTCATTGCATCAGCACTTACACAATGATGCACAAGTAAAAAGAAGCTGTATTGGAACCTCCTCCAAGATAGAAACCATATTGATACAGCATATTTACCTATGCAAATTATGTATCACAGAGCTAAGAACATAGAAAGAATGTGATTAAAGATTTGTCCATACCCCCAAATCTCAAGCAGTTTATTTACCTTCCATAGGTTTCAGATTCTGCATGTATGCCTCACAGTCATAATTTTCCAAGTATTTCCAGTTACTGTGGCATCAGCAGCCTTTACTAGGGAAGTCTGCCCATGTAATTCCTCCTTCTAGCATGAGGACTAATAAGACTAAATAAATTTCTCCCTGCACTTCCCATGCCTTTTCCCTACAGCAGTGGCCTCTAGCAAGGAGCCAACAACAGCTGAGGCTCCAACAACCATATTTTCCTGCAGGAGGAATAAGGTTGGTATCTTAAGGCAAGATGTGACTGCCCCTTTTCTTATCATCCTTCCACCTACTCTCGCTTATATTTCTTCTTTCTCCTTTTGGCAAAGATGTGGCCTCTGTGGCGTATTTCTATGAAAAAAATGAACACACAAATTTATTTATAATTTAATAAATCAGTAGACTTTCAAACACTGATGCTTAAATAGATCAGTTATTACTATCAAAATTTATTTGATAGCAACTAAGAAAAAAACTAGCTAACCCTCAAGCAGGTGTTTTCTTCAAAGGTGCAGAAATATTTCATGGAGACAAAGGGAAGGTAGAGGTAGCTGGATCTCAGAAGAGAAGAACCAAAACCCAGAGCCCCATGTTTTTCTCAATTCTAGTATGTTTCATTATTCCAGTGTGTATGCAGACCAATGCTTCTATTTCTCCAGTGTCAGACAGCAGCCAGCAGTCCAGATTTTCCAGACTCTGTGTTAGGGAACAGTTGGGGTCTCTAAGTCCCAATTTGACAGGTTCCTGGATGGCAGATCTTGTATCAGGCCTCAGAGCCTGAACCGCATCTGGGGGCAAACTCAGCAAGAGCAAGGGAAATCAACAATCTAGGGGGGATTCAGGAACCAGGTGTTGATACCACATAGTACTTCTCAAGAGTTTCTAGAAAACTTCAGCAAACCCCAAATCCAAATCTCATGCTAGGTTAATTCCAGATATCTCAGGGGTGAGATTTGACATCAATAGCTTCTACATATAGCTTTTCAGGTGACTGCAATGTGCAGTGAAAGATAATCCCACTGCTGAGACCAGGTAAGGTCCTAAGACAAGCAGCATCAACACTCCTGGTTGGAGTGTTGGAAAGGCAGCATCTCCCTGACTCACTAGATTAGAATCTATAACTTAATATAATCCCCAGGCAATTTTTATGCACGGTAAAAGCTGAGATGCTCTGCTTCTAGCACCTATAAAAGGTGGGAGGACGTAATTGCCATAATTCATGGAATTATATTTTCACTAAAAATGAAGCCTGAGTTTCACTTTTTTATTTCTCTATTATTCAGTTAACTGAGCTAAATTATTGGCTATGTCTCCAAAATAAGAATATATCTGAATTGAAGTCAGCATTTATCCATACGTCCAACAAACATGTAAGTCAATGCCATGCATCTGGCACTGTATCAGACATTATAGAATTTTGGTTTCCAATGAATAAAAAGATAGATGTCATATGCCCAGCAGGTAAGATGGTGATCATTGCACACATTGCATGTTGCTGAGCTGAAATGGTCTATTTTGCTTATTCACAACCATCAATTCTTGATATTTACCTAGCTATGTCAACAGATAGCTCCTGAAAATATCACTGGGATTTGTCTTAGTCAAATCCCTATTTATCTATTTCAGTAATCCATACAGCTTTTGTGAAAGAACAGATACCAGCACATCACAGAGGGATACATATGTAGGTAAAAAGATGACAAAGACCCATGTGAGATGATAATGGGGAAAGGAAAGGGTTGAGCACACAGGCTGCGCCTAACACTTAACATAGCTCAACCACAATGTTTATCGTAATTCTCCTTGTGCTGTACACGTTCATGTCAGAACCCCTTTAAACTTCAGATAAAGATCTAGCTCTTATGCTCTGCTCCTAAATTGAGTGTTTTGGGAAAAGGAGCTTATGCAGAAGGCTCACATTGGAGTTTCTGCCTTGTCATAATCTCCACATGGATGAGGGTCACAGTACATGCAGGCAGACAGCACATATCATGGGATAAAGATAGCATCTGACACAGCTGACTACTGGCTGAAGAGCAGGCGTACGTCATCAGGTTTCAAGTTCATTCTCCATTGGGTACACCCAGCCAAAGACACATTGGGAAATGCATTCACTAATCCAGGCATTGAGCCCCACATGGAGTGTGGTCTTCACCCAATTCCCAGGAAGATGTTTATGGCTTGGTGATGATTATCCTCAAGAATACACTAACATTACACTCAAGTACAAACAGAAATGTTTTCACCAAGTGATTATTTCCATTGATGAGGTGGCTACCTGAGTGAAGTTAGAAACAATAAATGTATAGACTTAAGTTATTAGTATAATTAAAGAAGAATATGTCAGCAAGGACGGCTAGCAACCATAGTTTAATAAACTCTTCCTATTCAAAAATGGAATATGTCACAGTTATTTATAATTATGGTTTCAAAGATGTATAAGTTATAGAAGGGGCTTCCAAACAGAGAGAAGAAAAACTCATGATACAGAAATGAAAATACAATATAATTTCCATATATAGTGTATTGGGGGTGAAAAAATGACTTCAATTTAAATTTGAAATTGTTTTATTTGGGGCAAAGGGAACCAATAAAGGGGGAAGATTATTAGAAAAATAAGCAATTTTATTTTCTTTATGGTTTTATTTTTAATTTTCAAGTTTTCATATATTACATTGTATGAGAGAAAAATACATTTTCAATTTTGAAAGTGGAGAAGGTTTGCTGAACACGAAGGAAGCAGTGCCATGCCTAAAGCCAGGAAACGCTTGGCTGACTAAATCCCTTTGTTCATCACTTTCTGATAATCCACTTCCTGTGAAGCCTGGAGAGAGATCCAGGCTGGCCAGAGGCTGCCCTGCCCAGCAGCTGAATCTTGCATTGAGAGATAGAAGCTCAGAGTGAGGAGACTGAAACTCCTCCTCCTACTGAATTTCAGATGAATGTTTAGTGACAGGTATTCACAGTTGTGTGATAGCTTCCCGTCGGCACATGGAACACTACTACATACATACTGAGGAATGTGCTTCTGTGACTTCCCAATTTCACAAAGCCAGCAGGTTTTATATTATTTCCCCCATTTACAAACATATGAATTCAAGTTAAAAAAATTCTATCCAATGCTAAGTAGCCAATAAATGGCAAAGACCAAATTTGAACCCGTATCTAATTAACTTTAAATCATGTGCTTTTTCTACTCAACCACCCTCCACTTAGCTACTTAATGAATTTTTCTAGTTAATTTTAGCACCACAGAACAGAAAAAATAGTGTTTAAAAGATATTTGGAATACATTGCATGTCCTATAGTCTAAGGAAAACTGTCCACAGTTCTAAAATGCGGTCTTAAACATATTTTTAAGTGTTCATTTTTAAAGTAACTCCTTTTAACCATACATAAAGGAAAGTGAACATACCTCTGGAACCACTACCCATATCAGTCATGGTCCTTGCCTCATACTGCTGTCCAGCAAAAGTAATCACTGCCATAGATGTTTTGCCTGTCTTTTGAACTTTATACACACAGATTCATACGTTGTGTTCTACTGTGTCTATCTTGTTATTGTGTGTATTATGAGATCATCCAATTGCATTGCTTTATCTCATTGTATAAATGTACTACAATTTACTGGGCATCGCCACCACTGATGAGCATTTAGTTTCCAGTTTTAGACTACTATAAATAGTGCTGCTATAAATACATGTAAGCGTTTTCACTAATGTACCTAAGAGTAGAGTTGCTGAGTCTTCAGGACGTATATATTTAGCTTTAGTAAGTACTGCCAAACAGTTCTTCAAAGGGATTGTTGACGACACCACAGCAGTTACAAGTGCTCCACGTCTTCACCAAAGCTTAGTATTGTCCTTCTTGTTTTAACCAATCAGATGGATACGGAAGTATCAAAGTGTTTTTCAGGGTGCATTGTTTTGATGACTCTGGTAGGCAGAATAATGGCCCCACCCCCAAAGATGTTCACCTCTTCATCCCTAGAATCTGTGAAGATTTTCTCCAACTTGGTACTATTTGTCGAGTGGAATGCTGTTACTATTTATACGTTTTAGTGATGTTAATCAGTTTAATTGACCAATTGGCTTGGGTTTAGGTATGTTGCATGAATACTTATAACCTGTTTATCCGATCGACTTAATACATTTTTAATCTCTTTTCTTTTCCTGTTTTGTTACAAGAGAGCCTGGGTAGTTGCTTCATTTTGCTTTAATTCTTTTCTTTTCGGGTAGTTTTCTACAGCTTCTCATCCTCTGCATGCTGTGAACTCTAATTTCTCTGTCTCTACCACCATGAAAATGCTGGGAGACCAAAAAATAAAAAGTCTTCATTTCACCCTCCAGCCATTTTATGCCTGGTTTCTTAGACTTTTGCCATGAGCAGATTAATCAGCAAATAATTGGCACCATGTATTGGGCTTATCTCCTTGTGCTTTTCTCTTGATTTCATTCCTGGGTATCATGGCAAAATTCAGTTCCAGGTTTTTGCTCCCAAACTCCAAGGGATTGTGATAAGTTCAGTTGCTCTTTCTGACTCTTGGTAGCCACTCTCAACCTGAGTTTGGGAGGTCTTGATTTCATACCCTGCATCAGCAATCAACAAACGACACTATGGGGAAAACAGGACGCAGCAAGCTTTCCTCAAAAAAACGGGCTTCCCTGCTCCCCAAAACAGCCCTTCTAGTAGTGACTCGTCAGCACTGTCAGACAGTTCTAAACATCTTTTACAATTTCATCTAACTTCTCTAGAAGTTCTCAATGAGAACATTGGTCAACAAACTATTCCTTTATAACTAAAACAGTATTTACTTTTTAGATGAAGAACACTAATACTCCCTATCCTGTACTCTTTCACATACACTCCTTGGAAAGCTGCCAACTTCTTAAAAAAGTAAAATAAAACAAAAAGCAAACAACAAAAAAGGTGTACACAAATAAAAACCTTCCCACATTCTGCATAATAGCAGTAGTATCTTCCTAAGGTTGTAGTGAAATAAAATGTCATGAGGTGGGATTTTCATCTTTTCTAAAATTCACAAGCCATTGACTTAAGTTGCCTGAAGAGATGCTTAGCCCTCCTTCTCTATTGTTCTTCCTCTTATCCTATATTCTCACAGTTAAAACTACTAGTGTCTTCTGAATTGTTGATTAGAGGATCTAGATTATTTGCTTATTCTTAATTACTGAGTAAAATATTTTCACATGAATTTTTTCTCTATTAATGTAATCTGTATAATAATGCATTTGATTTCTAATATAAAATAAGTAACACTCTACATCAATCAATTTGATGAGACTCCTGAATTTAGCTTTATTTAATCATGACTTAAATATAAGATAAATCCTTTTACATTGACAGCCATCTTTAAGAGCTTGTCAGTAAAATTTATGAGGTTAATTTATGAATATATGAATTCATTAGTTTAAATCAAAGTGGTCTCATTATGAAAGAAATTCATATGGTGGTTTTTATTTTCTAAAGGACAATGATATGCATTTACATAATATTTTTGTAAAGATTTGACATCACATCAAAAATTAAAATGCACTTACCTTTGACCAAGCAATTCTACTAATAAAAATTTACAGATATAACCACTCATTGGATAGAGACTTATACACTAGAATGCTTATTGTAGCTTTATTTATAGATCAAAAGTTTGGAAATATCCTAAAAGGACTGGTTAAATAAATGATTTTATATGTAATCAGTGAATCACTATACAGATTGTGATAACTTATATATAATGATATGAGCAATCACCAAAATGTTGGTGAAGAAAACAAAATGAAAATATAATTAAGTGCAAAGGAAACATAAGATGAGGATGCTTCCTGGAAACGTTCAAGGACCTGAATAAATCCTGTCTCTTCCCTCACCCTATTCCCTCAGTAAAATAAAAAGTTGGTTTTTAAAATTTTGTGGCATTTTTTTAACCATATACATAAGTTACATTTTCACTAAAAATATTCTACTTAATCAAAAAAGAACCTCGTTATCTTGATACTTGCAACTCTAGTTCATTCCTTTTAAACTGTTGCACAGTATACTATGGTTTATTTTAAAAAAAGAATTAGACTTTCTCCTACTGATGGACATACAGATTGCTTCCACAAAGCAGAGGTGCAAACGGAACACATCCCATGAAAGCCTTAATAACATAAGATATGGCGTAAAGTTAATAAACTTTTTTATTTTAATACAAAATAAACTTTTGTATTAAAAACATAGGGACTTTAGAATTAGAAATGTCCCCTGGTGACAACTTGTATGGCCTGAACAAGTCACTAATACTGAGTTCGATTTTCCATAAATAAAAAGAGGAGAAAAATATTTTTAAAAATTACTCTATAATTCAGGAATATTTACATTATGGGTATATAGTAAATGTTACATACTGCAAACAACCAAGTTAAGTATTACATTTTCCAAATTTTAAGTCATTGAACATCTTCACATATTTAAAATGGGGGAATATATGTTATTTCAAAACGGATCTACCCAGGCATTCATTTTTTAAAACTGAGCTTAACAAATTTAAAAAAGCTACCCTAATTTTTACCTGAAGATTATGGAATAATTTTTTTCAAAATTATGTGTATTATAAAAAGCTACAAAGGATAAAAACAAGTAATTTTTTAAATCAATGAATTACATTTTACAGTAGTTTTCAGTATTCAGAAAAACTGGGCCGAGTATACAGACAGTCCCATATGTCACCTCCCATACACATCTTCCCTATTCCTGTCTCACTACATTTTTACAACTGATGAATCAATATTGACACATTCTGATTAACCAAAGTCCCCCATTTACATTAGGGTTCACTCCTTGCGTTCTGCAGTTCTTTGGGTTTTGACAACTGCCTAATGTCATGGGTCCACCATTACAGTATCATACAGAATAATTTCACTGTCTTAAATGTCCTTTGGCTCCACCTGTCAGTCCTTCCTCTTCTCCCTCCAAACCCCCAATAACTACTGATTTGTTTACTGTCTGTACTGTTGCCTTTTCCAGAAAGTCAGATAGTTGTAATCATGCCTTTTCAGACTGGTTTCTTTTACTTGGAAATATGCATTTAATGTTTATCCGCGTCTCTTTGCAGCTTGATAGCTCACTTCTTTTGAGCCCTAAATAATATTCCATTATATAGCTATACCAAAGTTTGCTTATTCATTCACCTATTGTAGGACGCCTTGGTTGCTTCCAAGTTTTGGCAATTATCAATAAGCCTGCTATAACATTTATGTGCAGGTTTTCATTTGGGTATAAATTTTTAATTTATTTGAGAAAATACCAAGAAGACTGATTGCTGGTTAATATGGTCAGAATATGTTTAGTTTGTACGAAACTCTCAAACCATATTCCAAAGTAGCTGAACCATTTTGCATTCTCCCCAGCAGGGAATAAGCATTCCTGTTTATTCACATCCTTGCCAGCATTTGCTGTTGTCACTATTTCTAATCTTGGGGATTCTAACAGGTATGTGGTGGTATCTCATCGTTTTTTTCTCTATAGCATGTGACGTTGAGCAACTTTTCATCTGCTTATTCATCGTCCTCATGTTTTCTTGGGTGAGGAGTCTATTCAGATCTTTTGCCCATTTTTAAATTTCTACTATTTGTTTTCGTTCTTGAGTTTTAAGAGTTCTTTTTACATTTTGGATAAAAGTCCTTTATCAGGCCGGGCACGGTGGCTCAAGCCAGTAAGCCCAGCACTTTGGGAGGCTGAGGCAGGTGGATCACAAGGTCAAGAAATCGAGACCATCCTGGCCAACATGGTGAAACCCCGTCTCTACTAAAAACACAATTAGCCGGGCATGGTGGCATGTGCCTGTAATGCCAGTTACTTGGGAGGTTGAGACAGGAGAATCACTTGAACCCAGGAGGCGGAGGTTGCGGTGAGCTGAGAATGCACCATTGCACTCCAGCCTGGGCAACAAGAGTAAAACTGCATCTCAAAAAAAAGAAAAAAAGAGTCCTTTATGAGATAAAGGTTTTGTAAATATTTCTCCCGATCTATGTTTTACCTCTTCATTCTCTTAACAGCACAATTTTTAACATGTTAAATAAATGGTATACCAGCATTTATACTGTTACCTAACTTGGTTACTCTCCTTCTCATCTCACCATGTAAGAACTGTCAATCTTCACTCTTTATGCAAATATTCAGATTCTCATGCAGACATTTTTATATCTCGAGTTATACATCTGTAGATTAAAACATCAAGAAGCATACTTCTCCACTGCAAATGTTGTTAAGGAATATTATTTGGTTTTCTATGCTAACTGATAAAAATTCATATAATCCTTTTTTTAAGATGTACTGGCTATGCAGTTGTGTTTTGTCCAGGTTACATTTTATTTTGCTTAAAATGATTGAATTAGAGATTTTCTTTGCCACACATTTACATTTAAGTCCTAAGTTGTAGAGATGATTATTTCATATAAATTACCTTTCACGGAAGGCATATTTACTGAATGCTATATCTATCTACCTTTATTCAATCCTTTTTATGTGCAAATAAAGCTTTTCACATACATAGTAAGTTGATCAGTCAGAAAAAATAAAAAAATAACAGTGTATCCTGGAAAATTATTTTTTAAATGTCATGGTCATGTTACATGATAATTTAAAAGAAAGCTACCAAAGCTACAATATAACTGAGATAGTACAGGGTATTCAACTTTGTATGTAAGAGACTTTCTGTCTTTTAGGAAACTATTTTGTGACGTGCTATGCCCTTCAGTCTATACCAAAAAGGTAACCCTAACTCAGCATAGTGCTTCAACACAGGTTAGGCCGCAGCCCTCACCTTGCCATTCAAAATGATAGTGCTATGTGGGCTGTTACCAATACTTGTAAGTTACTTTGACCAATAAATTAGAGAACTTAAGAGAGAAGAACCACAGATTTTAAAAAATACTTGAAAAGGCACTCTAAATTTTAAGCAGTTTAAATTTGCCCTGCTGATTCTCCCATTCTCAGAATGAGTATTTTTAAAGTTGTCTGTTAGGTTGAAGACTGTTTTTGGCCCTGGTGGCATATCCTACACGGTCATTAATGATATAGTCTTGATTTATCCGATAAGGTAAAGCCATTACAGATGTACCCCCAAATCAATAGTACCTGTCAAGGAAGGTCACCTAACGGGGGCTAGGGTCCCCCTGGCCTGGTAGGAGCTGGCCTGAGCCAGGTATGCAGTGAGGCTGCGCCACCTAGTGGCTGCGACTTCGAGTCTCCTCCAGCAAAATCGGATGTTCTTCGCCAATGCTGCCATTTGAATGGTAATCTCTGCAGCTATTAGGGGACTATCGCACACCCGGGCCTGCCAGGGGCTGGAGGGATGGGGGAGGGACAGCATTAGAAGAAATAGTTAATGTAGATGATGGGTGGTTGGGGTGTGGCGAACCATCATGACACATGTATACCTATGAAACGAATCTGTTCATTCTGCACATGTCCCCCAGAACTTAAAGTATAATAAAAAGAAGAAGGAACAAATAAACAGCATTTGCAACGACCTGGATGAGACTGGAGACTATTATTCTAAGTGAAGTAACTTTGGAATGGAAAATCATACATCGTGTGTTGTCACTGATACCTGGGAGCTAGGCTATGGGGATACAAAGGCATAAGAATGACACTATGGGCCGGGCGCGGTGGCTCAAGCCTGTAATCCCAGCACTTTGGGTGGCCGAGGCGGGTGGATCACGAGGTCAAGAGATCAAGACCACCCTGGACAACATGGTGAAACCCCGTCTCTACTAAAAATACAAAAAATCAGCTGGGCATGGTGGCGCGCACCTGTAATCCCAGCTACTCGGGAGGCTGAGGCAGGAGAATTGCCTGAACCCAGGAGGCAGAGGTTGCATTGAGCCGAGATCGCACCATTGCACTCCAGCCTGGGTAACAAGAGCGAAACTCCGTCTCAAAAAAAAAAAAAAGAAGGAAAGGAGACGCTGGGGTCTACTTGAGAGAGGAGCGGGGAGAACAGAGAGGAGGAGAAAAGGTAACTACTGGGTGCTGTTCTTAGTACCTGGGTGATAAAATAGTCTGTGCAACAAACCCCCATGACACATGCTTACCTATGTAACAAACCTGCACATCCCCTCAGACCTCAAACAAAAGTTAAAAAAAAGAATTATACATTCATTACTTTGTTTGATTTGTCTAAATATGAGATAAAAGGAAAATGAGTTACTGTGCCTGCTTTATACATGGAGAGAAAATAAGGCCCTTGCTGAGAGCCACATGGTTCATAACCTTCGGCCTTTGACACTGAGTCCGGGGTTCTTTCTGTTCTGCATTCTTTACTTGCTTGGTGCAACAGTCAGGAAGCAATGACCGTAGGTCATGCCAGGGATCCTTTAAAACTCGGTGCTTTTCTAATTATACAACGTTGAAATGTCAGGTCACAAAACTCAATTTTTTATTACCTTATTTGAATAAGTATCTGAGATTTTCATCAGTATTTTGATGTCCTAGAGATATCAAAGGGTTGCCTCTTTTTGTGAGGGTTGGGAATTCTCTGAAATAAGAAAATTATATTTGAAAGTATTAATATTATATTTCTGTTGCAATAATGAAAAGCTCGACAGATACAAGTATTAAATGGAAATTTAAAAACCAACCTGTTCCAAAGGATGGAGTATTAATTAGTTTTGAAAGGGAGCAGACATTTGAGCTTGTCTAACTCTTCTCAGCAAATAAAGCTGATGTCCCACCCACCTTCACCTTCCAGACTTCCCACTGTCTCTGAACTCAGCTTGTTATGTGAGGTTCAGAAGCAACCATTCCACAGAACTCTTTGCAATAACATACACTTGAGGATTACTAAATTTCAAGTACTGAGATCCAGTCTAATTAAAATAAAACTTCAGAATAAAGGGAATGATGCAAAGAAGGAAGGAGGTATCTTACTTTCTGATGTTCGGATATTCAACCAGGACTCTAGAGACTGCTCTTGGTGAAAATATGAAAGCTAATTTTAAACTTGAAAGTTTTCCATTTGAATGAATGTGAGATAATAAACTGGAAGACATAATGTGATTTTTAAAAATCTTCATAGATATAAATATGTTTAACTCTATAAATAACTTTATTATGCTTTGCTGAAAAAACTCCTGATGGTTATGATGTAGGACTGACTTCAATTTCTGGCTTTAGCACTAAAAAAAGACTGAGTGTTCATCTATGACTTGGTCTGGGACTTTGGACAGTTTACTTAAGCTTTTGGTCCACAGTTTCATCAATGCAATGAGGTGATTGGATTACCTAAGGACTTAATTCTGTCTCATTTAAATTTCTGTGATTCTGAGTTGTGGGCAATTACATCCCCCTATTTGTCATTCTGGCCTTTGTTATAAAGCTTGTTTAAAAATTCATTATCTGCCTAATGACCTTTAATATATTTAAATGTTCTTATTAGAGAAACAATAATGATTATTCAAAGTTCAAGATATCTAAATATAATGTTTTAAATTTTAAGTTTTCTTAAAGGTATACACAATACATCGCCAAAGTCCCTTCCATGAAATTCAACATACTTACAATTTTTGGAAATTCATGATAGAACCTCTTTGTGCACAATTATTTTGCCCACAGAATTCTGCCTCCCTAGCCCCAAAGGATCATACCCATCCCACATGTAAAATGTATCCAACCCCATCCTAATATCCCCCAAATATCAACCCATTACGGCATAAACTCAAAATCATAAAACTCATCAGCTCAGAACTCCCAAATTTCATCATCTAACTCATCTAAATTAGGCTTGGTTTGGATATAGGCAGAGGCTGTGTCTACTGCAACATCCTAGGAGTTAGATTTTACTTCTATTTTTCTGCCTGCTCCTATCCCAACAAACTAATCATCCTTTTATTATCAGTTAGTTTTTCTTTTGGGAATTACTTTGAGATTACCCCTTTTTCACAATATGGAAACATCAATGATTAGAAGCATTGTGCCATTTGGTGCCTCAAACTGCTGCAATCTGAATTTATCCATAGTCTGTTCTGTGTCCGTGGGGTTGGTATTATTTATTTTTCATGACTTCTGCCAACAGTGCTTCAACAAAGACACACAAGGGTTGAAAGACACTTCATTCATAAACAATGGCAGAGAAGATGGTAAAATACACTTGGTATCTTTATGGGTTGCTTTTAGTTTGGAGTATCATGAACAAAAATGGACATTTTTAAGTATTGGTAAGAACATGCTATTCCAAGGGAAAAAAATCTATATTTAATTTTACCACATTAAACTGTAAAATTTGTATATTAAGTTGTGTTTTTATGTTAGTCCAATAACTTATGAATTCTCTCATATTCTGTTTATTTTATTGAACGGGGGGAAGGTAATTGGGAATTTTCCTATGGGGACCCAATTCACTGCAAGTTTCCTGACTGCTGAGACAGAAAATTACATAATTATCTACCTACTTTTACACTGAGGCATCATTTATTTCAGTCCCTAGTCATCTAACACCAATAAATATACTCAAGCCATTGCTGTTTTTAGCAGAGAGGTATGTTTTCTTTTTTTTTTTATTACAAAATAGTGTGGAGAAATGTTGGAATCTTCAACGATGTCACTAACTGCAGTTTTCTTTTTTTTTTTTTTTTTAATTTCAATGCATTTGACCTCTTCATATAGACAGGCCATCGTCAAATAGAATATATTCTCTCTACTTCTATCCACAGTACACAAAAGATACAGCAATCTACAGAGATGACCTTCACGACTTTACATCCCCAAAGCCTATCTCAGCTGCCCAATTAGAAATAACCCTGGAGCTATTTTCAAGGTCAAACTTACTTGCCTCTCACAGGGCTCCCCAACCCAAACCACACACACAAGGATGGAATGAAAAGGTAAATAAACAGTAAAGCAAGTAAATTCCTGTGCAACAAAGGAAAAAGAATACAACAAAGTCTTCAAAATCTCTTTCATTTGCAACCCAGACAGCAGCATTAAATAAAAATCTCATGCAATTATTTGATTTTCCAAATTATTTTGTTTCAAAAATTTAATGATTAATAAATTTAAACCCAAACCCAGAAAAGGAGGGAAATAATGAAGATCAGAGAAAAATTAAATAAAATTGAAACAAACAAACAAACCAAAAAAAGATAAATGACATAAAAAGCTGATTCTTCGGAAAGATAAATTTGATAGACCATTAGTGAGATTAACCAAGAAGAAAAGAAGATCCAAATAAACTAAATTAGAAATGAAAAGAGAGATGTTACAACTGATACCCAAGAAAAAGAAAGATTATTCAAGGAGACTCTAAAAATCTTCATGCACATAAGCTGTTAGATTGGTACAAAGTAACTGCAGTTTTTCCCAATAGTTTTAATGGCAAAAGTAGGCACTCAGCAATGCCGTTACTTTTAGTAACAAAAACTGCAATTACTTTTGCACAGTAGAAAACCTAAAGGAGATGGATAAATTCCTAGAAATGTACAACCCTCCTCGATTAACCCCGGAATATACAGAACTCTGAACAGATCAATAACAAGCAGCAAAATTGAGATGGTAATTAAAAAATCGCCAACAACAACAACAAAGCCCAGGACCAGATGGATTCGCAGCTGAGTTCTATTAGACATTCAAAGAATTGGTACCAATCCTACCAACACTATCCCAAAAGATAGAGAAACAGGGAATCCTCCCTAATCATTCTATGAAACCAGTATCACCCTAATACTAAAACCAGGGAAGGACGTAACAAAAAAGAAAACTACAGACCAATATCCCTGACGCAAAAATTCTCAATGAAATGCTAGCAAAACAAATTCAACAGCATATCAAAAAGATAATCCACCAGGATCGAGTGGGTTTCATACCAGGGTTGCAGGAAATATTTTAACATACATAAGTCAATAAATGTGATACAGCATACAAATAGAATTAAAACCAAAAATAACATGATCATCTCAATAGATGTAGAAAAAGCATTTGACAAAACCCAGCATCCCTTTATGATTAAAACCCTCAGCAAAACTGGTACAGAAGGGACATACCTTAACATAATATAAGCTATCTAGGTCAAACATTATACTGAATGAGGAAAGGTTGAAAGCATTCCCCCTAAGAACTGGAACAAGACAAAGATGCCCACTTTCACCACTTCCATTAAACATGGCACTGTTTGATAGTACAGTATTGGGGAGAGGATCGCATGTATTGGGTATGAATTTAATGCTATGGGTAGAAAGTATTTACCAGTCTGTGGGGATACTGCCTTGATATTGCTGATCAGTGACTGCTCCGAATTCTCAGGAGACATGTGCTCTTACACACAGACCTACTGCCCACTCCTGATTCCACCTAAGAGGGGCTACTGATTTTTGTTATTTCAAAGCTTAAAACTGATCATAAGCTAGTAATTGAAGTATCAACGCCATGCATTCCTGTGTTGAGATTTCTTACCTATTTACCGTTTTCCTGCTGCACAGTTCCATCTGACACTTTAGACATGCATGAAGGTCCTGTTTTAGAATTCCTTTATTCTAGTGAGGAGTTTTGGTACTAAACTCTTAGTTTTTGTTGAACTGAAAAGATTTTTATCTCGCTCTCCTTTTCGAAACAAAATTTTTGGGGTGTACATCTTTGAGATGTTAGTTATACTGGGGGGTGCTTTGTCTCCTGGTTCTCATGGACCCTATAAAATACCAGTTGTTGGTCTGACAGTGATCTTCTTATAGGCTACTTGTAAGACTTTTCTCCGTATTGCTTCACAGTTTTATTATGATGTCTCTGGGTGTGAATTTCCTTTTTTTTTTTCCTTTTGTAGAGATTTGTTGAACCTCCTAAGGAGAAAAATTGGTAGACTTATTTTACTTAGTCTGCAAAATTCTTATCTTTCAATTTTTCCTTCTGCCAATTATCTCTCCTCTCTCTCTGGCAAGATTCGTTTGCTTATGTCAGAGCCTCACCTGTCTACTTTCCACGCCTCTGGGTCTCTTTTTCATTATTCTTCATCTCTGTCCCTGCTTTTTAAAACTTATGGCTCTTATCACCTTCCTTAATAATACCTACAATTCTCAGGTCATTTTATATTAATTATCAACACTCCATATCTCAAACAGTACTTCAGGTTGAATAATGAATTTGTGCTTCACCTCTAAACCAAATGAATTGGTCTGGTCTTGATTGGTCCCTTTTTCTAAATCTCTAAGATTTTCTAACAGTCTAGTGGCACTTTCAACCCCTATTTCTTGTTATCATCTTAAATTATTATATTTCTGAAAACTCAAATTGCAAATTTTCACTCTTCTCGTAGCCTTGTATTATTCTCAGTTCAGATTCCCTCACTCATGCCCCACGAGTTTCTTAACCTCATCGAAGCTTTTTTACCCTTGAGCCACTCATCATTTCTTACCCATATTATTAAAATAATCCCACTGCCTTGAATCATTTCCCAATTCTAGTCAGTCTACCTTAACACCATGAAAATGATATTTCTACAACAAAAGTCTGATTATGCCCTTCCCCTACTCAAATTGTTTGTTCAGTAGGTCCCCGGGAAAGAAAGATAATGATCTGAAATGTGACCGCTTCTCCAGATCATGATTCCATCTTCTCCATAAACCTCCAAGTTAGTAGAAACAAAACTATTTGTAGTTACCCATAGGCACCATTATTTCTCATCTCTGCATTGTCCTGTTAAGTATTTTCTGTGGAATACCCTCCTCAACTACCTACCACTGACATACACACACACATTCATCCAAACTTGTCTTCCTAATGGACCCTGTTCTTTAATTAAGAATCCACTGAAGTGTCACTTTCCTCTAGGAAGCCACTCGCCAGGGTGAATCAGGAGCCATTCCTTTGCTTCATACCATCCATTTATACTTCTCGCCTAAAATGTGCATGTCATCTACTGCATTTATCTTTTTTCCCCACTAGATTGCTGCCTCATCAGTGGAATGCCTTCATCTTTGTCTTTGGTCTCCAGTGGCCTGTCTTCCACACTTTCGTCATTAAAAGAAAACAGTTAGATGAATTATATCTAAAAAGAACATCCTTCTAATCCTTCAGACTAACATTTACTTATTTCTAGAGAGCTACTCTCCCTTCCTCCCCTATAGCATTCATTTGGCATCTTTTTCTGAGACAGTCATAGTCTAACTTGTACTATAGTAGAATTGCCTATCGCTCTTATTAAATAATAAGAACCTCCATGGCAGTGAATGTCTTTTTTCTTTCTATATGGTGCCTAGAGTGTGTGTTCTAAAATATAAAATCAATAATATATACTTCTAAATTTACAAATGAGATTGTTTTGGCTGCCACTGAATTCTAGGTAATGTATTCTTTTCTAAATGTTTGATTATATAATCAGTTACAGGTGGTCCCTCACTTTTAAAAAAGTATAAATAGCCAAATATTTTCAATAAGGCAGAAAAAATTCTGAATCTAATGAAGCCTTGAAGTAATATTTGTCTTTCAAATTAAAATATTTTTGATAATGCAAACCAGAGTCTCTTCTCTTGATTTATAAAAATCTTACTGTTCATATGGTTGGTTTAATTTCCTAATTATTTTGTATTTGTAGGCACAGACTTGGCCATGATCTGAGAAATTTATCATATGAAGTTAAAATGTATGATTTTTAGGGCACAGATGATTTTTAGGCCACTGAAAAATACTTTGTGTGATACACTATAATGGTGAATCCATGTCATTATACATTTGTCTAAATCCATGGAACATACAACACCAAGAGTGGCCCGAATGTAAACTATGGACCGTGGATAATGATGCGTTCATGTAGGTTCATCCAGTATAACAAATGGTGAGGGACATTGACCCTAACGAGGCTGTGCCTTGGTGAGGGGTGTGGTGTGTAGGAAATCTCTGTATTGTCTGCTCAACTGCACTGGAAACCTAGAGTTGATCTAACAATTAGTCTTAAAAAAAAAAGTAAGGCTGCAAATATCAAAGGATTATTTTCTTCATTGCATAATTTTATTTGGAAAAACATCCATGAGCTGAACTCAAAGTTATTTAAAAAAAACTAGCTCTAATCATTTTATCAGGAGCAGGATTGGAGCACCTCTCAAGCGGTTTTCAGTGCTATGAGCTTTTCTAAATGCTAGAAATTTCAAAAAATATTTGCATTAATCAACAAAGGAGATTTCTCGAGCAACTTTATGTTTATTTGGGTTTCAGGATTTCTTACCCATTTCCAACCACCCCATACTTGCCTTCCTGACCAAATCTTACTGGCATTAAATGAAACCCTTTTCATTACTAGCAATGTGTGCTGGCAAGTACATTAAACTAGGTTGTATCGGATACTTCCAATTTAATCTGTAAAGCATACACTTTGTTGTTAGCTTTGGAAAGCACTTACATAGCTTGCTCTTATTTTCACATCTTGCTGTTCATGACATATTCAAGGAAGTAGAAAAGACATTATTATATGATGTCTAACAATCAAACTGGAGTCTTGTCTTTTGACAGTGGTCAACTGAACTAGTACAGGTAACTGGATATGAAAGGCCTAACAGAGAAGCTTCCTAACAAATAAAAGGACTCGGCATAATACCTTAACCAAGACATGCCACATAACCCAAGGATTAATTTAATTAGCATTACACAATGTTCTGTGAAAACTGAATTACCTCCCATCTCACAGTTTGAGATAACATCCTGTCATCCACCATGACTGGGAAAATCATGAGTTCTCCAGCCCAATTCACATTGAGGCAATTATGCCTAGCTAATAAGAAATGTCAAGGAATAAATATATTCTACAACACTAATGTGAAGCCTAATACTTAAAACCTGTTATAGCTCTATTCAGAAGAAGAAAAAACAATGATAAACAACAAATAAATCTACATAAATTTCTTATTTTTATAAACCCTTCAACCCAATTTAAAGTTTCATAATTCCTATAAATTTATTTCTATGGCTAAAACTTTTTTTAAAATTGCATGAGGAAATTATTATCGCTTACTTCTGCTCCAGGAAAGACTCAGTTTATCAATTCCCCCTGGACGTAAAAGAAGTCAGAGTTGGAGGAGAACAGCAGAAAAAAATCTGTTTTCCCATTAAAATTAAGTCCTATCTCTTGACATTTTTGGTCATGGAAGTCTTCTGATATATATTGTTCTCTCCCCTCCCATTTTGGCAGCCACTCTTCACCTTCCCCTGGTGTCCCCTGGTCTAGACATCACAGCCTGGCTGGGTGGCCATGGATGTGCTGGATGTCTGGGGGTCACAGGGTGCTTTAGAAACCATCTACATGGAGTCCTGAGCACTGGACTCAACCAGCTGGCAGTAGAACTTGTTATTTCCAGGACATGTTGCTAAGACAGAATAAAACAGCCAATAAAATACATCATCTAGCACCTTCCAAAGTCTCCTTAGCAGACTTTTAAAAGTATTGAAAGCATGAACAGTGTTGCCTGTTCATGCTTTCTGTTAATAGAGAATATTAACCCTGATAACTAGCAGATACATAAATACCTAGGAAAAGTATAGGAATCATTTTTTTCTTTAGAGTTGTTTTTAGTCATTTTGATATCACCTGCTGGTATGTTTCATGCAGTTTTCAAGAATCACGTCCATTAAAAATAACTTGGAAACTGAATTAATGTCACATAATTCACCTTTCATTATGCAATATAAAGATTCAAAAAATGAAAAATGTTAGCAAATTAACAGTATAGAAATGTTAAAAGGGAGCTGCATTTATTTACATATTCTAATGAAGAGATGATATACATCAGTGTTAGTTGTAAAAAAGAAACTCTCATTTTACAGAGGCTCAATGAGTATGTTTACAATTGAAAGAATATTAGCTAAACTAAATTAAGACTATGCTTTTTGGGGCTATGTTTTAGCGATTTTGAAAACAAAATTAACTTACATAAATTAAATATTAATTTAGAATTTTAACTTGATTTTTAAGTTTTTTTGACAGTGACATATTATTTATTGTGCCTACTATCTGAAATTAAATGAATTAATTCATCTAAATTTAAAAAATATATAACCACTTTCTCACTTACTGGGATACTACATATTTGGTTGAGTAATTTCTTTTCACTGAAAATATGATTATGTTGGTACTATACAGCTATCATCACATCGTCTTACAGTAATAAGACCTTACAAATAAAATATACTAAGATATTTCATTCTTGAAGAATAATGTTCAACTGTGTTTGAAGGTGAAGATAAATTCTAGTGATTCTTTTCATAACAGCGCATAAAATTCTTTCATCAGTTCCTTAGGGGACAAATGTTTCCTTTTTGTGTCCAAGGGTAATAGCCCTGAATAGAAAACTAATGAAATAGAAATTGCTTTGTCCTACAGCCAAAAAAGACCTTCAGAAGGTATGTAGCAGATATTGCCAGTGCTAGAAAAATACACAATTAAGCCCCCTGCAGCATTTGAGTCTTGTTAAAGGTTAAAAAGACCTTTAAAGATCTTCAAATCAGAAAACCCTGAAGAAGCCTGTCAAGACAATCATATTTTTGTGTGGTTTTTGGTGTCATTGTTGGTTTTTGTATGTGGATTTTAATATCTCATACCACAGTTAAACCATAATTACTCAAATTCCCCACTATCACCAGCTCAAGAAACACAAAATAGTCCGTTTCAGAACTTAGAAAACAATACACCGTATAATACAAACTGATCTTGACAACGTCATCACCTCATTACCAAATTGAGTAGTGAATTCTCAGTTATCTTACTAGACAGCTATTGGCATGATTTTCACAATTGACCCCTTTTTATTTCATGTGCTTTCTTCATTTAGCCTACTAGATACCACAGTGTCCCTTCCTTTCTGCCACCACTTCGGGTTCTGCTACTGGTTCTCCTCAACTCCTTTACTTCCAGTGTTGTTGTAGCCATAGAGCTAATCTCATCTCTCTTTCCTCCCTGCCTTGTGATTGCACCCAACACCATGGCTTCAGACATCATCCGTGTGCTGACTGACTCCCAAATGTACACCTCTAGCTCAGAAGTCTGCACTGAAGTCCAAGCCCATATGTGTATCTTCTGCTTGGCAACTCTGCTTAGTATTTAATAGATGTCTCAGTGAATGACCCAGTATTTTCTCCACCAAACCTGCCTCCCACACTCCCATTCCCAAAGTCTTCTCTCCATTTGAATCAGCGAGGACTCCATTCTTCCAGTTTGCAGGACAAACCTAAGAATCATCCACCCCACTTCTTTCTTTCACATATACTCAATCTGTCCACACATCGACT
The DNA here is from genome assembly GCA_028533165.1 of Leontopithecus rosalia. NCBI lineage: Eukaryota > Metazoa > Chordata > Mammalia > Primates > Cebidae > Leontopithecus > Leontopithecus rosalia. The sequence continues at coordinate 188,394,270 of CM052648.1, forward strand.
GTTGGTTCTACCTTCCAACGAAACTTACAATCCAATGGCTTCTCATCACCTTCCAATACCTTGTACAAGCCCCCTCCAGCATCATCTGGATCATCACATTAGCTCCTAATTCATCTCTACTGACACTCTCGCCATGCGTTCCTCATTCTATTTTCAACACAGTGGCAAGTAAGTCAGGTCATGTCCCTCTTCTAAGTATAACCTGCCACTGTTTCCCATTTAATGCAGAGGAAAAGCCAACACCATTACGATGCCCTCCAAGGCCTTATCTGATCTACTTTCCCCACTATCACTCCCCAACTTCAGTCTATGAACCTCTGTCCCATCATTCAGAGAAGACGACTTCTCTCCTATTCCATTAATTCCCAAGTTTCCCTGGTTTTACATACTTTTACCACAAATACAAACACAAGGAAATGGTTCTCTTCAATGCATTTTGTGGAGGTTTAATACCCTCATATCTTGTTATTTTTTTCTGCAGCACATTATTTTAATCCAGTGTGATATTATACATTCTTCCTGTTATTTAATTTGACCCAAGCATGTTTTTCTGTAAGTACTACTGCAGTTCTCTCAGGGTACCTTGACATTGGGGTGTCTCTAGGTAGGGGTGTTTGTTCTTATCTTCACATCCTACTCCAGCTCTTTGGTTTCAACTGCTGATCATACAAAAAACACTCAAAACAAGAAGTAATAGTGGTGGGAAAGCAAAACGAAAAATAAATGTCAAAATTTCCAACAGACAATATGGCACTTAAAAGCAAACATATAATCAAACCACTATACAATCATAGACCGCCGTTCAAATTTTTGAAAAATCTCTCTATATAATTGAAAATATTTTCTTATTTCTTACAATGGCAAAAAGTACATGAACCACTCTTTTGTTATACATTCATCTCTACATCATATAACTGCATACCCAATTTAATTAACATAATTAAAATTTAAAAATATGTGACAATATGGAAATTTATGTCAATTATTTTTTAAGTGGAAAGGATGTATCCCATATTCCACTGAAAACTTATATATTGGTAGGTCAATTATTTTTCAACCTATTTTGAAATAAGCCCTTTCAAAAGTCACTGGCAGATGATAAGGCATATACTGCTAAACAACCTACCAAATAAAATAAAAACAGATATTCCTTTTAGCCTTCCCAAAGAAAAAACATGCAGGGTTTAGTGATGGGAAAATAGTACTAATTCCCTATTCTGTACTTTTCATCTCAACTACTAACTCACCTCTGAGGTTTGGATAGTCCCTGATCCTTTCTCCCTCCTGTATTTTGATGAGGCGCAACACTCAGATAGTTTCGCTGCTGTTGTCCAGCTTTGGTGGGTACAGGGACCAGAAGAGCTGGTGGTACCTCTCTTCGTATCCTGAGTGTCACTCAGCTTCAACTTCCCTAGGGAACCCTCTACTGAGAAACATTTTGCAAGCAGAAGCTCATTGATTCTTCTGTTTGTCTGATACCTAGGTAAGTAAATATTCCTTTGTCTGTTTCAATATTTGCAATATTCATGATGAATAATTATATTTCTTAGGGGTTTCTGAGTTAGTAATAGCAATTGTTTCTCTCTTCCAATCCCTAGAATTTACACAAAAGTATACATTAAACTCAGGAGCAACTCTGTCTTGTGATATTTCAGACTGCTTTTGTAGAGTCAGGCCTCTCTGCCCTACATGACTCCATCCATAAAATACTCTATCATAAATCTAACAGCTTTTCATTTATAATTTAGCTATGGTTCATAACCTACCTCAGAGAAACAGAATGAAATTTAATGAGCTCAGACCTAGGGGACGCTATGAGCTTCTTAGAAGACAGACAGCCCATAAATAGGGTACCAAGTATTAGAATGATCTGAGTTTCACTTTCTGATACCACATCTTTAAAAAACTGATAGCTTCAATATCAGAAATCATTAAGCCATACCAAAAAATTCTTGCTTTTATGCTTTTCTAATAATCCTTATACATACATTTATAGTTTTGCATACTTAATAGTACTGATATTAAGCATTTTGGTATATTTTTCTTATATGTACTTACATAATCAACAAAATTTTGCTGATAATCTATTATATGTTAAACATTACCCCAGGCCTAACACATAGAAGAAGAGAAGAAAGGAGGGAAAATGATCTGATTCTAGTTTTCAGGAAAGACTCAACATAATTGGGAAATGCTAGTGATAGTTTTATTTAGATACAATTTTTACATATGAAAACACTTTACCCAGTAATAGCCAGTAATCAGAATTTACTCTTAATACTCATCGCTTAAATGATTGTGCAGAATTGCAGCCCATGCTTGAAAACTAGAAAATGTGAAAGTCAGAATGCTCCAGTAAAACTGCTAAGTCCCATCTTCAATCCAAATAAATAAAAAGAGGAACACGTGATTTTGTAAGCACAGGCCATTAACAGAGCAAACCAATGCAATACAACATAAATGAGTCACGGGGACCTGCTAAAAATATTGGATTCTCTGAAGAAGCACGAAGCCACTGAGAACAATCAAACATCTGTTATTTACAACAGGTTTACAAGCAGAGCCTGCGTGAGCTCATCACAAAGGCTTACCAACACAACCACATTTTTCAGAGATGAACAGCCTAAGAGCATATTTTTCTTCCTTGTTTCAATAGTGTTTTCTGTTGAGGTTCATGTGCTCATTGTAGTAACTAAAAAATAAGAAAGCAATCCCTTGGCTCTTTTTTGAAGAAAAGCTAAGTGGAAGTGCTTTGGAATACATTGCAAGTCACAACAAATGCAACCGCAATCAGGAGTCCTGTTTTAGCATCCATCCTCCCACTTGCCAGCACTGCACTGTTTTATTATTCTCTCTGGGTCACAGAATTATGTGGATAATGATGCTGCAAATCCTGACTTATGAAAGCTTGACTCAACCAAAATGATGTTTGGAATTATTTGGCTTCACCCTATAATTTTTAATGATTCACAGAAAATGCAAAATAGTTGCTCTTAAATACTGTTTTAGAAAATGCATCCTTTTGACTTCGCTGTCTACTGTGGCACAGTCATAAGTTTATGCTTCCAGTTTAGAGTCACATTAAAATTACTGAAAAGGTTAGTAAGATCACCTCCAGAGAATTTGCTGGTGTGCATCAAGGTGAATCCTCATATGGAAGAATGTACTAAAACAGGCATCAAGTAGGTGAATTTAAATGGTCTTAGTGGCTAGTAAAATACTCCTACCAGTAAAACTGTTCTTTTATATACACATGCACACACAAACATGACATGCAAGCCCACACACACAGGCACACACATATTCCTTCTAGAACCTAGGAAGAATCCTAGTCTCACTGATCTCACTTTCAAGAAAGGGAACACAGAGTAAGGGACTTCAGTAAGACCTCTCAGAAAGATGGGCTAGAGTTGAGTCCCCTTTTTTCATGGAAATCAGTGATAAGGCCATCTTTCTTCCACGCTGTAATAGTAAATGAGCTAAAGTATGTAAATGCCCAATGTCTCTCCTGAGACAGGGAAGGTGTTTCATCCACAGCAGCCAGATATAACCTGGTTGCTTTTGTTTTGAGACTTTTCACTATCATTTTCATATCCCATGGGCTACCTATGATTTCTTACCAGCTCTTCCAGATTACAGGGCTCAGACCTGTCCGCTGTTCTTCACAACCACTGATGGTGTTCCTTACTATGGTCTAAGCAGCACTGATGGCACAGTGCTGCTCGTATTTATTGAGATTAAGGCCTAAAAACCCTAAAACATTTCCTGAAAATTATTGTTAAGCAAGGTCTCCTCTACTTGCTTAAGAGTAATACCCTGTGCTGGTAGAGTTAAAATTCAGAAGTAAGGTTTTCACCTACAACAGGCAGTCAAGACATTTTTGGGTCTTGATTCCATTGTCTAGCCTCTTCTCCATCCTTTCTAGTACTCTGTGGATGACACACCTAGGATCATTTCCCAGCTCTGTCAATTTTTAATCGTCACTTTCAACAGTCATTGAATCTCTCAGATGTGCAACTTCCTTATCAAACAGGTTGTACATTCAATTCAATTTTAATAGAGTAGAACAAAAGTAAATATAATTTGCCCTCAAATTTTACAAAATTATTATTTCAAGCGATGAATAATAAGTACTCAAAATAGTGAAGAAAATTTGAGGAATATGGAAGTGGTACTTTCTTAAGGTAATAATATATCTTGTGAACCTATGATAATTAAAATATTGGCATCAGTAAATAAAGGGGGAGAAAGATCCTTGATAAAGAGTAGAGATGGTAAAAACAGAATGTATTACACAGGGGAGTTTTCCATACAATAAAATTATATTTAAAAGCAGAGAAAAAAATTGATTTTTCAAAGTTGGGGCTGGGACAACTTGATAATCATTTAAGAATGAATGAAAAAGAGTCAGCTCTATAGCTCATAAGCATAGTCGGCTTTGCTCCATTAAATTTTTAATATAAAAATGATTACAAGAAAATCAATGTACATAGTTTTATATAAGCTGTTTGGGAAACACCTTTGAAATCTAATATCAAAGGAAGAAACAATTACACAAAAGACTGATCAATATCATATAAAGCTAAAACTTTTATTAAAAAAGTACTTTAAAAGTTAAAAAAGTAAATATTTGCCACATATAGGAGAACATAAGACTTTCTAGTTTTGAAAATAAATCAAATATGGTCATACGCAAGACCAGAAAATCCACAAAAACCAAACAACTAACGACAAATAATTACATGAAAAATGTGCACACACAGTACAGTAGTAAAACAGGACAGGTTAGGATGGTGCAACATTTCTCGTTCAGAAGATTGTCATATTCCTGGAAGAATAGACATCAAAATGTGAATAGCTCCCTGTTGATAGGAAAGGTGCTTTATACTGTAATTTTCTGAGCTTTTATTTTTCAAGAGACATAATGGTTTTTATAATATATAGAAAAGAAATCCTACTTCTATTTTAGCAGCAAAATTGCTTTGAAAAAAATCTACCTCATTGATTCATAAGAATGAAAATCAGAAAGAGCCTGTGAAACCCTTAACATGACGCCGAGCAAAGTAGGCATTTGGAGAATGTGAGCTAGCTCTGTTTTCCGGAATACTCTGCTGTCCACATGGAGAGGCACTAATCAATGAACACCCTTTTGAGTCCACCAACCAGCTGTGAAGCATCTTTAAGTCTGTTATTCAATCCATTTCTCTCCAACACATCCATAAAAGTGTCATGAGACTTTCTCAAATAGCTTGCCATAATAGAGGAAGATTGAATATTATAGCTATTATACTTTCAATCTAATAATACCTCACACATATTCGACAAGCGGTTTACCTTTGAGAAATTGATGCAACATCTATTGTCTTTGAATGCTGTGGTTTAGGCATTATCCATAGAGTCTAGCATAAGGTAGCATATCAGGGAGATGCCCCCTGTGGACATGGTGGTGAAAACACAGTCCTGGCATCAAGTATAGTCAGGCTTGCCTTACCCTCAGCATCACCGTGTAGAAAGAAAACTCATATCAGAAAAGATAGTGGGCAAGAAGAGAGTCAAGGTTGCCCTACTGGGAAACTTGGTGATGGCTAACATAACGCTTAACAGTAAATGACTGCCTTTTTAAAATCTGTGATTCTTTTACATCATTCATTTTCTCATTACTTCAAAAATTACTGCTCTTTACTATAACCATCACCAGTGTTATCAACCAGCATTTCTGTCAATACTTTGACTCCTTCACAAACTCCCTAGTTAGACTCCAGCAAACCAAGCTGATTTTAAATTAACTGAGCTAAAAAACTTCTCCAGGCCACACAATGGCTAACACCCGCAATCCCAAGAGTTTGGGAGGCTGAGGTAGGTGAAATATGAGGTCAGGAGTTCGATACCATCCTGGCCAAAATGGTAAAACCCCATCTCTAATAAAAATACAAAAATTATCTGGACATGGTGGCAGGCACCTGTAATCCCAGCTACTTGGGAGGCTGAGGCAGGAGAATTGCTTGAATCCAGGAGGCGGAGGTTGCAGTGAGCCGAGATTGCACCAAGATTGCACCACTGCACTCCAGCCTGGGCAACAGAGCAAGACTCTATCAGAAAAAAAAAAAAAAAAAAAACTATCAAAGGCTGCCAGTGAGCTGCAAACTGCAAACTGTGGACTTTGTTGTCCCCATCATGACACTCAGAAATCTTTGGCATCAGTCACTACCTCATCTTTGCCTTTTTTTCCTCCCCCATTCTTCATCCCTCCCTTTTCCTTCATTGGTTCTTCCTGTGTCCCTTCACATGGAGATATATTTATTCCCCCAAATCTAGATTCTCACTTCTAACTCAATGGTGTCAACAGCAAATGCACACCTATCTTGGACAACAAAGGTACCTATAGCATCCACACCAAAAACACCTTTTTGTTTCCTCTCCTTTCTGTATGGGTGTGGCTGCATGTTCGGACTTTGGCCTTATCTTCTAAAGACTTTCCAATAGCCCATTACTAAACCTCCTTTTCCCTTCTCCTCTTTCCTCCTTTTTCTCTGCTGTTAAAGGATTAGTTTAATGAGCTTTAGTTCTCAGGCGACATGCTTTAACAAAATTCATAGAGGAAAATAACCACCAAATAGCCTGATTCACCTCACCCCTCTTCTAGCCAAGAGTTGGAGCTTGTCCCAAGGATGAAATCCAGTAGCTGTCTTCCGGAAGGTGGAAGGGGTGCTGTGTTTACCACAGGAGAATTTTGGTGATTATGCTCAATTCGACTATATGATGCTATTCCTATTCTCTCAGGATCAAGCTACATAAAGGAATCCATGAGCTCAGATCATAGCATTTTTCAACGAATAAAAATAATCAGGGATGGGAAGAGCTTTGTTAAAGGATACACAATTACAGCTAGATCAAAGGAATCAGTTCTATGTCCTACAGCAATGTAGGATGACTACAGCTAGCAATAATATATAGTTTCAAACAGCTAGAAGAATAGTGAATGTTCTAGAGACAAATGATAAATGTGAGATGGAGATGCTAATGGCTCTGATCTGATCATTATACATTATATGTATCAAAACATCACGAGGTACCCCATATTTATAATTATGTGTCAATTAAAAATAAAAAATAACAGTAATAACGAAGAAGTAAATGAGGTGAGGGTCATAGAAGATGTCATTCAGTTGTACTTGTTGGAGCTGATCCATTTGAAGCAGAAGGCACAGAAATGGCTTAAGCGTTCTCCCCACACCAGGAGCTGGCACCCTATAAGCTGGGCAGCAGCTATTCAGTGTCCTCCAAAACACATTTACAGTTCTCTTTATTACTGGCCCAAAGATGAGAGCAACATCAAACCATCACTTAATTTTCACTTTCACGTTCCAGCATAGATTTTAATATCTAATCTGATTTCCTGGCCTTGTCCACTCTTTAGCCCTAGTGTGACCGGTGGAAAAGTTAAAAAATAAAAAAGCTCAACAAAATCTCTGCCTCCATGTTCTCTGCTAGCCTACTGTCCAGCACTGCAGTCTGAATATAACTCACAAAATAAGGTACACACTTAACTTTTCCAAAATCTGTGTCATTGTAAATTCTATTATCCAAAACACAAGCATGCTATCAAGCATCTTAATCAAACCAAACACCCAGCCTCTTTTCCATTTTATCCTGAGTGCATCCTATTCCTTAGCCCTGCCTGGATCACTCACAGGTCTTTGAATATGACCTGTGCTTCATGACTATAAGGTTTTGTTCATGCTGTTCCCTCTGTCCCCTTTTTTTCAATTTACTTCTGTTGGGAGGGAGATCGGCATTTTTTTTTTCTTAAAAAGCAATTATTGAGTCCATTCTACATGCCATGAAATGTGGCAGGCCGGCCCTGTGCCTGTCCTCAAGAGGCTGAGACTCCAGACTGGGAAGAGGCTTATTAAGGAAACAATCACACATCTGCAATATATCCTATAATGCATATACACACTTAGGAAGAGACCTGAAGGGACAATGCAAAACTTCCATTTAAATATATGCAAGACCATAAAACACCATTTCAAAAGCACAGAAGAGGTAGGGCTTCCCAATTCAGAGACCAGGGAAAAGTCCAGGGTGGCAGAAGTGAAGGTCCAGTGGCGGGCAAGTGTGCTGTCAAAATGTTTTTTCTTGCACTCTCATTCCCTCTCCAGCCACTCAAAGGTCAGATCCTGTTGGAAGCCTGGAGCTCAATGATAAGGCTTAAAAGTAGGTAGATGAGGATGTTGTAATGGGATTTGTTACAAAGTGAGAATGACACTTTGAGAGGCAGGTTAGAGGTGCCCTGTGGTACCGTAGTCAACAGATAAAGAGGCCAAGGGATTGGGACTGGAGAGACATTTCTATGCTTTTTTAAAGGCTCAATCCAAATATCACCTTTCATGTTAGATTTTCCCTTCCCAAAGGAAACTGGTATTCTGTGTACCATTTCCATGGCAACATGCTCATCCTTCTGCTCTGACATTCCTGGTATTTGTCCCTGCATGTTATCAGCAGGTTCGAGCTTGCCCCCAACTGGGCTGTAGGCTCCAGGGCTACAGGCTTAGGTCTGGATCTCGAAATTCTCATTGCACCTGCACGTAGCCAGCATCATTGCCCAGCAGATGCTTGTTGAAGAAATGTGATTAGCGTTGTTCTAGTGGCTTTTCCGGGGGTGGGCGTGGGGAGGAAATCTTTCCCGTATCCCTTAAAAATGTTAAACCCTCTTTCTCACATTGCATTATAACTTCCTTATCTGTTGCTTCTTTTTCTGGAATCTCGAGAACTTAAACATATTGAAGAGTTTGTGTTTAAGTGTTTTTGTTTCATTAAATGGTTTGTTTAATATCATGTTGGCATTAAATAGGCCGAATCTACTGTGTCCAAAAGGAATGTGTATGTAAGGTCCTTGGCCTGGGGTTTCTATCTCTGTATCTACTGCTGCCTGGTTCTATCACTGACACTTTAAATATTGGTATTAACACATGCCAATTCTTGTTCTTGAACACTTTAGAAATACTTTGACAAGGAAACAAGGAATACCAAAAGTCATTGTTATAGACCAATCCAGATGAGGTATGCAATGTCACTCATACATGGGGATCTAGAAACCGCATTTCCCATACCTTCCTCTTGGTTCTAATCGAAGGCATGAAGGAAGGCTGACTTCCCTTCTCAGTGTGAGGAGCCACTTGCTACCAGATTTCTAGAAGGTCTCATTGGAAACTGTCAGCCACAAGCAGAATTCCAAGGCTTGTGAAATTACAGGTCAACTGCTTCCCGTGCCTATTTTCCTTTTTTCCCCCAAGATACAAAGTTGTCAGGAACTTTCACCTGCTCAAGAGCCCTGGAAAAACATGGAAGCCTGCTCCGAGGAGTTAATACTACTTTTTCCTTCCCTCCCTTGAAAGTGTATAGTCAAATTAAACGAATGCATACTCTGACCAAATGACCACTTCAGACCTCATAACTTTCCAGTATATTTGCTTTAATACTACGACTTATTCAACCAACAGAGTCGTATGGACTTGGATCCGATGCCTAAAGATGTCAACGGGGCAGTCTGGAAATTGGAAATTTGATCTTTAGACAGTCTGGCTATTCAAGCGGAGGAAAAGTAGGAAGAAAAAATCCACAGCATGCTTCCTTTAGGCACAAGACACAGCATAAAAATATGTGGCATATTTGGAACATGTAAAATGACCTGTCAAGATGAGCTAAAGGAATGGGGCTAGCTTAGGACAGCTGCCAGACCCAGCCCTTTGTCATACAGACAAAATGTCGTTATCACAGCATTTTATGAGGGGCATTCTATGTGTATCTTTACTTTAGAAATGCAATTCTAGCTACAGTTTACAGGAAAGATGAAAGGGTAAAATATTTATCTTTGAAATACATTTATAAACATATATACCTGATAATTGCATGGACACATATATTTTTAAAAACTGGTATAAAATAGTACATGTTTATTTTTGTTCTAAGCCTATAAAATTATTTGACTTTTAAAATCATATAAATTTTCTCAATAAGGCCAAAGAAACTAAGGAGAAGAGAATAACAAAATACCAAAAGAATTCTAAAAGTTGTCAGGATACAAAATATCTACCTGGTAAATCGCCCTACAGATTTATGGCTTTGATGAGACATTGTCTCCAGGGTCAGAATCATATATATGACTAGTCAGTCTTTTTTTCCCCCGCCGCCTAGACTGGATTCAGTCATGCAATTTTGGCTCACTACAACCTCTGTCTCCTGAGTTCAAGCAGTTCTCGTGCTTCAGCCTCCTGAGTAGCTGGGACTACAGTCACGCACTGCCACCCTTGGCTAATTTGTGTATGTTTAGTAGAAACAGGGTTTCGCCATGTTGGCGAGGCTGGTCCCAAACTCCTTACCTCAAGTGATCCACCTCCAGCCTCCCAAAGTGCTGGGATTACAGGCATGAGCCACTGCTCCCAGCCAACAGTACTTCTGAAGCCACAGATGTGTAAAGGTGAATAAACACAATTGAGAAAACCAGAAATATTTATCAGGAGCCTTAATAAAGTTAGACACTCTGTTTTGTAACTCTCCTCCTTAAATTCTGTCACAGGAATAATTAGAATTGGGCACAGAATGTATAATCAATTGTGCTAAGCACATTATTATTTATAATACCTAAAAATCAAAACTAAATGTAATGTCCAGAAACAGGAGAATAATAAAATACATCATGGTAAATTCACATAATGAAATATCACATAGACATTAAAATCATTTCTTACAAGAACATGTAAACTGTTAAGTGAAAAATGAAAGACAAAAATCAAAATATGACCAAAATATTGCTTTAAAAATGTTTAATAATGTTATCCACCTACTATACTGTTTTTTCAATCATGTTATTCTGTCAATGTGTCTATAGTCTGTAATTACATTGTAAATAATTTAAATTGTGGGATAATGGAAGCAAGCACAAAAAAAGCCAACAAAATAGTAGAGGCCTATAATTCAGATGAAGGAATCCTGAATTCAATTTTCTAGAATATACATATTTAGGTTTAGAGAGGCAGCTTCTCTATTTTGCTTTGGTAATGTACATACCATATTTCTACTTTAAAATGTAGAAATTTAATTTAAATCTCTATTTTTACTTTAAAATGTACATACCATATTTCTGCCATGGTATATTTTGAAAAACGTCTATACACAGCCATGACCTACAATCTTTTCAGTTAAATTATTTATTTTCATGTTTCTTAATAACCAGGTCATAAACAATTACGGAAATCATAAAGTCCATCCCTTTTTTGTGTGTCAAAATGAAAAATAATCCTGGCTAGACTATTTGTGAAGTCAGTGACCTTCTTTGACGCATTTACTTTTAGCTTGCACTTTACAAGCTTTCTCTTCCCTTCCAATAACTCCACAGACAGGAGGACATTGTGAACTGTGAACGAGAGGATGAATTGTGTGCTCAGCCCATGGCCTGAGGGCCACAAGAGGGAGGGGAAGTGGGTAGGAATCTCAAGATGTCAGTTACACACACACATCTAGAATGACCTACTCATCTATATAATGTTTACAGGGCTTCTAGTTTTGCAAAATGCCATTGTTACCCATAGACATGGTGCCTGAGAAGTGAGCAGGAGTGTCTCATAAAACAGAGCCGTGTCCTAACCGCCCTAGCGGCAAATCCGAATCTCTGCAACACCAAGCAAGTCCCCAGCCTCCCTGAACGCGCTTTCGTCTGCGGGCAAAGATGAGTCCACTTTCCTACTGTTACATAGAACTGCCCCTGACCAGGTAACACACAAAGGAAAGAGGTTGCATTGACTCACAGTTCAGAGCAACTGGAAAGAACTCAGGAAACTCACAATCACTGAAGTAGGTGAAGGGGACTCCTTCTTCAGGAAGCAGCAGGAAGGGGAAAAGCTGAGCAAATGGGGACCAGCCCCTTATAAAGCCATCAGATCTCGTGAGAACTCACCATCTCGAGAACAGCATGGGGAAACCATCCTCATGATTCAGTTACCTCCACCTGGTCTCTCCCGTGACAGGTGGGGATTATGGAGATAATGATGATTACAATACAAGATGAGGTGTAGGTGGAGACTCAAAGCCTAACCATGTTAGGGTCTTCAGGAGGCTATAGATAAAGGGTTTGGCAAACAAATGGTGTTTGAGACACATTTGTTCCCCCTTCTGTGTAAGATCTTTAAGGCAGCTTACATGATGATTGTGAGCTGTACTTTTCACTCACCCTCCTTTGTTCTGACTTTTCTCCCTAGGCTCATGTATTTTGTATATTCCAAGATAGCCTCAGTTTCCTATAGCTTTAAAATATGATCATTCATTGTATCTAAAATTTAATGTTTAATTTTTCATAACCTTTTCAATCTTTACATCAAAAAATTATGGCAGGAAAACATGCATTTTCAAAAGACATTTTCTTAAGTTTTTTTTTTTAATGTGGAAACCTTTAATATAAATTTTCCTATGATAGGATACAAAGTATTTTTCTCTTTTTTACCCCCCCCAACTAGGTACATCTAGTGCTTAGCATATAATAATTGCTCAGTAAATATTTGTCAAAGGGGATGAATGTTAGACCTGGGGGCTGGATGAGGGAGGGTAGTTGCAGAGCCAGACCTCACTGTGCAAGTGACTTTTATGCAGGAGAAGGCAGGTTAGAATCATACTTAACATTATGAAATATAATTTGGCTTCCTTTAAGTGCAGGTGGGCTCTGTGCTCTGATGGAGGACAGGTATCATCCTTAGGACCTCCTCAGCACTCCCTATGGGGTCAGGGAGGTATAATTGCTGGGTCCAGAGAATTTCCTCCTCCAGGCAGTCCTCAGCTCCCACTAACCAGCTGGTGCTACAGGGTAGGCGTCCTGGCCTTCTCTGGCTTCTCTCCATTTTTACACCACCAATCAACCGCTGGGTGGAAAAGATGAATCTTCACGTGGAAGCTCCAACCAGCCCATGGATGCCTACATTCCCAGGTGTCACCATTTATTTAGAATTAGGTTTCTTAAAGCCTGAGAGCTCTGCACCAGGGTGTATTTGAATCTACAGGCTCCATGCAGCTGTTTCTGAGAAGTGAAAACACACATTCACAGCTCTGCTTTTGCTCCCATTTTTTTTTAATTTCATTTTAGGTTTTGGGGTACATGTGCAGAACATGCAAGATAGTTGCATAGGTACACACGTGGCAGTGTGTTTTGCTGCCTTCTACCCCTTCACCCATATTTGGCATTTCTCCCCATGCCATCCCTCCCCGGCTCCCCCCTCCCCGCTGTCCCTCCCCTATTTCCCCCAATAGACCTCAGTGTGTGGTACTCCCTTCCCTGTGTCCATGTGTTCTCATTGTTCATCACCCGCCTATGAGTGAGTATATACGGTGTTTCCTTTTCTGTTCTTGTGTCAATTTGCTGAGAATGATGTTCTCCAGATTCATCCATGTCCCTACAAAGACAGGAACTCATCGTTTTTGATTGCTGCATAATATTCCACGGTGTATTTTTCCCTCCCTCGACATCCCCAGGACATCTGAGTGTGTCCCCTCAGCATCCATCAGAAGGGGCAGGAGACCTCCCAAGCACAGCTGCTTCAGAGGCCCTTCATGGGTGCCTATGTGCCCAGCCCATGTGCCCAGCTGCTCAGGAGCTGTGCCCACACAGGCTCTGAATTGCTTTCAAGAGAAGCCAATGTTGTCAAGCTTATCTCTTCCCACAATTTGCCATTTTACTTCCAAGAGAGGAAATATTATCTCCATATAGACACCGACCATGACCGCGATGACACCAGGCTGACAGGTTGTTCCTGAGGAAGGTTCAGCACCACCCAGTGCACTAAACAACCGTTTTGTTGGGTCCCTGGAAGCTGAATTCTTTTGCTCTGATGCCAACTCGCATGTTCATGTGTGTAGGAGTGTGTGTGTGAACATGTGTGAGAATTCAAGGGTATGAGAGTGTATGATGGGTGTGTGTGCATGGTGTGTGTGATAGTGTGTGGTGTGTGTGTCTGTGAGAATGTATGTGTGCACGAGAGAATAAAAGTGTGTTTTTGTGAGTATGGAGATGTGAATATGACAGTGTGTGTCAGTATGGGTGAGAATGCAAGTGTAAGAATGTGTGTGCATGAGAGAGTGAGTGGTGTATGTGTGCACAGGTGTGTGTTTGTGAGTGTGCAAGTATAAGAATGTGTGTGTCCATGAGAGAGGGTAACTGGTGTGAGGGTGTGTATATGAGAATCTGGATGTGCATAAGTGTGAGTGCATGTATGAGTGTGAGTGTACACAGGTGTGCATGGCACGTCAATTTTTCAGTTTTTCATCTGTTTTTTTTAAGTGTACATTTTGATAAAGTTGAGTGAACGTTTGAAGGCTTGTTTTCAGCAGCCACTGGCAATAACACCATTTCCTATTTATGGTCTTTTCTCCTGCTGGTGACTGACCCTACGTTACAGAGCAAAATACCCGGCAGTACACATGTGACAGTCAAGAGACCAGTAGCGCTAACACCGGACACGTGTCTTTGATGCCATGGTCTTTATGAGTGAAATAAAGAATCTGTCAGAATCAGAAGTCCAACATAGCTATTTGATTGCTGGGGTGCATCTGTTAATTCTATAGTTTCAGGGAGAAAAGTTTGAAAAAAAAAATCACTATTTTACATAATCTGTGTGCCCAGAGAACCTGTACATTTTTAAATTCAAATACCAACCTGAAGATGTGAGGGGAGGCAGGACAGTTCATGAGGCGAGCGGGGAGACCGAGTCAGGTGAAATGATGGGGATGAATTGTCCATTCTGCCAAGGCTGGTCCAATCTTGTGATACTTAATGTTGTCCTCTGGATCCTGCTCTCATCCGATGGCTGTTGGTGCCTCGGGGAGGCCATCCTCTCAAGGGAGCCCAAAGGATGGCAAGTCCCTCTCCTTCTTTGCATCACCACTCCTGACACTATGCTTGTTCCAGAAGCCTCAACTATTTATAGATGCATAGGCTGAGAAGCCCCGAAAGAGAGCGAGCTTAAATGACAGAATGGCCTCGTTACTCCTCTCCACTACCCCTAAACAAGCTTCCCAGTTGGCTCTTCTCACTGTCTGTCCGAGGAGCACGTGCACACTGGACTCCTGTGCAAATCCTACAACCACAGTGCACCCAGATGATCTCCTGGCCTTTTATTTCACTAACAGGCATGAATCATCATGTATTGGAAACATGTTAAAAAGACAATTGCTGGACAAGTTACTAAGGTTTAAATATGCTGATCCTAACCAGACCCTGCTTTCTACTAGGTCGTGCAAACTCCTCTTGAGGCCCACATTGATTTTTCTAACCCTCTAACAACTCTGTGAAAAAGCAAAGTAACATTGCCTTCATTTTGAACATAAGAGGAAAGACAAATACCGTAATGTGCTTTAAGAAGCCAAAAACTAATGCCGGGCGCAGTGGCTCCAGCCTGTAATCCCAGTACTTTGGGAGGCCGAGGCGGGTGGATCATGAGGTCAAGAGATCGAGACCATCCTGGTCAACATGGTGAAACCCCATCTCTACTAAAAATACAAAAGATTAGCTGGGCATGGTGGCACGTGCCTGTAGTCCCAGCTACTCAGGAGGCTGAGGCAGGAGAATTGCCTGAACCCAGGAGGCAGAGGTTGCGGTGAGCCGAGATCGTGTCATTGCACTCCAGCCTGGGTAATGAGTGAAACTCCGTCCAAAAAAAAAAAGGAAGAAGCCAAAAACGGCCAGCAGCTGTGATGGCGATGTCATCTGTAAGCAGGGTTCTGCCCTGCTTGCTCTCTGGGGCCCGCCCTCCCCGCACTCATCCTGAGACTCTTCCTCTAGGTCTTCAGACAGCTCTCCGCTCCTTAGCCCCTTGCACAGGCTGTTTCCTCTGCCAGCATTGTGCTGTTTCCAACACGCTGCTTATCTGCCTGTGCCCCGTCTACATTCAACTCAGATATTTCATCCCTAATGAGGCCCCCAGGATCTCTCAGTCAGAATTAGGCTGTACTTTAATGTTGTTTTGTCATTACACCTTTTTTTCCATTTTCTTTCTCAACACTTTTTAAAAAGAGTGTACTTTTTTAAGTGAATATGCATTCATTTATTTAACTGCCTCTCATGCTGAACTACAAGCTCTATGAAGGCTGGCCCACCTTTGCCTTCTCTATATTATCCAGGGTTCCCCATAAGATGTGCTTGCTGCATTGGGGCATGAATCAGGATGTCTGCGATTCATGTAGAAAGCCAGCTCAGCCCAGGTGCAGTGGACTTTCCAATACCCTCTGCTACAGGATGGCTCCAAAGTATTTCAAAAGCCTATGTTTGTCTTAACTATAAATGCAAAATTAATTATGTTTAGGGCCAATTTTAGTAACAAAATGCTCTTTATTCAAATATTTTAAATGAGAGGTGGGCATGGTAGTTTACACCTGTAATCCCAGCATTTTGGGAGGCTGAGGGAGGAGGTTTGCCTGCGGCCAGGAGTTCAAGAACAGCCTGGGCAGCAAAGTGAGACCCTGCCTCTACAAAAAAAAAAAAATTAAATATTAGCCAGGTGTGGTAGCGTGCACCTGTGGTGCTAGCTGGGGGAGGATTGCTTGAAACTGGGAGGTCGAGTCTGCAGTTAACTGAGATTGTATCCCACACTCCAGCCTGGACAACAGAGTAAGACTGTGTCTCAAAAATAAATACATAAATAGAATCAGTAAGTTGAATAAACACAACCGCAGATGTAAGAAGACATAATTTTATTTTGTTTTCTCACCACCCTTTAAAAATATCTGGTTAAGTAATCTTTTCCAGACACTGAACAAATCTGGGAGAGTTCCCATGCCACCTCTGCTTATACATAGTCAAGAGACAGACTTAGGGTCATCTTATGCTGCAAAATAGTCTTAACTCTGTGATTAGAATCTACATGTAAAGATGCTCTTCCAAACTCCAGAATTAACCGAGCATTAGGTCTTTCTGTTTTCCATAGCTCGTGGCTGGAAGACCTCAGTGGGGATGGAGAATGCAGTTCTTCCACTCCCTACCCTTTGCTCCAGGTGGCTGCTTGGTTTTGTCCTTTCTTAGCTGGTGAAGTTGAATGCTGGGGTCTTCAGAGAGGCCCTGGCATGACTGAAGCTGACTCTAACTCAATGCAGGGCCTCTTCAGAGCTCTCCTGCTGGGCTCCTCTCTCCTGGGATTCCCTTATCCTGCACAGATACATTTCTGTTCTGGGAGGGTCACTTTCGATTTTGTCCTGTCACTGAACTCCCAGTGGAACACATCTTTTGAAGGTCTCCCAGATACCTGCTGACGGGACCCAAATCAACCCAATTCTGGCTTTTGCCTCTATGGCTCACATCTCTTCAAATGTCCTTGCTCCACAGACTCTGGCAATAGGCCAACTCTGCAGCCACCTCCAAAGCATCGTTTCATCCATATATTCCCCATCTCGGCTGCCCAGCGCACCCCAGATTCAGGGCACTTGTACCTCAGGCCACAGCCCTCCTGACATTCTGGGTAAGGGCGAGCCACCAGCTGTCTGTGGCTTCCAAATGCAGAATCCACCTCACAGCGCTCTGTTTTACCAACCTCCAGCACCCGCAGGAAGTATTAACCTCCAGCTCATCATTTCGCAAAGGGTACATGGGAGCACCTTGCTCTATTCTGAATCTTCTTTCTTATCCTTGACCTTGCTAAGGGGTCTCAGAAGAGTTTCTCGATGCCATTCCCTGTGTAAATGGGCAAGGGGGGTAAGAGGAAGCCTGTGTCACACTGGCTTTGGCATTTGGCAGCCAGACAGGAATATGAAGGTGAAAGGATCCCATTCTCACGTTTTCCTACAATCATTTGAGGTAAGCTACTGTAAGGTTAACATGATAGTCCTAAACAATCCTAGATAAATATGATTTGTTGCAGGAGGGATGAGGCCCAAGCAGAATTAGAGAGCATCAAGGAAGACTCCAGAGGAGGAGTGGGCCAGGAAAGAATTCTCTGCCCAGTGTTCCCTTCATCCCCAGAACATTAAAACACAGGTTTCTAAAATAGAATACTGAACACAGACTCTCTGGCTGGTGGAACCCTTTTAATTGGAAAGATATGAAAAAACCTATCATTTCAGTTCAGTTGTCTCTAGTGAATTACTTAGCCACCAACAATGAGGAATTTCAGCAAACTCAGTACTTGTCAACATGCACAGATGTTGGCGAATATCTTCAATTTGCTTTAAAGTTCCTAATTAAAATAACAACTATACCTCTCTTTAAGTAGCTGGCAATATTAATCCTGAAGGTTCCTCCACACCCACAGATGTCTTTGCCACCTAGTTCCACCCTTTCCTTCCCATTGCTAGTCAGGGCTTAATTTCCCCAGGATTCCTGAGAGTCTGGGGACCAGGTCATCTACTACAGTTACTGGGGCACATCTCATCCTCTTTCCTAGTCAAAAACAAACAAGAAGGCCAGGCGCAGTGGCTCATGCCTGTAATGCCAGCACTTAGGGAGGCCAAGGTGGGCAGATTATGAGGTCAGGAATTCGAGACCAGCCTGGCCAACATGGTGAAACTCCATCTCTATTAAAAGTACAATAACTAGCTGGATGTGGTGGTGCATGCCCATAATCTTAGCTACTCAAGAGGCTGAGGCAGGAAAATTGCTTGAACCCAGGAGGTGGAGGTTGCAGTGGGCAGAGATTGCACCATTGCACTCTAGCCTGGGAGACAGGGCAGGACTCCGTTTCTGGAAAAAAAAAAAAAGACTCCTTAAGGATAAAAACTCCCACTTTAGCATTTTTGTTTCCACAATACTACCAAAGGTAGGGTAGGGAGGTGATGAGTCTTACTGAATTGGTTTTAATCCAATGAGATTATTGTTAAACAATTATTTTTAAATAATTAAAAATTATATAGTAATGACTAAAATATAAAATCATTGATTTTCTAAATGATTAAAAGATTATATAGAAAATATACGTTGGAATTCAAGCACAGAATGCTAGTAACTTGAAATTAAGAAGAATCTTTATGACAGGGAATATATTGTTTTAGAGAGAAAAATTTTATCTTGACCAAGGCTGACTTTTGTTTCAGCAGCAAATGGATCCATGGATCTCTAAATGTGCTAATCTCGTACCAAATAAAGAGCAGCGGCATGGAAGAAAAAGGGATGATTGATACATGAATGCAAAGTGCAGAAATGCAAATGATCAATTCCCCTGTGGATTCATGTTTTGAGCAGGATATTTTGAGCACCGAGTCTCTACTGACTCTGTTCTGAGTCCTTGGTGTTTCCATGGTGCATAGGTTGATAGGGTTCCTCTCGCACAGACTCACTTTCTAGATAGGAGAAGAGCAGAATAAAATAGACGAGCTACAGATATCATTCATAATGGTGCAGTGAAGAATGTTAGGCAGGCTGATGTGACAGTGGCAGGGCAAGGGTGGAACAGCTGGGCCTCGAAGGAAGGATGGTGGGGCAGGTGATGAGGGACAGTCTCTGAAATGCTGAACGTTCCTAAGGACCACAGGAAAAGCCAAGAGAATGTCTGGGAAGAACATTCCAGAATGGTCTCTCCTATAGTTAGTTGCATGGTAGAAGCAAGCTGGGAGTATACTGCAGGCAGCAAGTGGGCAGCAGGTTTCAGATGAAGGCAGAGGATGGGGGAGCACCCTTCCAGTAGAAAGTCCAGTTATACATGATTGACAGCCTCTAAATCTTCCCACAATATAATCAAGCAATTGTATGTTTCTGCTTTAGAAAATAAGTCCCAACATTAACAGGTGCCTCTCCAAAGAAGACATACAATGGCCCATAAACATGCCAACACACTCAATATCTCCATAATCAACGAAATGAAAATCACAAGCACAATGAGATATCATTTCATACCAGTCTGAATGGCTGTTAATAAACAGTCAAAATAATAACAGATTTGACAAGGGTGTGGAGAAAAGGATACACTTACATGCTACTAGAAGGAATGTAAATTAGTTCAACCCCAGTGGAAAACAGTACGGAGATTTCTCAAAGAACTAAAAATAGATCTATCATTTGACCCAGCAATCCCACTCCTGGGTATCTACCCAAAAGAAAAACAGTTTTATCAAAAAGACACCTGCACTCCTCTGTTTATTGCAGCCCTATTCATAATGACAAGGTCACGGAATCAACTTAAGTGCCCATCAACAGATGACTGGATAAAGAAAATATGATACATATATACCGTGGAATACCACGTAGCCATAAAAAATGAAATCATGTCCTTTGCAGGAACATGCATGAATCTAGAGGCCATTTTCCTAAGTGAATTAATGCAAAAACAAAAAAAATCTAATGTGGAATGTTCTCAGCTGTAAGTGGGAGCTAAACAGTGGGCACACATGGACATAAAGATAGAAACAACAGACACTGGGGACTCCAAGAGTCTGGAGGCAGGGGAGGGAGGGGTAAGGACTGCAAATCTACTTTTTGGGTGCTATGTTCACTATCTGGGTGTTGAGTTCAACTGAAGCCCAAACTTCAGAATCATTCAATATGCCCATGTAGCAAACATGCATATGTAACCCCCTGAATTTAAAGAGAAAAAAAAGTTGATCCGGTACACACACACACACACACACACACACACACACACACCCATACCCATCTGGGAGCCAAAAAAGAAAAGAAAATGGGTCACAAACTGAAGTGTAGGGAAATTAATTGCAGTGGTATGTCTTATGTCTTATATATTCTTGTTGAATTGGGATAATAATTTACCTACTTTAACAAGTTGCCTAGAGCAACACTGTTCAATACTGTGTGTGCCAGTGACATGCAGCTATTTCAGTTTCTCGGATGAGATACTTTGTATAAGTATCACCCACACAATATTTATAATAAAAAAGTGAAATAAAATTAGAAATTCAGATTGTCAATTGCACTAGCCATATGTCAAGTGCTCAGTAGCCACATGTAGCACATGGCTGCCACAGACAGAGCCTCTCCATCAGTGCAGAGATGTCTTTGGAACAGCACTGAGAAAAATGCCTGAAATCCCAAAACCAAAAATTAGGCAAAAATATAGTTAATTTTCAAACCAATAACATTCCTCGACAGAACACTGGCATAGAACTTTGGCATTTTAAAAACAAAATAGAACAATATTAACCAAAAAAATTCTGAACACTAGTACTACTATTAATAATGGTGACTAACAATTTCGCATCGCCTTCTATGTGGCAAACGTGTGCTAAATGCCTTAACCACATACTCTTATCATTTTCGCTTAAATCTAATGGCGTAGGCACTGGTATTATGTGGATTTTATGGCTATGAAGATGGAGGCTTAGAAGAGTTCATTAACTTCCCCAAGGCTACAAAGATATTACATGTGACCCCAAGTGCCCAACTCAGGCAGCAGACTCCAGATTGCATTTGTGTTCCAGACAATTTTTCCAACCTGACATTACTGAGTTTAAAAACCTTTTACGCAGGCAAGTGGTAGGATTTTACTGAGTACTGACAAGCTTAACATTACTAAATTCAAATTATATGCCATTTCTGTTCCATTGGATGAGTGTTAAATAATCACATAAATACCAGCTACAGAAAAATACATAACTATGTTTTGAACAGTATAAAATGCCTTAGACACACATGGCAAAGCACTTTCAATTGTTTTTAGAGCTTAACAGGAAAAAGGGAAAAAAAACAATGAGGAATGACAATTATAAGGCAGTTTTCCAATAATATAAAACCAGACTTCTTTTTTATTTCTGTATAAGAAAATTTTTGGGGGCGAAAACCCACAGGCAGTGTCAAAGAGTGTATCTCTGTGCCATTCCAGAGCTCACGTTGAGGCAGCCCCACGTCTGAAGGTCACAGACCTGTTGCTAGAGAACTGAATCAGAAATGTCAAAGCATGGGAGAAATCCCTCTCAGGATATATAGAGGTCAGAGGCAGAGGATGGCAGAAATGTGGCTCCTGGGTCAGGTGACATAAATGCATTACCTAATGAAAATGACACCAAAGTGCTGCAGACAAGAGTCTCGAAATGGAGGTCGCTGGTGAGGATGCTGGTGATGAGAAGCAGCAGGAGGGCACATTTTAAATGGAGTCCAAGGACAAATGGCACAGAACAAAGAGACCCAGCTCCAGGAGCTTAGGATTCTGCTCTGTCACAGACTGGATAGGAAGGTTGATCAGACAGCTGGCTTCCCTGGGGAGATATTTTTTGTATTCCCCTTGACAACATCCAGGGAGACTTCACCCTGCCAGGAGTCACAGCGGTGCAGAAACCAGCTGTGACTGGAGGCAGATTCTCAACTCAACCCCGCCAGCACTTCTCACCTTCTCCTCTGACTCTGGCCTTCTGTCCTTCCTCTGTTCTCCCTCTTCTGACAACCTTGTCTCCTTCTTCTTCTCTTCTCTCCTTTTTTCCACTCAGGTGCTACTGACTATATTTCATGATGACAATTTTTAAATAATTGATATGATGAAGTCAATAATCTTTTACTGTTTTTATTTTGATCCTAGTACATCAAGAATCACACTGAAGTTCAATTTTTATAGTTGCTTTCTGAGAAAGTTAGTTCTTTTAATAAATTGACACTGCAAAGAATATACCTTGGTTATATGGACCTTGGTCAAATGGAATTTCAAGAGACTGTTGTATGACCCTAAATTTGAACTCTAAAAATAATAATCTTGAAATACTTAATCTTTAAAAACTAGACATCAGAGTCATGCCAGATATTTTTGGAAAAAAAATTGAGGGATTTTCAAATTCTCCATGTTAATCTGGGAATGGAACAGTGATGCAGATAAAAATACTTTTTTCTTCTAGAAAAAGTCTTAAGATTCTTGGTATGTGTAAGTGAATAAGTTACGGAAACTTTGAAAACATTCCAGCCTCTGCTTCTTAACTTGGTTTTATTTGTCTTCATTCCCTTCGGCAAACTGAAGACATAATCAAAAGTAACATCTCATAATAACTTCAAGTTACAAACAATATAGCTCCCTGCAGCTATAACCAGATCTTGTACCTTGTCTGTGTAATTACCATTTAACTTTAGCATTTAAGTAAGTAAAAGTGAACAAATTATGCAAGGAAATTTAAGAAAGGAGCTAAGTGCCTTTCACTGTTAAATTTAGCTGATTTAGTACTAAGGCAATACTTATAAATAAGCCTTATTGTCCCTATATTTTCTACACATAAAGAATAGGAAAGAAGGGAAGATTAGAAAACTGAGAGAGTTGGAATAAAGAAGAAATTGCATTGACATTCTAATCCAGTTCTGCTGTGTTCCCGTCTCCATACTTGGCAACCTTATTATGCTTTAAGGGTTAATGCACTCAAAGCTTCAAATGAGAACGTTTACAATTCAAAAAGAAAAGAAAAAGAGTTACAGTGTTTTGTTGACAGAGAAAGGATGTAAATTAGAGAACATCATATTCTTAGCATGCAGTTCACAAGTTCAGTAGCAACTAAAAGTTTCCAGGACTTGACTTCCCCAGGGAGAATTCAATGTAGGACATCTAGAATGATAGATTTTACGTGTATTAGTTCAGAGAGTTAAAGTGGTTTTTGCATTGTCTTCTGGAGAATTAGTGAGTGATTTGAACTACAGAATGCATTCGAATTTAAAGATACTTTGTTTAAGTGGAACAGATCAACTTTATACACTGAGAATGCTCATCTTAAAATTTAAGAAATGAAAACTTAATAGAGAGCAATGATATGATCTCAGGGTAGGACAGAGTGTCAATGGAAATAAAAATATCTTTTAGAATTATTTACCAAATATGGTCAGAATGAACATTTTGAAGGAGATGGGAGAGGAGTGGTTGATGAGTCTCTGAATGACGTCCTAACCAAGGGACCAAATGCTGCATTGGAGAGGATGAAGAAAGAAAGAGAGAATTTTAATTATTCATGCTACAAACACTTGTGCAGAGTTTCTAACAGTCACGAAGAAGGTACATGCAAAACGTGATGGAAAGTATATAGTTCATCCATGGATTCTTACAGTGATACAGAAAATCATTTAGCTTTACATAAATCTGAGCCAATATAATTCATGGTGTGTTATAAGTTGAATTATGCCCCTGCCCTAAAATTAATATGTTGAAGTACTTCAGAACTTTAAACTTACTTAGTAAGTTCAGTTCGTCAAGTTATGATAAGCTCACACCAGAACAGGGTGGGCTTCTAATCCTTTATAACCAATATCACTTATAAAAGGGAAAACCTGGAATCGGATGCATACACAGTGAGAATGCCAAATGAAGATGAAGGTAGAGATTGGGGTGAATATTCTGCAAGTCAAGGAATATCAAACATGGCCAGCAAATGGCCAGAAGCCAGGAGAGGGGAGTAGCACAGATTCGGCCTCACAGCCTCAGAAGGAGCCAACCCTGCTGACACCTTGACCTTGGACTTCTCGGCCTCCAGAGCTTTGAGACAATAAATTTCTGTTGTTCAAGCTACTCAGCTTGTGACATTTTGTTACAGCGGCCCTAAGAAACTGATACAGTATCCCAGTACATACTTTACTTCTGATTACTGATATGGACAGAATGAGATTGTAATGATATGACACACCCTCTGCATTTGAGATCAAGTAAAAAGAGGTCATCTTCCTTCTCACGTGCACAGAATTCAGTTTTTCTTAACACCATATTTTCAGCCAAAGAGGACAGCAACAAATTAACAACTGAAAATGACAAGAGCAAGTATCTAAAATCCATTTACACTGTGTAATTTATTTTCAAATATTGTATATGAATGTTGTGCTTTGAAGGTTTTTGTGACATGTTACACTAATGGCAAAATAACAAAAAAGTTACATGAACAAAAAATTAGGCAAGAAGAGTCTAGACAAGATTCCGTAAAAACAAAGAATAATGTACAAAAATAACGAAAACTGTGTTAAAAAAAAAACAAAAACGCAAGGCGGGCTTAAACAAGATTCGGAGGAGATGTGTGCTTTCTTAAAAACTGTTTAAGCCAGCACACTAAACTCTCCACTATTGTGTGGAACAACTGAAGACATGACATATATCATATTTATTATTTTTATCTTAATTTCTGAGAACAGACATTAGTATACTGTTCTTGTTCAATAAATGTTTCTGAAATCTCTGAATGAATGAACAAATGAAGCAAATAAAATCTCGTGGACAAATGAGCATACTACTTACCACATTGACCATAATTTCTTACATTAAGAAGAGATGAGTTGAGGCATATTGAGATTTACGAAACATTCTTATTACTTAAAATCATTAATTGTTGATTTTGAATATGAAAAGTTCAAAAAGATATTAAAAGCCTAATTTCTTTCTGCTTAGACTCTAGTGAGAATGGGTTGCATTTATTGCCAATTCTTCTACCTTCCTTTGAGCAACACTGAATACCTGAATTTAGTCATCTAAAATAGAATGGTAAGCTTTTGTAATATTATTACTGTGTGAAAAAACTGAATTTGTTAAAGCAATCTATGGCGAATTATATTTTGATGCAGACATACAATGTAGCCAAACACGAACTTTTTCTTTCATTTAAAACCTCAATTTTCTTGAGAAATCAAATCTAAATTGATTTTATATTATGCCAATCTGGCCCAGCTTGAAGCAATCTAGAAATTACTTTCATTCTGGCTATTTATGGATTAAAGTCTTATACTTGCTGCTAAAGAAACCTAGACTATGTGATCCTTAATTGTTTCTTCTGGGGTATCCATCATAATCAAATAAAAATGTGACTCTGAAGCCAAAACTATCCATTATAAGTAAAAACGTTCTCACAAACCTTGAAAAAGAACTGTGCAGCTGACGTCTTTAAAAATAATCTTCTTAATTTGGTATATATTTATGGCTATGCCAAACTAGCAATGTCTACTTACTACGGTTGTATGGCTAGAAAATCTCCCCTTCTCTGTCTTCCTGAATAACTAGAAAAGCAGCAGCAGTTATTAAATAAACTTTAATTAAATTTCTGAGTTTATATAAAAAATAACAGTACACTTTTAGAATAAACAAAACGTGGGAAACATTTTTCAGTCACAGTTGCATGGAATCCCTGTTGTGCTTACTAGGTGAGGCAAGGTTATTTTAGAAAGGCATTTTTCTTTTTTTTTTCCTTTTATAATGGAGGTAAGGGACATATTTGTTGCACCTAGTTCATTATTAGTGTTTATTTAGTACTTTCTACTATATCATTCTTCTAATTGCCACTGAACTTTGACCATATAAATGGAATATAAAACGCTTCCCCCGT
Source organism: Leontopithecus rosalia (assembly GCA_028533165.1). Lineage (NCBI taxonomy): Eukaryota > Metazoa > Chordata > Mammalia > Primates > Cebidae > Leontopithecus > Leontopithecus rosalia. Next base: position 188,420,502 of record CM052648.1, read on the forward strand.
AAAATAAAGATGTCATAAATGGACACGCTGAACAGAAGACAGTCTCAGAAATGCAAAGACGTGACTGCATTCAGAGGCCATGGTCCTTTCCAAGTGATGAGCTGGTTGTTTCACACACTTTGTGGGTTCCTTGTAAGATCTCTTAGGTAAAAACTGTCACCTTCATTTTGCAGAGGAGGAAGCTGAAGAGGAGGAATTAGTAAATCACACATGTAACGTCACAGTAATAGGGATGGTGCCAGCCACCCCTTGAACATACCACCTGACTTTGTACTTTACCATCAGTAAGACAGAACTCTCCAGCGAAAGGCTTCTGGCTGCAGGTAGGAGAATTACAGTATGTGGTGACCTGCAGCAGGAAGCAGTATTTGTTAGAAACAGGGATGAGGGGTTTTATAAACAGCTGTTGAAGCCGGAAAGGATTAGGGGACACTACAGATGCTGTCTCAAATCCTACTCAGGTAGCCTTGATCCACCTTTTACAATCGATTGGCAAGCTATCTTTCATTTTCTGCTTCCTCCATAAGCTCAATACTATTCTACCTGCCTTATAAATTTATTTTTTTCTGCCTCTGTCCATTGTTTTGATTTGACAATTCAGTAAGCTAAGAAAAGGCAGACTGCATTTGCTTCTGGTCTCTCTCTCTCTCTCTCTCTCTCTCTCTCTCTCTATACATATATATATATATATATATATATATATATATATATAGATGTAATATGTATATATTGTATTATATAAATATATATGTTTATATTTAATATAATATATATATAATATTTATATAATATTTTTATATATAATATAATATATATAATATATATAATATAATATTTATATAATATTTATATAAATATAAATATATATTTACAATGTATATATAATACATATATATACATATTATAAAATATATAATATGTATATATATATGTATGTATTATATATACATTGTAAATATATATTTACAATGTAAATATATATATATGTATGTATATATATACATACATATATATATACATATACATATATATTTACATTGTTGAAGTCAAAATCAATTGTCAAGCCAATGAATGGTTTACATGGAAATTAATTCCTGAAAAATCTGATATAGTTTGTTTTATTTGGGGTGGGAAGTGGGGATCTGCATATCACAGAGACTAGGACCCAACAACAAAATATTCAGGTACTGTTAAATTACTGACACCTTACTCACATTTGAGATACAGTCATTTTGCCAGTTTTTGAAATTTTCTTGCTCAAGTCTCAGATCAAATTTTAATTATATCAAAATAGCCCTGATTTCCTAAGCAAAAAAATACTAATACTACAAATATCAAACTTCACTTATAAAATATATTTGTTTTCCCTCCTTTCCTCCTCTGCAACTTCTCTGTATCTATGACACTATTTTGAAGTCAGTTCTTTTTTTATTTTTTGGAGACAGAGTCTTGCCATGTTGCCCAGGCTAGACTGCAGTGGCACAATCTTGGCTCACTGCAACCTCCGCTCCCAGGTTCAAGCAATTCTCCTGCCTCAGCCTCCCCAGTAGCTAAGACTACAGGCATGTTCCACCACTCTCAGTCAATTTTAGTATTTTTAGTGGAGACAGAGTTTCACCATGTTGGCCAAGCTTGTCTCAAACTCCTACCCTCAAGTGATCCGTCCACCTGGGCCTCCCAAGATGCTAGGATGGCAGGCATGAGCCACGATGCCTGGCCTGATGTCAATTCTGATTATAGGTTCTACCGTCAACTAACCTGAACATTGAAGAAGCTCCTTACCCTCTAAGCTTCAGTTTTCTCACATATAATATAGAACCGATAACTACGTTTAAAATAGAAGAAAATAAAATAGGAAAAGCATCTATCCTGTGTCAGACTTTAAGTCAGAGAAAAACTAGTGCATTCCAGACAGTTAAGAGACAGTGATCCCTACTTTAGATGTGTAACGTAGAATAATTTTTATAACATAAATTTTGCTTTGTAAAAACCAATATGCATTAAAACAAACAAACGTAAGTCGACCATAAGGTTATGGTCACTGTGACAGAAGAAAACATTCAGTGATTCTCCTTTTATATGTCTTTTGCAACAGGTTAATACATCACTTTAAAGGCAGATTCATGGTTTTATATCCAAATAATTTTGTTTATTCCTTCCTAGACACCTGCCTAATTTAATTTTTGTGCTTGTTCAAAGCCCAAAATGAGCTCTTAATTTAAATATGAAAAGTTTAACTGGGGCTTTTGGAGAATAAAAATAATACAGATAGAGAGAATAAGCAAATAATACCGTTCTCCTCAGTTCTAGATAAGTACTCTTTCCATTACAGCACGTATCTTGCCTTATTATATCAGTGCTTTTCTACCATACTCTTTTGTTACAAGGCTTATACAATCAAGCACAACTTTATCAAAAGCATAAATAAGATGCAGTTTTCAACCCACTGCCTGGTTCAGTAAATTTTGTCCAATGAATTAGAGCAACTTAACAATGGAAAATATGAGTTATCTTTGCTGATCTATAAATTCTTATTTTGTTTTTTGAAATGGAGACTTACCATCAACCAGGCTGGAGTGCAATGGTGCGATCTTGGCTCACTGCAACCTCTGCCTCCTGGGTTCAAGCAACTCTCCTGCCTCAGCTTCCCAAATAGCTGAGATTACAGGCATGAGCCATCAAACCCAGCTAATTTTTGTATTTTCTAGTAGAGATGGGTTTTCACTATATTGGCCAGGCTGGTCTTGCACCCCTGACCTCAGGTAATCTGCCCACCTTGGCCTCCCAAAGTGCTGGGATTACAGGCATGAGCCATTGTGCCTGGTCTATAAATTATTCTTACTATAAGCCCTTATTTGCTAGTCATCTTTGAGATTATAAGACTTACAACAATAAGAAGCTAAAGATTACCTCTGGTAAAAGATATGCTGTATGTAATCTACATTTCAAAATTTCCAACACCTTGCAAATGTTAATCATGGTAGGCATCCATTTGATAAAGGGTGATTCAAAATCTGATTTCTATTTCACAACTGACAACCTCACATAAACAAGAAACAGTACAGATAGATAAGGGTAGCTTTAAGGACTTGGGAGTCAGACACACTCAGTCTTAAATACCAACTCTACTGCCTACTAGTTAGGAGTATCTGGGCAAAGTACTTCACATCTCCAAGTTAAGTGACTATGTTGTGTGTGTGTGTGTGTGTGTGTGTGTGTGTGTGTGTGTGTGTGTGTGTTTCTCTTATATACATTTGTGTGTATAAAACACAAAATACCAGAATTAATAATGTTTTACAAAAATATTGGGGATTTAAATTAGGTAGTACATATGAAAAAGAACCAGTAGTGTTTGCTATACAAAACGCTTAATAAATAGCAGCTCTTTTTTGAGTATTCTAATTTAGATGATGTTGCAATTTGGAAACACTTGCATACCCTGCATGATTTTCACTTTTCCAGTTGGCCTGGCTTTTGTATTTTGTAGATCTTGCCCTTGCTGTACCCTACCCTACATGCTTACATTTACATTCACATACACTCTCTCTCTTACTTAGAATCTTCCTCCTCTATTGGAGCTGCTTTCTTTTTTATTTTCTTTTATTCATATGATCAAGTAGCTGTTGTGTTCCATACGCATAAAAAAGAATTTTGTATGTCAAGGTAATTTTGTGGGACTTTTAAAGAAAGTATAAATAATGATTACAAAGAAGTTAAGTTACTGCCTAAGGCCACATATCAAGGTGATGAAAACTGAAATAGGAAATAAAACAACCTAATGCCTAATTTATGAGTATCCAGCACTTCAAAAGAAATGCCTATTCCACAGGACACATATTTATAAAAGAATTCTCATACGTTTTATATGACTCCGCTAAAAGATTCTTAATAGTTTTGGATGATAAAGAATACATCATATGAAGATACTAATTTATGAAGTACCTAAATTAAGTGAAAAAAAAAACAATTCCAAGTGTTAGAATTAGTGATGTAATGAATCTTAGCCAAAAAAATTAATTTGTAATCATATCCAGATTTTATTTTGAACTTTATACCTTAAGGTTCTAAAACTTTATTTGCACTGTACAATATTCAACTGTGTTTTTCACCTATAATTAGTTTTCTACATTAAGCCTTTTTATTTTTTAGGTTTATAGAAAATTTTCAAATTAAAAGTTGTACCTTTTGTTTGGTCCCAAAAATTTTATTGGTTTTAAAAACTTATTAAGTTTTTAAATATAAAAATATTTATATTTAAAAGTATAAGCTTTTACTTACTTGATAAATAAGCTTACTTATTTATCAAGTAAGCTCTCCACCAAAATGCTTATAAAGGAAGAAAAAAATTCATTTTTCCCACAATATCTATATACAAATATGAAAATAAAAGGAATCAAAATTATTAATACTGAAGTAGCACATAAATTAAAACCTGTTTTCCTTATTCTTGATTCTGACTAAACTTTGTACTTAAGCCATTTCAACCTTTGTTTAACAAACAGCCAGCTTCTTTCTAAACTATCTTTAACGTAGTGGCAAATTTAAAATCTCAAACTGAAGTACATATGGGGAAAGTTCTCTTCACCTCTAATCCCCTTGCACCTACTTTTCTAGTTTCCAGTGTGTAATACACACGTAACTGAATTATGTACATTCCAATCCTTTTTACACAAGTGGTAGCAAGACCACACATACTGTTCTACATTATGTTCTTGCTTTTTTTTTTCTTAATTTCTTTTGGAAATCTCTTCCTGTCTATTGATAAAGACCATCCTCATTCTTTTTACTGATATCAATCACTTGCTACTCCTTTCTATAAATTCATCTTAATTTGTTTAACCAGTCTCTTGGTGACAGAAATTTAAGTTGTTTTCCATTTTTTGTTATTAAATAAAAGTAATATTATCAATATCTTTGGGCATATGTAGTTCTCAAATGCACTAGTATGTCCAAATTGTTGGTCAAAAGGATATGTGCTATCTAAATCCAGGAGGCACTGCTAATTATTCTCCAAAGTAATTGTGCCAATTTACATATCCAACAGCAATTCTAATCTAAGCTTTATTCTGGTGCTTCTGGTTCAGCCAGGAAAAATCCTCACACTGCTCACAACAGTACTAATTAGCATCATTTTTCTGTTTACAGAAGCTTTGTCCTTTACCTACAGCTGTCTCTCACCTATTCTTATATGCCATATAAACCACTGCCTTATATAGAGATTTACATGTACATAGAATATGTATTTCCAGTATATGCTCTTTACTGACTACTTGTTTCATGACTAAAATGTTCCTCAAAACATTTTTGAATACAAAATATCATTCTCTGAGATGAAGACTGCAAATTGACTCCAATTTGTTCATAGTGATTGAGATTTTCAGATTGACACAACACTATGCAGAATAAGAACTACATTTCCCCAACCATGTTATAGCTAAGTGTAGCCCTGATCCTAATGAGATACGAGCCAAACCATATCCACTTCTGGATCTTGCCTTCAAAGCGGAGTGCTCTTCCCCTGTTTCTTTCTGTCAGTCATAATACTGATAGAGTGGTGGCAGACATCTAGGGTCATAAGCAATGGGAAAACAGGGCAATAAGATTCAGGAAGCCTGGGATCCCGATGACTTCAGGAAGTGCAGTTGCCCTAACTTGCATTTAGACAAGTGGAAGGAAAAATAAATAATCGTATCTTACTCAAGAAGCCTGTAATTTTAGGTCTTTGCCATTCATAGCTGAGCTTATATCAAAACAAATATCCTTTCCTTAGCATTTTCAGAGAAAATACCATGTTAATCCAATTAGAAAGTCAAGAATTAGGGTTAATATTTTATGGAAGTGATGTTAATGTGACATTTTGGTTTGGAGTAATACTCATTTTTGTCCTCCTAAGCCAATATTTATTGAATCCTTCTGAAATAAATATGTCATTATATTCAATGACAAAAAAAGAGAGATACTATTGGAAAGATCCATTGCTGAGAATCAGACTCTGTTTTGATAGAAGTAGAGAAAAGAAAAAATCATTACAGAGGACTAAGCCTTGAATAGAAAATGGGTATTCCAGGATATAAAATTCAATTATTCTTAATTATCTTGAAAAATGTTGTATTCATAGACATCCTTTCTAAAACAGGCAACTGACAGGACTTTGTCTAGCAATGTTTATGCCAAGAAAGCACACCACAGACAGTGCAAATGTGTTGTCCCTTCACCACAGACAGTGCAAATATGTTGTCCCTTCACCACAGACAGTGCAAATATGTTGTCCCTTCACCACAGACAGTGCAAATATGTTGTCCCTTCACCACAGACAGTGCAAATATGTTGTCCCAGTATGAGGGGCATAAGGAATAGGAAAACAAGGGGAAGGAATATTTGGAAAAGCTTCATTTGTTTTTATGTCTAATTGAAACTGGCACCCATTACTAATCAACATAGTACTGGAAGTACTAGCAAAAGCAATCAGACAAGAAAAAGAAATAAAAGGCATCCAAATCAGAAGGAACAAGTTAAATTATATGTATTTGCAGATGAGATAATTCCATATGTAGAAAACTGCAAATATTCCACACACAAAAACCTGTCAGAACCAATAAATGAATTCAGTGAAGCTCAGTATACAAAATCAACATACAAAACTCAGTTGCATTTCTACATACAACCTAGCTGATAAAGAAACAATCCCACTTATAAAAGTATCAAAGCAAAAAAATAATGTTAATTATGAATAAATTTACTCAAGTAGGTGAAAGATTTGCACACTGAAAAGTACAAAATATTGATGAAAAAATTAAAAACGCAAAGAAATAGGAAGATATCCCATGTTCGTAGATCAAAAGAATTAATATTGTTAAAATGTACATGCTACATAAAGTAATATATAGATTTAATGCAGTCCCTATCAGAATTCCAATGATATTTTTCACAGAAATAGAACAAAAGAAAGCCTGAAGATTCATTCAGAACTGCAAAAAGAATCTGAATAGCCAACAAAATACCGAGAAAGAGAAACAAAGTTGGAGGCATCACAATTCTGGTTAAAAATTCTATTACAAAGCTATTTCACACAAAGTTATAGCACTCAAAGTTATGGTACTAACATCAAAAGAGAAACCCAGACCAATGGAACAGAATAGAGTCCAAAAATAAACCCAAACATATACATCATTTTGGGAAGGACATCAAGGGAACATAATATGGAAAAATAGTTTATTCAATAAATGATGCTGAGAAAACTGGATTTACAAATGCAAAAAACTGAAATTGGACCACTGTTCACAAAAATCAACTCAAAATGAATAAAGGACCTAAATGTAAGACCATAAAACTTCAAGAACAGGTAAGGGGAAAAGCTCCTTGCATTGGTCTTCGCAATGATTTCTAAGATACTACACCAAAAGTTCAGGCCACAAAAGCAAAAATACATGAATGGGACTACAGCAAACTAAAAAGCTCCTGTGAAGCAATAAAATCATCTACAAAACGACAAGTCAAACTATAAACTGTGAAAAAATATTTGCAAACCCCGTATCTGATGAAGGGTTAATATGTAAAATTTATAAAGAACTCTTACAACCCAATAGCAGAAAAACAAAGAACAATTTAAAAATGGGTAAAGGACCTGAACAGATATTTCTCCTAAGAAGACATAAAAATGTCCAACAGATATAAGAAAAGGTACTCAAGATCACTAATTAAAGGAAATACAAATTAAAACTCCTATGTCACTCCAAACCCATTTAGATGACTGTTCTCAAAAAAGACAAGTGGTAACAAAAGTTGGCGAGTGTGTGGAGAAAACAGAATCCTAGGATACTGTTTATCAGAATGCAGGTTGGTACAGCCATTGTGAAGAACTGTACAGAGCTTTCTAAATACAAGAAAAATAGAACTACCATATGATTCAGTAATCCCTCTTTGGGGTACATACCCAAAGGAGATGAAATCACCACCTCATAAAGACATCCTGCCCTCCCATGCACATTGCACAATTATTCCCAACAGCCAAAATATGTAAAGAATCTCAGAATCCATTGATAGACAAATAGCTAAAGCAAATGTGGTATATATAATACAATGAAATGCTATTCAACTTTTAGAAAGGAGATCCTGCCATTTGCCACACATGACTGGCCCTAGATGGTATTATGCTAAGTGAAATAAGCCAGACATCAAAAGAAAATATTGCGGCCGGGCGCAGTGGCTCAAGCCTGTAATCCCAGCACTTTGGGAGGCCCAGGTGGGTGGATCACGAGGTCATGAGATCGAGACCATCCTGGTCAAAATGGTGAAACCCCGTCTCTACTAAAGATACAAAAAATTAGCTGGGCATGGTGGTGCGTGCCTGTAATCCCAGCTACTTGGGAGGCAGGAGAATTGCCTGAACCCAGGAGGTGGAGGTTGCGGTGAGCCCAGATCGCGCCATTGCGCTCCAGCCTGGGTAACAAGGGCGAAACTCCGTCTCAAAAAAAAAAAAAAGAAAAAAGAAAGAAAGAAAGAAAATATTGCATGAGCTCACTTAAATTCGGAATCATTAAAATAAAGGTCAAATGTACAGAAATAGAGAATAAACTGTGGTTACTAGATATGAGGGTGGGGAGGAGAAAATGAGATAGATGTGGGTCAAAAGACACAAACTTGCAGATATGTACAACAAACAAATCTAGCAATCTAGGGTACAACATGGGGACTGTAGTTAATAAAACCGTATTGCATTTGGTATTTTTGTTAAGTAAGTAGATTTTAGTTGGTCTTCTCACAAAAAAATAATTATGTGATGACAGATATATCAATTTGCTTCACTATAGTAACCACTTATCTATACATATGTTATCACATCATTTTGTAAACCTCAAATATACACAATAAAATTTACTTTAAGGAAATAAAAAACAAAGCAGGCTTTAAAGTGAGCTACTTTAATGGGCTCATCATATCCATTGGATAGGGGAGGGCTTCTGAAACTACACAGCCATCTGGATAAAATAAATTTAAAAATAACAACTGGCTACGAAGTATAATAAATTCATTGAAAAACTTAAATGGTCAGATCTACCTTTGAGAGCAAAGATTTGAACAGGCAATCCTATTACTGGGTATGTACCCATATGTTACATTATTTACTAAAACAGAGAAAGCGTAAATGTGGCTACAGATACGTGGAATTGTTGCCAACCTCGAGTAATGCTGAAGGTACGGAACTTTGGTGTCAGACACATCTGATGTTAATTATGGTCCTTTCACTTCTTATTTAGGTGACGTTAGCAAATTTATTAAACTTTCTTGACTTTTGGTTTCAGTTTGTAAAAAAAAGTTATAAGTAGCAATTACTGTAATCAATAGAAGCAATGGAAAGTTTAAAATTACATCTTCTATTATAAAGCATTTTTATGAAAATGTCCCCATCTAACTCTTCTGAATAACCAATCACATTTCTCAGAAGCAACCAGTTTTAGTTGTTTCTCTTGTATTTAAATTTATATTTACATATAAAAAGAGCTCTTATATAATTTTTTAATTATATATTTTAGAAATTTTCTACTAGTTTTTTTATTTTTTAAGAAGATTTATAGTTTTATGATGTTTTGTTTTTTGGTCTCCAACTTTTAAGTTTAGGGGTACATGTCAGGATGTACAGGTTTGTTGCATAGGTAAACATGTGCCATGGTGTATACTGCAGAGATCATCCCATCACCTGGGGACTAAGCCCAGCACCTATTAGCTATTCTTCCTGATACCCTCCTCCCACCCCCACCATCCAACAGGCCCCAGTGTGTGTTGTTCTCTCCATGTGTCCATATGTTCTCATCATTCAGCTCCCACTTAAAAGTGAGAACATGCAGTATTTGATTTTCTGTGCCTGTGTTAGTTTGCTGAGGATAATGGCATCCAGCTCCATCCATATCTCTGCAAAAGACATGATCTCCTTCCTTTTCATAGCTGTATAATATTCCATGGTGTATATGTACCACATTTTCTTTTGGTAGTCTGCCATTGATGGGCATTTATGCTGGTTTCATGTCTTTGCTATTGTGAATAGTGCTGTGATGAACATATACGTGCATGTATTTTTATATTTATTTTATACATATATAATAATATTTTATAATTTTATATTATTTTATACATACTCCTTTGGCTATATGCCCAGTAATGAGACTGCTGGGTCAAATGGTATTTCTGCCTCAGAAATTTTCTTCTGGTTTACTATTATGGTGTATGGGTGGATATTAAGTCCTGTCACTCCTGTTATTCACCTATTTACCCATTTCTTATCTTCCACCAAATAAATACTTTACACCAATCTTAGTTAAATTAATAATTAGCTTATACATTTTCTAACTAAATACTTTTTCCTGCTGTATCCAAAGGTTTCTTCTTTAAATGAATTGTGTTTTTCTTAGAGTTAACAAATGCCTTGTATTTCTTCATTTGCTTATTTTTTTAATATATCCACAGTGAAGTTATCTCAAATCTGTAAAAGCCCTATCAATCCTAATCCATTTATTTTCAGATGCATCTGAAACCCTACTTTTCTCTTCTTTTTCCCCCAGAGTCCTTACTCTGGAACTTTACTAGACCTGCCACATAAGGAACTTCTCTTTCCTGCCCTCTCTGTGAAACCCTGCTCCCTCATTTTCACTTTTCCTTTCATGATTTACTCTATAATTTTGGTGACACAAAGCATCTGTAGCTTCATAACAAATATTGAAATGGAGCTAAACATTTATTTGCTATTTTGCATGACCAAAACGTTTTGTTTTTTCTCTTACTTTTATTAATAATTTGGCTTCCTATCAAGTGCTGGAGAAGACGTCTATTTCCCCACCTTTGGAAATTACAAAGGTATTGCTCTCTATCTTCTGGAGTCCAGTGCTGTTCTTAACGCATGAAAACCCATCTGATTAATTTGCATACAGCTTTTTAAAAGAAATTTTTGGTCCTCAATGTTATGCTTTGTTGTGTAAAATTTTATTTTAGTGTACGTTTGTGTGAATTTTCCATATCCTCTATTCATTGTTCTGCTTCAAAAACTATTTGCATTTTCTAATTCTGAAATGTATTATTGAATTATTTCTTTCTTTTATAATATTCCATTTGTTTTATTTTGTTCTTTTTTTCTAAGGTCTCGATAGTTACATCTAAGACTTCCTGATTATTTTATCTCATTCACCAAGCTTTTCTGTACCAATGTCTCTTCGAATTCATTACATTTTTGAAACATTTCTTCATATTTAGATTAAAAATTTTCCATTAAATTTTTTCAGCTACTGTGTTCTTAACATCCCCAAGTTATTTTTCAGTACCCTGGCAGCTGTTTTTGACACCGGCACCTCACAATGCGACCTGTTTATTTTGAGCCAGTTTTATACATTGCAGATTCTAAGACTCCAATGTCACTATCTTTTGCTTGGAATTATTGGGTTTATCCTAAAAAGAACTGTATAATCTCCAGGTTTTGGAAATATCTGCATGGCTACAGTCATTCTTAGGTAAAACAAAAGGACTGGGAACCCTACCTTTCAGTGTGTGGAATATGATATATTCATCCTGTTTTCATTTCTAAACTTTACTTTGAATTGAGATGCCCTAAGTCTCAATTTCACTAGCTCACTGTTCATAGGACATATCGGTAAAGAGTATGAGAGAGGGGAAAGAATGCTCCCTGTTTACTTCATTACCTGTTTGTCTAACTATTACATAAACAGAGTTTCAATCAGTGTTTCAATTATTAGTCTCATGACTGGCCTATATAACTTATGGAAATACGTTCTTACAAATTCTGAGCCTCCTTGTCCACATGATGTGCCAGACCTTAAATACATTATCTCATTTCAACTTTATACCAGGCATATTAAAAAGTACATATATTACTCCCTTTGATATACAAGAAAATAGAGATAATCTTAAGTAGAAAGGTACTTCCCAAGACAAACAGATATAATCTCAAGACACTGTAAATTGATGGGGACAAGACCCAAACCCAGCGTCATCCAATGAAGAAGCTGATACTATTAACTTCTACCTCCTCACAAACGTGCAATACAGACATTCTTTGCCAAAACAAATTCCCAGTGTGTGATGCAGTCATTACTGAGAGTTTTTAAAAGAAACTTGAAATAAATTCAAACCATTTACTGCAGTTAATAACAGCAAAGTACTTGTGAGATGGCATACATACAGACATATGCATTTGCTTTTGAAACTCTGGCAGATTACACAACCTAAAGTGATAAGCTGCAGAAGGTTCATATGCTAGGTCTAAAGATTTTATATGTGTGTGTGTGTGTGTGTGTGTGTGTGTGTGTGTATACATATAGATATGTATGTTATAATCCAAGTTGTGTGTATATATATATATATATACACACACACATATGTATGTTATAATCCAAGTTGTGTGTGCATATATATACACACACATATACACACACACACAAACACACAGATATGTATGTTATAATCCAAGTTGTTCCATGCTTACACAGTGATGCATAAATAGAAAACAATACAGATTTGTAATTGATCATGAGATTATTATCAGACATAAACAAAATACTGGCTTAGAAAGAAACACAGGGAGAAAGTAATAAAATTATCCCTATGCTTTGTTCTGAAGCCAGGTTTATAACATCAAAAAGAGGGTGAATCAGCTACTAACCTCTGCTGAGGGTAAAACAAAACCAATTATGCCTTTAAGCATAGAAAGAAAAATAAAACAGATGCTTTAGTGAATAAAGTGTGCAAACCTTGGGAGGCTTTGCTTTTATTATTATTATGTTTTTTATTGACAGCTTATATTTTGTCATAGATTTGCAGGCATAAGAGAGGAGTTAACTGGTATTTTTCCAGCTAATACATACTGCAGATATTTAAGAGAGAAAAAGAGAGAGAGAGAGAGAGATGCTTGGCTTAGTCGCGCAGTGCCTTACAACACTGAAGGAACTGCCAAAAGCTTAAGTCAATAAAGAATCAGCGTTTTATCTCTAGTAACGCCAATGACTACAACCTAGACATCTGAATAAAAGGCACATTATTCGGCTTAAGTACACATGTTCTACATCCTGCTAAACTGCTGGGAAAGGCAAAGCTGGATGGTTGCAGAATTCTGAAACAATAGGAATCAATCTTCAGTGGCAATAAAACGTCAAAAATGCTTTTCTGCAACTCCCCACACAAAGGGGAAAGTGAACGATCATTCAAAAATGTAGCTAGAACTCTGTTCCCTTCCGGATCTTATAAATTTTATCTCTTAGCTTACTTATCTGTTTCTTAGGAATACATGTTATGTAGAACATGTGGGCACGCAGCTCTGCAAGACAGATTCTATCAGCAGTTACTTCACCAAGCCTAATAAGACACCATAGTATATTAAGATTGCTCATATGCATCCTTTTAAGTAGATGAGTTATACTTAAAATAGATTTTATTATCATATTTATTTTTCCATGCCTAATCTGCCTGCTCTTCACCCGCTAGAACGGTTCTCAATGCACATTTAAATTTAGCATTAAATGCAGTCTATTTCATGTGGTAACTCAAAAGCAGGATCAGTCATGAACAAAGCATTGCAACCCAGAAAAATAAAAGATTGGATTTTTTAAAATAGAGACAATGTAAGCCAAATCCCCCTCACATGAAGTAGGCTGTGCTAGAATGAATGGATATCCACAGACTGGTTCAATGATTGGCCTGACTGACTCAATGCTTCAACTGTAAATGTCCTGCTTTATAACTTAAAGTACCACTAAGAAAATATTTTCTCTTAATAATTCTAACCTCATTCATACTTGAGTATAACTGCTTGTCAAAAACATATGGGGAGAGGATTATGGCCGCCAGTTTTTACATGAAGGACATTCTTATGACATTGTGTCACTAGACCCTTCAGGTAAGCTGAAATAAAACTAAACATCTGGGAGACATTAATTTCTTCCTTGAATCATAAAAATGATGCATCCAATATAAGCGGTAAAAGGATGTAAGTAGCTTTTATGTGTAACAGGAATTTTAACACTGTTTTTGGCTGCCTCACTTTGGAATTCCCTTTTCATGTTTGTGATGTCTCCTACCTCTAGCAGACCCCAACCCTCAGAACTGAAATGAAAATTCTACACACTTCCTTTTCCAACCCATCCTACAGCTAGGGCACAGGCATGTGACTTAGTCTCTGCCAAACATAAGCACTGGCTCCCTACTTTGAACAGGCAATTATTGAGCCAAGCAGGCAGGAATGCAGAGACCAGCTGTAGTCACAGCATACAGTGTGACTGCCTCTGAGAGGGACATGGCAGTATCCTATCTGGCTAGATATCTGGGAGAAGACTTCATTGTTCATAGCTATAAAGCCTTCACACTGGGTTAGCTAGCTTTTTGAGAGTTTCTATTAGCTACCCAAGAGCCTTAAATGCATTTCACTTTTTTGCTTAAATTAGCTACACAATTAGCCAAAGTCTTTTGCTTCCAAATAACTCTTACTGATACTCTATATTTTCTGTTTATTCTAATTTTTTATCTTTGGGATTTCTAGACTAAAAAGACACACAGTGATGTCTGGTTTTTGAAATGCATGCTGTTCTCATATAAATAATTATATCGGCTGGGCGTATGGCTCACGCATGTAATCACAGCACTTTGGGAGGCTGAGGCAGGCAGATCACAAGGTCAGGAGACCATCCTGGCCAACATGTTGAATCCCTGTCTCTACTAAAAATACAGAAAAATTAGTTGGGCATCGTGGTACATGCCTGTAGTCCTAGCTATTTGGGAGGCTGAGGCAGGAGAACTGCTTGAACCCAGGAGGCAGAGATTGCAGTGAGCCGAGATTGCGCCACTGTGCTACACCCTAGATGGCAATGCAAGACTCTGTCTCAATAAATAAATAAATAAATAAATAAATATGATAATAATTATAATCTACCCCCCACCACCACACTCCAACTGTTTGCATGAATAGGTGTATGTGTTTTGGGATAGCACCAAATAAAGTCAATTTTCTATCTAGAAAATGTTCATATCATTTTTTTTACATCAAGATAACAGCAGGCACCTTTGAAACTCAAGATAAAATTTGCTTCTAGGGAAGTGTCAACTCTTACGTAAAAATCTATTGCTCACAGTTTTTCTCTATTATGTCTGAAATCAGGGAACTCTTACAAGGGAAGAAGAATGATCATTATTTAGAAATTACAACCGTCCTTTAAAGTCATCATCTTTTTTTTGCAGCCGTAACTCTACTTACGGATGCTCCCTCAGTTACTGATGTCTTGCCTCTAGTGGATCTCCCAAAATGATCTCAATTCCTAACATTTGCAGCCATGAACTTTAGATACAGCAGGTGTCACATAAGGTGCTAAAGGGAAGGGGAAAACCGGTCAGTCTTTGCCTTCAAAGATCTGAAATATGTAGGGTAGGACTAGTATATAAATAATACTGATAAAAGACAAGCTGGAATTATTTTAAGAGAGACAGAGGTCAAGGGTCACCGTGAATTAAAGAAAGTTCTCGCCATTTTTGAAAATCACAGAAGGAATCATGGATATCACTCCAGACAGTTTATAAATATGCTATTATTGAAATAATTTCAACCACCAATTTAACGCAACAATTTTATCACCAACCAACCATACCTTTTCTCTTGGTTCCCCCCCCTTCAACTTTTATTTTAAATTCCAGGGTACACGTCAGGATGTGCAGGTGTGTTACGTAGGTAAAAGTGTGCCACGGTGGTTTGCTGCACAGATCAACCCATCATGTAGGCATTAAGCTCAGCATCCATTAGCTATTCTTCCTGACGCTCTCCCTTGTTTTTCATTTTCGACAAGTTTTCTATTTCTATGTAAAATGTATTTATCAATAACTAACACATTTTTCCATTTATGTTTACCAGAAATACATAATCAGCACAGCTTTGGAGACAACATAAAATAAACGTCATACTAACACCAAATAACCACAACAGTAACAACAGCGATAGTATTCCAAAGTAAAAAGTAAATACACCAAAATTCAAAAAGCGATGTCATACTTTAGAGTATCTGTTTCAGCTGCAGTGAAAGAGGTCTCATTTGCATTATGAAATGCTAAAGTAGTGTAGAGTCCACAAATACCACTTTCAAGGGCTCAGTGTCTTATACATCTGGATTCACAAGTCAACTCAATTTCATGAAAAAATGTACTTGTGTGCATTATAAACAAAACAAGTTTGTATAAGTAAGTTTTCTATGGCAGTAGAAGAGATGAGACATGGGTATTTGCTCATGCATGTCAGCACAGTCTGAGGAGCTGAGCTGAATTTCCGGTTACCAGGCAAGGTGTACTCTGCAGTGAGAACATGGATAATTTGTTACACTCTCTGTCAGGCCTCCTGATCAAACTAGTCTAAAAGCTTTCAATTCACTGCATGCTAACCAACCAGCTATCTGACTACAAATGTGCTTCACAAGGAAACTAGTTCTGGAAAGGAGATAGTCTAGATTGCAGCCATATCAGTGTAGCTGCTGACAAGATGCTTCCTTTAGAGAAAAAATACTTTTTAAAATTCTGGTTTATCACTCAGAATCTTCTATAATTGATTTCCATCAATCAGCAACAGAGTTGCATCAATAGTCTCAACGTGCATGTGGATTTCCAAAACTTTTCTAAGCCATTTGTCTCACCTTTTACGAAGCCCAGACTAAACAGTCAACAAATCGTTTTTCTAAACAATTTGATATAATTACAACAAATAATTACAATACTTTAGGATGACAATTTCAACCAGTTGTTGGCAATATACCGTGGCAAGTTTTCCCATATTTACGGTCTATTCTATAGCTCTCAGTCTCAAATATAGAATATTTCTGAAAGTTTTAAACAAACCTCACATTTAATTGAAAAAGAGCTCAATATAAGTTTATGTACTTAAGCCAGGAGTAGCAGTGTGCAACTGTAGTCCCAGATACTGGGGAGGTTGAGCTGAGAGAATTGCTTGAACCTGGAAGTTCAAGGTTGCAGTGAGCTATGATAGTGACACTGTGGGAAGGGGATGGGGAGGGAAAGGAAAGGAGAAATAGAAAAGAAATATTGTGCCAGTATCTATACTGCAGACATACCAAACCTCTTGGTATCTACTCTCTGATTAAAGAGTTAGCAACAATTGCCCATTAGATAACAAGAAGCCAAAACCAGATTGGCTCATTCTTGGTAAGAAATTAATATTCCATTATCCTCACCACAAGTCCTATTGTCATTATTTTCCGCATCCATTATCATCACAGCTTAGTGCTTACATTTAACCAAAGAAAGGGATTTTCAAAGAACAAAGACCATAAAGAATCCCCAGGAGACCAGAAGTTCTGCACTAGGGCTTACACTAGCTCATTTTCACACTGCTTTAAAGAACTACCTGAGACTGGGTAGCTTACGAAGAAAAGAGGTTTAATTGACCCACAGTTCTGCTCAGCTGGGGAGGCCTCAGAAAACTCAGGAAAGAAAATCATGGCAGAAGGCAAAGGGGACGCAAGGCACCTTCTTCACATGGCATAAGGAGAGAGAGGGCGAGAGGAAGCACCACACTTTTAAACCCTCAGATCTCAAGATGGGGGAACCACCTGCAGGATCCAGTCACCTCCCATTAGGTACCTCCCTCAACACGTGGGGATTACAATTTGACATGAGATTTGAGTGGGGACACAGAGCCAAATCATACTCTCTTTCACCTAAACTATTCAAAAAACATTTGTTTAATCTCCTAAACAGTGAAAAACTTATGGCTCTTCTCCCAAATGAACTGAAGTGCAATGTCATCCAATAGAACTTTCGGCAACTATAGAAATGTTCTCTAACTGCACTGTCCAGTGTGGAAGCACTTATGGCTAATGCAACCGAGAAAATGAATTTTAAATTTTATTTAATTTTAAATAATTTAGAATGAAATTAAAGAGACCAAACAGACCAATGACTACTGTATTGAATGATGCAGGTTCAGTAAACTGTTGCTAAGGCAGTTATTTCTGAGAGGGTCACAAAATATTTCTCATTTTATCATTTCCCACTCTTTCAATATTGGCTGTTCATGATATAAGGAAAACGGTTTTTTATAAATTCCATGAAAATCATGATGAAACACTGCAGTGTTACCATTAGAAAATGAACAATGTTTCATCATCAATTCACTCTATTAGTTTATATATAATACAATAAAAGAGAAATCTAGAAAAGCGTATGCAATCTTTATCATTAACTTGATGCCTGTTCTTGTCATGATAACTTCACTGAGATTCAATACAGTGGTCAAATCTGGCAGGCATCAACATCCAATGTAGGGGAGAGGGGTAAGACATTAACTATTCCAAGTTGCCTTGTAGACAACCCAAGTATGATTATTTTTCTTTTGGTATAAAGTTAAGCTGCTTCGACATGTTTCATGAATGTGATTCTACATGAATCAGTATAAATACTTTCCTCTGGCATATATCCTATTTGGACTTGTGGTACGTATGTATAGGACTTTATGTGTGTGTATATGTGTATATATATATATATGCACACAGACACACACATATAAATATATATACATATATACACACACACCCATGCACACTTATAAATAAGTGGTGAGTCTTATTTGCTCAGGAATGACTGAATCTAGGTGTTAGTAATCATTTTATGAAAGACTACTTTGAATAACATTGATTTATCCTACACTTTCTTTATCCCTCCAAATAATGTGATTTCTCCCTCTGAGATGCTCAATAACTGGTCACTCGAAAATCTATTTCACAATTACTCTTTATTTATCTCATATCTACGCTACCTTATCAGCAACCTGAGGCAAGAGCGTGCATCCTGCACGACACCGTGTTATCTATACACACTAAAATAGTGCCCTTTTTCCAGTAGATATTCCAGAAATGCTTATAAAATTACAGTATGCATCATATTGTGATAATAAACCAAACTCATAATCCTTGCCTTTTTATTTATTTATTTTTTAGACAGAGTCTCACCCTGTCACCCAGGCGGGAGTGCAGTGACATGATCTCAGCTCACTGCAACCTCCACCTCCCGGGTTCAAGCAATTCTCCTGTCTCAGCCTCCCAAGTAGCTGGAGCTACAGGCATGTGCCAGCACGCCCGGCTAACTTTTGCATTTTCAGTAGAGACAGAGTTTCGTCATGTTGGCAAGGATGGTCTTCATAGTGTCCTCTTTAACCTAGTCTAAAGTAGATAGATTTGCAAGGGAAGAACCAGTCAGTTGTATAAAGCACCCAAGAAAAGCACCTGCCTTCCTTAGCACATTGCAGGTATCCGTTTTCCATAAAGGTCTGTGCGGCAGCTGTTGTAAGGGGAAATATCTTATTAATCCGTGACAACCATGGGGTATTCGGCAGAAATTTCAAACAGCATTTTCAGGACTTCCAAGTACTACTACTTCTAGAAACAGAAAGGAAGACAGGCTAAAAATGTATGTTTTTACTGCAGTGAATGACTTTGTTTTCATCCTCGATTAATAGGAAATAGGCTTGATAGCAACAGACTCTTTCTAATGAAACCAGTACTTGAAGGCTGCTGCTGCAATATAACCACACAGACATCAGGCAATTTGAGAGTGTTTTCTCAGCCTGAGAAAGTGGTTTTTATGTGGATTACCTAAAATCTCACAAAGTCCCAGCAAGAATATACAAATAAAACCATGATTATATCAAATCCTTCTACACCAAAAGAAAAAACCTTTGAATTGTTAACCTTAATTAAGTAACAACATTTTAATCCTACGATAGACACACACATTATACATGTTGCCTCAGTTTCACAATTAGGTCATAAAGATATTGTCCTCATTGACCAGTGACACCGTTAAACTCAGACGTTTACATGTACATTTGGAGAAGCCTCAATGCTTCTATTCTTCCTTTTTCTGCTCTCTCCTAAAAGAGGTATTAATAAACAGCGCCATTCCCAGAAAGGATTAAAAAACTGGAAGGAGTTAACCCAAAACAAATAGGCAGTAATCACCCCAATAAAACAGAGGCCAAGGCAATCCCCAGCCTGAAAAAAACACATTAGATGTGAACAATGAACGAAAACTGAATTTTGAGAAACTGAATTGAACTGAGGTCCAGGATGGAGCATGGAGGCCTTTCAAGCCACAGAAATGAACACGGAAGCTTCTTCTTTCAAGATTTGATTAAAAAGTCGAAGAGACAGCACAGGGTCACACAGATGCAGGAAAGCAGACCCGTGAACCACGAAGCCCTGCCCCTGCTTCATTTCAGGGAGAATGAGAGTCTCGCCAGACAGTGGACTGCTATACTCATAATTTTACTGTAGCATGCACTGGAAGGATAAAATAAAAGCAAGCAGTGAAATGTCATGCAGAGCGAAACGCGTGTATAAAAAGGTACAGAGCTGTTTTTCAGCAGACAGTCTACAAAAGCTTTTCAAATTGTTACCTCATAACAGCTGCAGCGGTTTGATTCCCTAAATTCAAAAGACTTTCTCTCGTATGCATTCAAAGACAGAAGCTGACTTCGCTAACCCACAAGCAAAAAAACAGACACTGAGTCTGAAGGTCCACCAGGATTCCTTTCCATGTGTCTGGAGGTGGACTGTGTCCAGCATGTTAACTTGACACAGAGGAGCTAGCCCTTCTTGGTTCCAGGACAGGGCACTCAGAGTGGACATGGCACTGCCTGTAGCTCCAGAGAATGCCTTCCTGACCCACATCCACAGGTCAGAACCATGTCCACACATCAGGGGCAACGGCAAGGCAGCAGCATATTTTCTTAGGAAGTAGCTCTCTTAAATGTATCTTGTAGTTTAATTATGTTATTCTAAGCCCCCTCTCCCTTCAGTAAGCACACATGGATCATCCTCTGCAGGAAATGAACACAAATAAATGGTTTTTACTCTTTCAGGGCACAGTCATATAATGGGTATCCCTTCTTTCTTAATTCATTACACTTTCCCTCTATTCTCTTTTAAGGGCTCTGATGTTTTTTTACTGACTATAATGACATGTAATGACATGGCCCATATTTATGGCAGTGTGCTGCATTCTAGGCTCTGAACCAACTGCCTCACCTGATTTCCTTCAATCCTGACAATAGCACTGTGTCATTGTCTACCTTCCAAAGATGAGGTAACTGAGGGTCAAGGAGATTATATCATCCTCCGAGGTCACACCAACAGATTTAAGAGTGGACTTTACAAACTGTTGGCCTTAACATTGTGTTATTATACTCTCACCTCAATGTGGCCTTCAGTCTCTGATTTACTTAGTAAACTATGGAGTATGAAGGCAAAAGAATGACAAAATGGAGCTGAAAGTAACTAGCACATACAGATGTGCTATATATTTATCAGTAATTTTTCTGTACCTGTTTTATTTAAAGAGGGGGCCATAAACTGCATCACCCAATATCCTAATCCTTCCCAATGTGCAAGTACAGCTCTGCATTAGAAACAAATCCTTGAATGTGAAAAACTGCATCATAGGCAGTATGCTTCATACACTGAAGAAGTGTTATTAAACAATTAAATGAAAAGAATGAAAGTAGATGAAGAAAGAGAAAGAATAGAGGAGAAGAAAGGCCCAGGTTTAGAGTCAGAAGGCTTGGATGTGAGTCCTACTTTCAGCTTTAACACCAGTGAAGCCTGCACAAGCTACTTCAACTCTCCGATTTCAGTCAGCTTCGCCATATAATGAACAGAAAATCAAAATTCAAAAACCTCTTGTATGTTATCAAAGAAAGAAGCTCTTAGAGCTATTGTTTCTGAGATGATATGTGTTAATATAAAGAATCTTTTACAGGGCAAAGATTCCATTGACGGTTGAACATGAGATGTGATGGTGAGTGCATATATTTAAAGCTTAGAATTAAGCTGCAGAACTGACCTTCAGATCACGTGTGGGCCCCTGCTTCCTGGCTTCATACTGTGAGACCTGACACTATGAAATCCTCTTAAGTCACCCGTTTCTCAAAAAATTAGAAAACTAGGCCAGGCACAGTGGCTCACACTTATAATCCCAGCAGTTTGGGAGAATGAGGTGGGCAGATTGCTTTGAGCTCAGAAGTTCGAGACCAGCCTGGGAAACATGGCAAAACTGTATCGCTACAAAGATATAAACATTAGCCAGGTATCTTGGGACACTTAAGAGTTTATTTCCTGTGAGTTTGATATAAATGTGTTTGTTTCATTGCTTTTCCTACATAGAAATTCCAAAAAATTAGGTGCCATATCCATGACATCATGCTCCACCTACATTTTCTGTGCCCGAGTTTCATGTTATCAATTATTTCAAAAATTAACCAGGTTCTACCATAAATGGTAGTGCTATTCCAAATGTGGATATTAACAATTAGTTACTATTCCTAGCAAGGGAAGAAACAAAATTGAAGGTGTTCAGAAGGTTTTCTTTTTTGCACATTCTCTCATTATTTATTTTATTTTTGTGCACATATAGGTATATATATTTGTGGGATGAATGTGATGTTTTGACATAGCCATATCATGCATAATAATAACATCAGGATAACTGGCATTTACATTTAGCATTCTTTGTATCTGAAACATTCCAATTCCACTCTTTCAGTTACCATAAAATGATTTTAATAACAATTTAATAAGGCTGTGAAGTTCCTGTGCCTGATCAAAAAGTCACTTTGTTGAAGAGGCTGTGGCGGAGCTGGAGTGGTTTCAGATTCATGTGATGAGCCGCCTGTGGTGTGAGATTTGTACAGTCAGGTACAGTAGGACCTTGACAGGCTGCAACGCAAGGGGGGAAGTGAGCCCTTCAGCAGAGTCCAGCTGCGAAGCAGGACACCATAGTGCACACTTCTGGCATGGACGCCTCTCGCCTCCTTATGCTTGCCAATGTGTTCGGCCCCATGTGAGCAGAAATAATTATGCTGGATTAGCAATAAGTAACCTTTTTTGTAATGTTTTTAAAACAAAAACACAAGTTCAAAAGATTGGGTTGCAGGGTTTTGTAAAGGGGGATAGAATTCTTTCCTTACAGTTATATGTATCGCTCCAGAGAAAAGGAAGGAAAATGGAACAGTTAAAGAGTATGGCATGCTTGCTATTTTTTCCAAGTTCGCTAAGTTCGATGCATGGACCATAGTTAACTTTGGGAAGCTAAAAAGGAAACTCAGGATGTAAAACTTAGGGTGTCCATCTCAGGCAGTAATTAGGACCCATTTGTGTCACCTTGCAAGGCAACATTAATATCTTAGATCCCCCAACAATGCTTCCATCAAGACCATTCAGATGTTCTCAAAGGCGTCAGACTCATTTGCACTTCTTAGCTGGTGTTATTGCCACGGATAAGAGAGTGCTGAAAGGTTGAAAATTCAGAGTCTACATTTGGAAAAGAGAACTTTCAACCACTCAAGAATGGCACTCCCTGATTTCAGACAGGTGTTTAACCCAGGGGACGAATGTATGAGCATATTTTGTTTCAAGGTTCCATATACCCTGCAAAGGCTTCAGCAGTGCTTAATGCCGAATACAAGAGAGAGGACAGCTTGATTAGCTTTCCCTCCCGATCTCAATTTCAGTTCATCCAGGGTAACAGCTTGATGTGGGAGAGAATCTCTGCACTTACGCTAACAGACAAATTGGTTGGGCCACCTGCTTCCTCCTCACTGTCCATATAGGCAGTTGACACATTTACAAATCTTTACAGGACATTCTGCTGAAAATACTTCCTTCGCAAAAGTGGATATGCAGTGTCCAGCTTAGCTGGAGACAGAAAATGTGAATATATTTCAATACAGGGTTTTTCATTACATGAAGTGTCTTAAACGTCTGTGTGATAAGGTTATCACACAGGTGTTGCTCACCTCCCTAGAGAGTGTGATAAATGTTGAATTTGGTAGGAAAAGAGTTCAGACACCAACCATTGTTACTGACAGCAGTGGCAGAGGAGTGGAATTATGAAGAGAAACACATCCTTACACATTTTTTCGTTGTTATTTTGATGGGGGGTGGTTTCTTTAAAGAAAAGACAGCCCAGTATACTCTGAATGAAAATGTTAAACTTGGAAAAAACAAAATCATTGACTCTTAGAATTATGATAAAACTTAAAGATCATCTCTTCCAACTGCAGACCCATGCTAAAACCTGCTACAGCGTGCTTAGCAGGTAGATATGTCAACTCTCCTCAAAGCTCACCCACTCCACCCGCATATCCCATGTCAAAGCTTCCTCTCTTTGACCTAGGTTCCTTACACTGCGCCAGTAAGATTTACTTTTACCCTTCACTCATTACTTCTACTTGTATCCAATGAGAAGAAACATTAGTAAAATCTCTCTTCTAGCTGACAGATCTTTCAATATTTGAAGCAGTCTGTCCAGTGTCAATCCAACAGGTTTTTAATCTACAAGTTTCCAAGTGTAGTGCCCCATCCAGCTGCATAAGCATCACCTATGGACATACCAGAAAGCAGATTCTCAAGTCCCAGCACATACTCACAGAATCAGAAACTCTGAGGGTGCAGCCCAGCAAGCTCTGGTTTAACCAGTCTGCCAGGTGATCCTGATGCACACTGAGGGGCAGTGAGCTGGAAAAATCTTTAAAAGTGAAAGAGGAGAAGTTGAGACACCTGTGGGCTGCAGGATCCGAGGCACAGAATGTGTTCATTAAGGTATCTCAGAGATATTAGGTAAAAAGCTATGTCCAGTGCTCAGGGAACTGCAGTTACAACCAAGAGGTGAAAAAAAAATGCAAGAGTCTTAATCTACTCAGAAAAAGACCGGTTTTCAAAAAGGAAAGAAAAAAAGAAAGGTTTTTTCCTTCTGAAAGCCAGGTGTGGGGAAAGTAAGACAGCACCCTCCGTGCCTTCCCTCTGTTTTCCCTGACCCCAAATCCCCAATCTTAGCCTCTGTTTACCCTTTCCTGACCTTAGTCACTGAAGCAACCGCCATCAGGGCACAGAGTTGAGTCGGACATAATGTATGGAGATCTGCTTCAGCCTTTCTTCTTTCTTGGCCAGGTGATTTTTTGCTCTGTCTTTCTTCTTCAGATCCCCGACTCACTGGTCCTCAGTGCTGCTACCCAAGCCTACTCACCCTCAATTAGACGCAACCCTCCAACTGCTTTTGGCCCAGCTGATGAAATTGGCTTTGGCTTTTGGTTCCTAAATTCTGGCGAGGAACCAGATTGGAAACCAGGTGTCTCTTTGGCGAATGCATATTCCCCATCCCGAGGCAAGAGCTTTGCTGCTGTAAAGACGTGTCCTGGATGGCACTGTCTCCCTGCCTTACCCCTTCTGGAGTCTTTCCCACTCTAGATTTCTGACTACGATGTTCTTGCTCTCTGTTAGGACCTTATCGCTCTGTCTCAGAAGCTCAGTTGCAATGTTTTATGCAGTAGTTGTTCCTGACCCCTGAATATGATGGATAAGATGGCTGTGGACTTGCGGCCAGTAGTCCCTAAAAGTCAGAATGCTTGTCATATCATCACAATCAGCAACTGCATCAAAGCAGTTCCCACAGAACCTGCCTCATTCGAGAAGAAGACTCTCATCCCACTTCCTCCCTCCCTACCTAGTGGCTACCACAGCTGTGATTATCCTAGTGACCTGTGTCTTCAGATATTTCTCCTGGGGAGAAAATCTGCTCAGCTTGGCTTGAGCAAAGACAAAAAAATAATAGGTCGATTTTTTGGACTGATTGAAGGAGTTCTTGAGAGGAGTATTTAGAGTTTTAAATGAGCATCAAACAATGGGTTTTGTGAAACTGGTGAATAGTTGCCCCATGTAGTTGAAAGAACATGGTCTTTGAAGCCAGTGTAACGTAGCTTCAACTCTGGGTTTCAGTGGATTTACTCAACAAATACTTATTTCACCCCTACTCTGAACTAGGACCTGCACTTTCTAATATGGTAGTCATTCAATATAATAATATGGTAGTCTAACTTTCTAATATGGTAGTCATTAACTACTTGTAGCTATTCAAACTTGAACAAGCTGAACTTAAATAACATTAAAAATTCATTTCCTTGGTTCCCTTAGCCACATGTGTCTAGGGGTTACTGCACTGGACCAGGCAGATACAGAACATTTCCTTCATCTCAGAATATTCTATTGCACAATGCCTAGGTGCTAAACCTTTGGTGGTTGTGCATAAGCATTTGATCTTAAATTCCTCATCTAAATAGAAGCATAGTTCCAACCGCTTGTATTTGAATTAAATGAGATAATTTACAGAGAGTGCCTGGATTCCTAGTAGATACTTAGTAAATGTTCACTATCATAATTATTTAGTCTGTTCATCAAAAAGGTTTTGCAATAAACATTTTATTTCCACGTGATGTTTTCTCTGTAACTAACTGAAATCTGCTGAATATCACACAGGTTGCCAATGACCTTGTTGTTGTCTAGTCAGCAGCGTTTCTTGAATTTTCTAGAACAACCTGTTGACCACTAGCAGCTCTCTGAAATATTCTCCTAGCTGCCTCAACAGGGCCTTTTCTATTTGCCCGCTGCTCCCATCATTTCTCCCATGTAATCTCTCTAAAGTCTCCTGTTTTTACTAATCTCTCATAAACGTTCACCTTTCTTTCTGTTAGTTACCTTTTTTTCCAGTGA
The DNA here is from genome assembly GCA_028533165.1 of Leontopithecus rosalia. Lineage (NCBI taxonomy): Eukaryota > Metazoa > Chordata > Mammalia > Primates > Cebidae > Leontopithecus > Leontopithecus rosalia. Next base: position 188,447,084 of record CM052648.1, read on the forward strand.
CAGAATCACACTTCCCCTTTCAATAGTCACTTTGTAAAGAAATCCCAAAATGTGTTTATCCTTTTCTGACTTTCTTCTCAGCTCCAAATCCACACTTGGACTTAGACATCTATAGTAGACGTCCAAGCATAACTCAACGTGAGCTACTGCAATCCACTATGGATCTTTTCTCACTTCCAACTGTTAATAGTTGTTCCTGTCCTCTGACTATCCCACTGCCCAGGATGGTATGCTACGTTGGGATCCAGGTTTGAGAGTCCGTATTCTACCCTCAAATCATATTCTACTCTTCTCCTTTCTCCTCAACACTGATTCCCAAGCTTTGGTCCCATTCAGCCCTTCATTGCCTGTAAGCGAAATAACACCAGCAGTCTGATGGGGTGCTCCTGGGCTCCCTTTGCTGGCCTTCATTCCAAATATGACAGCATGGCTGATTTTCAAGAAGACAATGTCAATCATGTTTCTCTCTTCCTCCTCAATAATCGCCGTTCCCTTTGCTCATGTTTTTCTTTTTGCTTAGAATGCCCTCCCCGTCTCCACTCACTATGTCACCACCCCAATAAGCTCCCAGCTTTCTGGCTGCTCTTATTCATCACCACCTCCATGGAGCCTCTCCTGATGCCACCTACAACTAGATAAAACTTTATTCCATAGCACTTTGGTGGCCTCCACCCTATGAACTCGCCACTCACTAAATGTGTACATGACTTAACTGCCTTATTTAATCTCCTTCAAGACAATAATGTGCTCTGCTCAGTCTTATAATAGGCATAGTTGGCTGGGCATGGTAGCTCATGCCTCTGCCACTAATCCCAGCACTTTGGGAGGCTGAGGTGTGCAGATCGTGAAATGAGGAGTTTGAGACCATCCTGGTCAATATGGTGAAACCCTGTCTCTACTTAAAAAATACAAAAATTAGCTGGGCATGGTGGCACGCTCCTGTAGTCCAGCGACTCAGGAGGCTGAGGCGGGCTTGAACCTGGGATGCTGAGGTTGCAATGAGCCAAGTTCGTTCCAATGCACTCCAGCCTGGGCGACAGAGTGAGACTCTGTCTCAAAAAATATATATATAGGCATAGTTCCCAGAATAATTATCAGTGAGTATTGTATGGAGTCCAGCAACATATGCAGAATTAAGGTTTTAAGTTCTGCATTTGACCACCTAAACGACTGAAACAGCCAATTACCCAAATCAAATAAATAAAAAAAAGGAACTTAGCTGGGAACCAGAGTTTGTTATTTTCACAAGCCTTACCCAACTGCCTGCATTGTAGTTCTAATCCACAACCTTTTAATGACAGATCACTTTAGAGCAAAATCAAGCTGAGCTGAAGACAGTGATTACTCCTACCTTCTGGATAAACACAGGTTGAAACACATCTGTTTACACCAAAGGTTGCATATATGTGTTTTTTTCCATGCTGACAGTATGATCCTGCACATTCTATTTGTGTCCGACTACATTTGAACTGAAGACTGAGTTAACGAAAACATTATTGCTAAATCACTTTGTATCCATATGGATGTCAGAGCTCTCTGTGGGCATCGTGGATGTCACTTGAATGTTATACTGGAACTTGAGAACTGAGTTATTTACTCCAAAACAGACAGTAATTTAAAACTGGTTGTTGGTGGAACACAAGGTCAAGACATCGAGACCATCCTGGCAAACATGGTGAAACCCTGTCTCTACTAAATACAAAAAATTAGCCGGGCATGATGGCACATGCCTGTAATCCCAGCTACTCAGGAGGCTAAGACAGGAGAATCGTTTGAACCCAGGAGGCGGAGGTTGCGGTGAGCCGAGAATGTGCCATTGCACTCCAGCCTGGGCAACAAGAACGAAACTCCGTCTCAAAAAAAGAAAAAAAACCGGTTGTTATCAGAGCTCAATAAACAAGCTCACATGCAGGCACATAAAATAACTCTCATTTCTGGAATAGGCACATAACTCTCATTTCTGGAATAGACATGAAGGACAGGATTGCTCTGTGTATCATGCAATGACCTGTATGAAATTAAGTTAATACATGTGAAAATGACACCGGTTCCCAGGGACACCATACAAAACAACAGCAAGCTGTCCCCGCATCATGTTCCACCAGCACCCAGCACCAAGGACAGTCCAGTCCTCCCAGTCCAGCCCGTCCACTGTGACAGTCCCTCCAGAACACAACTGTTGCTCATTTCGATATGTAAGCTGTGCTGGAGGCAGACTCAATACCTACAGATGGATTTGCATTTTTGAATAGAGCAGGTAAAATTATTTCCAGTTCTAATGTTTCTGAAACAACATGCACACTACAGCTCTCTCCACGGCGCAGTGCGGATCTGGCTTGCTGTCTCTCTCCGTGTGGCCCCACGCAGCAGGAAATTGCAGGCAGCCTCATCAATCCCCTTTGACGGGATTTCCCTCTTCTGGGATCTGCCCAGAATGTACACTGACTGTTTTTCTGGCAGAATCCAAACACCTAATTCCCAGGGAGGGATGGACGCTGGGGAGATCCCCCATTTGCATTTCTGCTTCTCATTATAATGATCTTACTGCCTAGCAGTGTCAAGGAGAATATGTAAAATCCTCTCTGTTCTCTCCTGGAGGAGAGGGAACTGCAGCGCGGTGAGATCTGGTGATTTCCGATGTCTGATCATCAAAACACATCCCTACTGCAGATTCATGAATATTTTAAAACTTTTTGGAACGAAGCTTTTGGTATGCTCTATTTATTCACACAGGCTCGCTAGTGATAAATAGGAAACATCATTGAGAGTTTCTCCCCATCGCCTTTGAGTTTAAGACGGTTAACAAACTTAAGACAAAGCATTCAGCAAATTAAGAAATAGAAACATCCTGGTAGAATTCTATGCAGACGATGACCACAATCCAGAGAGGAGGAGGGAGGGAGAGAAAGGGAAGCACGTTAAAAGTTCAGTAACTCTACCTTCGAACACATGGTCTTGTCATAAAGCAAAAAGCAGTCTGTGTCGCTCATATCCTTTCTGTATTCAGAATCCAAATTAAAGAAAACATGTTTCTTGTTTTCTTTAACTTCTTTAATTTCTCCCTTGAAGAAGGGAGAAACCCTGAGATCCTATATCATGTATTAACTTAATTCCACCCTGATTGGGAGTGGCCCAGGTGTGCAGCCTCTCCTACCAGTGCCTCGCTGGAGGGCCCCTAGCAACACTACCATGCTCCTTCTGAACATGGCTGCCAGTATCTCTCCTGTAACAGTGTGGGAGAAAGGCTTTGGATCCAGAGAGACCTTAAATCAAACCTGGGCCTATCTGCCATGTCCACTAAGATAGGTCAGGGCACCTCCCCACCCCCTCATTTCCATCTGTAAAATGGAAGTAATCAAATGTGACTTCAGAGTTGCTGTAAGAACCACAGATGCTGCATAGGAAGCACTCAGCCCCATCAGGTCACATGGTCACCACACGGATGGTTATGAGCTCACACCGTCCCCCTCACCTGGGTACCTCACATGACCATACATGGCGGTTCTGAGTGCAGCACCCGGCGCAGACCCTGAACAGAAGCTATCATGATTATTACACAATTTAGAATTTTCCATGTATTTATCAGAAGTTTTCAAAACTGCAAAGGTATCTTAAAAGCCATCTAGTTAGAATGCACATCCACATCCTGAATTCCTTGGGACAGATCCTGGTTAATTATCATATTCATTCATCACATTCAGTCACTGGGTAGGGCCCCAAGAAGATAAACTGAGCATGTGATTCCTGGGTTACACATTTATGAGGACCCAGTACCAGAATTCCTTGTTGCTTTTGTGGCTCCTTACTTTTCTCTATATCTTTTGCCCTGCAATTCCCATTTCTAGATGTGTCGGTGTGGTCTACACCCTGAAAACGCTGAGTTCTAGTTTCAGAATTTTGGCCTGGCTTGTATTGTACACCTAAGACCTGGCAAGCACAAAGACTGACTATCCAGTCTAAATAGTGTTCCTATCATATTTTTGTGTCTTTTATTAGCCTTATCACACAATTTATACACACACACAGTATACACACACAATTTTATTCAATAACTATTTGCTGAACGAATGAAAGCAAGTGACATTTAGAGAGGGTTTAAAATCACAAAAGATTATCATACTGAATTTGGAGACTAAAATGAAAAAAAAAATAAAATGAGAAAAATGCATCAGGAGAGAATATTGCAGGCCTGGGCATACTACATACTGAAACAAGAAATGATTGAGGCAACCTATGACTGAGGGCAATAGGGCCCAATAAATTTTTTTAATGACCTCTTATAGTTCCCATGCCAAAACAGACTTGTGGAGAAGGAAGAAAATAAAAGGTCTAACTCAGGTAAAAGAAGGTTGGATAAATCACAGAGTGAAATTGTTCTCTAGCTTACAAACTTCATCTAATCTTTTCTAATTAGATAATTTCATCCTGTTTATCTAATTTTAACATGAGAAACTGTATGAAGAGCCCAAATATTCTTATATATTGTTATATTTGTTAATATTCTTTAAGTTTTCATGAAAATATTTGATTTTTACATTGATACAGATATGTTCAAAGTTAAATTTTAAGCTAAATAATTTAAGTTAAAATAAGGGATTCAGCCAGGTGTGGTGGTTCATGTCTGTAATCCCATCACTTTGGGAGGCCATGGCAGGTGAATCACAAGGTAAGGAGTTCAAGACCAGCCTGGCCAACATGGTGAAACCTCATCTCTACTAAAAATACAAAAAAAAAAAAAAAGCAGGAGTCACTGGTAGGCACCTATAATGCCAGCTATTCAGGAGGCTGAGGCAGGAAAATCACTTGAACTAGGGAGGTGGAGGTTGCAGTGAGCAGAGATCGCGCCACTGCACTCCAGTCCAGGTGACAGAGTGAGACTCCCTCTCAAAAAATAAATAAACAAAAGAAAACATAAAGGTTTCATCTTTTCACAGGAGAAAGATGGTTGCAAATTAATTTGCAAAGACATAATATTGCTTACAAGGAACACATTCACAGAAAATTAAAGATGAAAATAGGAGGTTTGTTTCATTTTTTTAAAAGAATAAGCTGAAACTTATTTTTTTTACTCCCAATTTCCAAACACCTCTGCATCAGTTGCTTTTCCCTTCTAAGATTCGTTTTCATTAAAGTTTTAAATTTTGCTCTTTATTAATTCTTCACTTTTTATTTCTCCTAGTTTGGAATTCATGCTTGCTTCACAATGTTAACTACAGTTTTACCTAATACAAAAATAGATATAGAAGAAAAATACATAATCCTAATTTTATCTTGTTTCTTTTTAATGCTGTAAAATATCTTAATAAAACCCAGAATATAATCGTTCATATATAAAATGATTTTTCTCCTCAGTTTGTCTGCTTCAAGATTTTGATTCAAATGGAAAACAATGTACACGACACTCATATTTTCTCTTTCCTTCTTCCCTCCTTCCTTCCTTTCTTTCACTTTGTTTTTGAGACAGAGTCTTCCTCTGTAGCCATGCTGGAGTACACTGGCATAAACTCGGCTCACTGCAGCCTTGACCTTCCAGATCAAGAGATTCTCCCGCCTCTGCCTCCTGAGTAGCTGAAACTACAAAGGTACACCACCAAGCCCATTAAATTTTTGTGGTGGCTTTTTTTTTTTTTTTTTTTTTTGTAGAGTCAGAGTGTCACCATGTTGCCCAGGCTGGCCTCAAACTCCTGAGCCCGAATGATCCACCCACCTTGGCTTCCCAAAGATCTGGAATTACAGGCATGAACCACCATGCCCAGCCAAAACCTGTATTGTCTGGGAAGTCTGTTTCTAAGTCTATTAACAATGAATATAGCTCAGAGGTTCATTTCACTGATACTTCTCATTCTAGCTTCTAATAACTCACTCTTAAGAAGTCAACTAGAGATGGTAGTTAACAGATAATCTATTGATAAATATTTTGTGTTTGTCCTACTTCTGTATGAAAATAAGTATAAATGCAATTCACTGCTATTTCACATTTAAAAATTTTTAAGGCCGGGCGCGTTGGCTCATGCCTACAATCCCAGCACTTTGGAGGCCAAGGCGGGTGGATCATGAGGTCAACAGATCGAGACCATCCTGGTCAACAAGGTGAAACCCCATCTCTACTAAAAATACAAAAATTAGCTGGGCATGGTGGTGCACATCTGTAGTCCCAGCTACTCGGGAGGCTGAGGCAGGAGAATTGCTTGAACCCAGAAGGCGGAGGTTGTGGTGAGCCAAGATCGTGCCACTGCACTTCAGTCTGGGTAACAACAGCAAAACTCCGTCTCAAAAAAATAAAATAAAATAAAATAAAATTTTTAAAATATATGACTCAATAAGAATCCTCCAAATTGCTTCCCATGTATTTCTCTCTTTAGAGAAATGGTTGTGTTTGGGATCAATTTTGTAACCACATTAGTTTGTGGACTACATTTGAACCTACTTTTTTTAAATGTCTAATTGCCCAGCAATTATAAGAATATCTATGATGTGCTGTGAATTATGAGGAAAAAATGTAAATATTTTTATTCTTGTCAAGATAGACAATTGCTAAGAGTAGAAAAAATGAAGTAGGTCTGGGGGTTGTGGCTCACACCTGTAATCCCAACACTTTGGGAGGCCAAGGCGGGCAGACCACCTGAGGTCAGGAGTTTGAGACCAGTCTGGCCAACATACAGTGAAATCCTGTCTCTACTAAAAAATACAAAAATCAGCTGGGCATGTTGGCACACACCTGTAGTCCCAGCTCATTGGGAAGCTGAGGCAGGAGAATTGACTGAACCAGGGAGGTGGATGTTGCAGTGAGCCAAGATTGTGCCACTGTATTCCAGGCTGGGTGACAGAGCAAGACTCCGTCTCTCTCAAAAAGAAAAAAAGGAAAGTAAACTGCCTTACTTGAACTCACTGACATACGCAGCCCTAGAACTGCGATTGTGTTCAGTAGACAAAAAAAGCAGTGGATACATTTTTTGTTTAACCTGATATTAGTGGCCATAAAGTTCTGGATTAGGAGTAAATTCAACCATTTGGGTTTTGTGATTTTTTTTGCGTATTGCTGAGTATCCCAAGAAAAACCCATTCAGCTGGGTGTTTCTTTAACTATAAAGACTTTGGTGTTGAAGAAAGAGCAGTGACAAATGAGTAGACATTTATCCCTTTCTGTGACCAGCTGGTGTGCCCATGCATCTACCAAGTGGGGTGGAGGGGGTGATAGGCATGCTTGCATGCTCTGTTTCCCTCTACCTCTCTATGATCCATTTCTCTGTCACCTAGGGCTTACTGCCAGTTATTCGGTCTTGCTGTTAATACAAAGATGCAAAGATTGATAATTTTCATTTAATTCTATTATTTTTCTTCATCCTTATCTTTTTGATGTGCAAAAATGCAACTCGCTTATGTTTTCTACTTTACCAATAGTGACAACAGCAATCCTTCCTTTCAAATTTACCAAATATGTCAGCCAGAAACACGGTAAAGCAGGACTTAGATTTTAGCATCTCTTCTCCTCTTTCTTCTTAATCTGTGATGGAATATTTATGTCCTTGGGGCCAAGTAAATTATAGTATGCTGTCTCACAAAACCAAATCAAAAATTCCTCTTATTTGAATAAACTGACTTCACACTAGAAACATGATACCAAAGTGTTCGAATTCCACAGGAAGCTATGTGATGTAGAGAACAGCTCTTGCCCTCATGTATGTACAGACAATTTTAAAGTTTGGTGAAAGCATTGCCTCTTACATGTATCTGGATCTTATGCTATAAAAGGCAAACTCTTATGAATGCATCCTGTGTGGCTATGGCTCCCTCAAAAATAGAGATAGATTAAAAATCCAAAAATTTACATTTTGATCAAGACAGAGATCCAGGCACAGCCACACTTCTTCCTCAGATTCTCCAGAACTATCAAATATGGCAGAAAGAGCATAACATTGGCAAGAAAAAAGAAAGATCCTTCAATGATACAAGAGACTGCCCGTGGTAGTAAAGGATATGGCATATTTAAGGGAGAGACTTGAGAGCAACGTATCTTTTGCTAAAAAAGAGGCCCAAGACACAGTTTGTCATAAAAAAGTGTTAATACACATAAAGAAACAAACTAAAATAATCTTTTAACGCTTTCATCTGAAAACGTTAAAATGAGTAAGATGCATTATTTCCCTATCACTATGTGACATTCTTTGAGTTATTCCCAAAAAGCCCATCAATGATAGACTGGATAAAGAAAATGTGGCACATATACACCATGGAATACTGTGCAGCCATAAAAAAAGAATGAGTTCATGTCCTTTGCAAGGACATAGATGAAGATGAAAATCATTATTCTCAGCAAACTAACACAGAAATGGAAAACTAAACACTGCATGTTCTCACTCTCACTAAGTGGGAACACACGGACTGTGAACAGTGAGAACACATGGACACAGGGAGGGGAATATCCCACACTGGGGCCTGTCGGGGGTTTGGGGGCAAGAGGAGGGAGAGCCATAGGGCAAATACCTAATGCATGCCAGGTTTAAAACCTAGATGATAGGTTGATGGGTGCAGCAAACCACCATGGCACAGGTATACCTGTGTAACAAACCTACACGTTCTGCACATGTATCCCAGAACTTACAGAAAAATAAAGAAAAAGAGAAAGAATCCAGCCTCGAGGAAATGGCAGACGGGACTTTCCTCTTTGAACCGTACGACCTGATTTGAAATGGAGAAAATGCTTTCTTCTTCAGAGACTGGCAGAGCTGAGATCAAGTTCGAGGGCAACATAAAGGTCCATGGCCAACAGGTCAAAAAGACATCAGCTGAACAAGCTATAGCAAGAGAGAAAGATAAGGCCACAGAATTCTTGGAAGGTATTTTGACTTTCTTGAGACTAAGAAGTTGCCCATATTTGATCTATTTGTTCATCACAGCATAGACTGGCAATTTAAATAACTTTTTTAGGGGAAGCATCAAATAGCCTTTCAGGAGAAAGCATTCACTCTTTGGACCACCAGCTACACACTGAATTTGATCAAGTTGGAAAACGACAGCCCCATGTGTGAATGCATCTGTTTTTATTAAGCAATAATCTAGGAATATTTTTTATTTTTAAAAAATTTTCATAAAAATATACTTACACACAAACATAAAGAAGAATATGTGAAACAAGGAAAACAATGTCTGCAAAACCTAAAACATTTACCATCTGACAATATAGAGAAAATGTGCCAATTCCTAACCAAACCCAAATTTGGCCTATTAAAAAAATCTCCTTTTCTGCTTCCCCCTTTAGCTCTAAATTCTGTAATGGGATGCTATTCTTTGCTGTGACACTTCAGAGTGCTGCTGAAAAAAAAATAAATGTGGAAATGTAATGTGTAAAGTTGCTATTAAAATGTTAGGTATTGATTTTTTTTTTTTTGAGACAATTCTTGCTCTGTCATCCAGGCTGGAGTGCAGTGGCATGAACTCGGCTCACCACAACCTCCGCCTCATGGGTTCAAGCAATTCTTCTGCCTCAGCCTCCCAAGTAGCTGGGATTACAGGTACCTGCCACTATGCCCAGCTAAATTTTTTTTGTATTTTTAGTAGAAACAGTGTTCCACAATGTTGGTCAGACGGGTCTCAAATTCCTGACCTCAGGTAATCCACCCATCTCAGCCTCCCAAAGTTTTGGGATTACAGTTGTGAGCCACTGCACCCGGTTCTCTGATGCATTTTTAATTTAAAAAATAGCCTTGAATGAATTAAATTAATGCAGAGGGTGCAGCTGCCATGACCGCATATAGTTAGTTATTTACTAGATGGAATTTGATGGACATATACTTAGAAGAACTGACTCAATCTACCAAAAATATTTATTGACTATCTCCTCTATGCAATGTAGTAAAACATATTACGTATTCTAGATCTATAGAACTCTTGGACAATATAATAAAAGTCACTTCTGATGACTATCAGTAACATAATCTATCTCTACAACATCTCTTCTCTAAGTCTGCTACCAAATTTGCTACAGGGAAGATCGAAGATCTGTCTATACCAAGAAAAATGAAAGAGCATATCTACAAAAGGGCTTCTAAATACACAACTACCATCAATAATCATTACGTTATTATTATTATTGCTATTTTGCTCTAAGTAAAGTGATTTACATTCCCAGAATTATTGAAAATATTGCAGATACATGAATGCATTTCCCACACTTTGCATATCACAGTGGGATTCAGGCTGAATCAATATTCTCCTGTCTAACAACCTACTTGTATCCTGTGTAATACAAAAATTACTTAGGAATCTGCTTCCCCAATTGGTTTTCTTTTTTTTTTTTTTTTTTTTTTTTTTTGGTGACTGGCATGAGTGGCTCCATTAAAAAAAAAAAAGTCTAAGTGCAAAGTAAACTAAACCTGAGACTTTAATTTAATGCTTTCCCTGTGCTTCTATGCTCATTGATTTAATATATTGGCTGGAATTGAAATGACTCTCTAACAAGTCCTAGTGTTCCAACCTAATACTTGCTTTTCTAAAAAGACATTCAGTATTAACGTTGTATTCAGTTATGATAGCTCAGAAACAATTTTTACATCATATGGAAGTGATTTTCAATGTACTTTTCAATAAAAAAGCCACACTTCTTTAATGTCTTGGGGGCACCTGATATGACTGCATAAACTCAGGCAACCGTCTTCAAATGAATCACCACCATTCACCTTTTTTTATGACTGAATAAACGAGTAACACAGTCTCAAATAATTGCTAGTGATACTTCAGGAACAAAGAGACATACTTCTGTCTGGCAGGATATGCCAAAATCCCTGGCTTGATTCTGTACCCACTTAGAGACAGAAAAGCATATAAACACTGAAAATTGCCCCTGGGTTTTCAGCTCAGACCAGGGATAAAGTGCTCAGCATCACACTCTACCTGGGTGCTACGGGAATGTCAATCTCCAAGAGTTTGCCTGCGGAAGATATTGAATGAGCATGAAGGCTGTTCCGACAGTATACATTACAGGAATGAGGATTGTTAGAGCATTAGAGCATCATGCAATGTTGTTTTTGCTGTGGTCTTTCTTAGGCAGCTAGTATGCTGATTGCCTTTCCGGAAAACAAGCTGTGGAAGGAATCTTTGCACTAAAGTGTGGAAAGCATCTTGTATCTTCACAAAGAGATGACTGAAATGGTATCTTTTTATACTATAAGGAAATTTTACTCCAAGTTAACATGGCAAAAATATAATTTTTACTCTCAACAGTAGCCTTTATATATATGTTCGTTCTCAATAAAACATTATATTTTGGGGTAATAACTGAGGAAAATGTACTTGAGAATCCACAATTAATTATCTCTTAACTTTTCGGTTCAGGAGTACATGTGCAGGTTTGTTATATAGGTAAACTTGTATCACAGGAGTTTGTTGTACAGATTATTTTGTCACCCAGTATTAAGCCTGGTACCCAATAGTTGCTGTTTTCTGTTCCTCTCCCTCCAACCCACCCCCCACTCTCAGGTAGGTGCCATTGTGTGTTATTCCCCTCTGTGTGTCCATGTGTTCTCATCACTTTTCTCCTACTTATAAGTGAAAACATGCAGTATTTTCTTTTCTGTTCTTCCGTTAGTTAGCTAAGGATGATGGCCAGCTCCATTCATGTTCCTGCAAAAGACGTGATCTCATTCTTTTTTATGACTGCATAGTATACCATGGTGTATATGTAGCACATTTTCTTTATCCAGTTTGCCAGTGATGGGCATTTAGGTTGATCCCATGTTTTTGCTATTGGATAATCCACACATTAATTTATGCTACAGTAAAATTTAAAAATTCTTAAAAATCTTTCTCTGCTGCTTCTTTTGTCCTACAGAATTCTCCATAGAGCTATCTGGATTTTGAACTGTAGGAATTTGTATGATGAAGAACAAGCAAAGAAAAATAGGAATTAAGAATTGCTGTTGTGGCCTTGCCATTGTAAACTGACTTAGTCCACATAGGTTATTAACTTCTCACATATTATCATCTTCATTTCTAGGAATCTTTGACTCTCTCAGCCCCTTGGGAAATAACTTGGCTTATTCTTTTTCATGATGTTTATCTGGATTTCATTCACTTGAATCTTAACACTTATTATATACGCTAGGTATAATATATACTGTATACTACATTCATCCTCTATATATTATACACCACAGAGTTGCTATACTCTATAACATGAATACACACACATATATAACAACATACACAAGATATCTGTTACCTATACATGCACATACACAGTTTGCACTCATTTCAGTTCCATTTGACTTGATGTCTACATGGTGAGCAAGTGTCCACAGTGGGTTTTCATTTGCTGGAAATGCAACATGAGAACCTGAAAAAAATGTACTAGCTACTTAAAAGTTAAACTGTCTAGTCTCACTAAGAACAGACATGCTGCCCTGGACTCAGAGGTGGCAGTACATATGTCCTTCTCTCTTTACAAGCACTAGGGCAGTCTTCCAATGGCTGCTGAATATTTCTCATTTCCTTGGATTAAAATAATCTTCACTCAAATCCTGTAAATATATTGGACATTTCTCAGAAGTTGTATGAGAATAATCACATGGTTATTCACCCACATATCTAGGGCATTGTGTCATGAAAGTGCAAGCAGTTTCTCTTAGGTATTATGCAGGACTAGAGAAGATGGTGAATCTGTGAATCTCAATAGTGAGATTTGTAGATTTCTCTGCTGTTTTACCCACTTTCATTGCTATGATAAATAAGCATGTGGAGTAACATAAATCTATTTCAAAATACACATCGACACATAACATATGCAACAGGTCCTAGTCACTGAATCTACGCTTCGTTTTTTACTCTTCGTCCATAAAGATACATATAAAAACACTTGTGTACAGCTCACCCATTTGGTAAAAAGAAATTTGATTTTTTTTTAAGTTAATGATTTTAAGGAAGTTCACAAAAAGATAAGGGGTTTGGGGTGAGGGCATTATTTTTGGTAAACAAACTGTGCTAAATTCATGGGTTAATATAAAGAATGTATGAAATAAATCGGCACTCTGGAAAACAAGGGACACTTGGATAAAAGAATCCTCACTCAAATCCTATAAATACATCGGACATTTCTTTAGATTAGTAAGTTTTTCTATCAGAATAAAAAAGTGCCAGTAGCATTAATCCATTATTAGCATTTATGTCTTGTGCCAACTTAAACTGTCTAGTCTCAGCCTAGCCACCTGGCGGGAGGTGAGAAGATCCAGCAGCGGCAGCAGCACACTGCAGAACTGCTTTCTTTTCTCGTCCTAAACAAAGCCCACCTATGTATTCTTCGGATATTCCAGGATCACCACCGTCAAGAGAGTAAAGTCACACTGTAACAATTGCGAGGGCCCCTGTGTATTCAGAATGTCTTGATTTTTAGTTATTTTTCTTCTGTTTGAATTTCTAAAGGCAGTGACAGAATTTTGACCATATGGAAGATTTCAACAGCTTACAACAGTAGTTTTTAATCTAGATGTATCTTTAAAAAACAAAATTATACAAATAGAGAGTAATACATCTGATATCTACTACAGTTCTCTAAAAAATCAAAGGCATTTATTAGTATTAGAGTAAAATGAGGAAGTAATTTTTCTTTGTTCCTGATCTACATAATGAAAATAAACCAGTGACATAAATAACTAGTAGGCATATCATGACATTAAAGGCCAGTAGGGTCATTAGTGAAGTTTAATTTATTTAGATATCTTTAGATATTATGTGATAGCAAAAGTTGTTGCTAGGACACAATTTATATCTAATTCCTGGAAGAGGAAGACAAAGGAAAGGAAGAGATACTCATGCATTGCTTAAGAAGGAGAACATGGTCTGGGAAATAGGACATTTTGTCATTGTAAACATCATACAGTTTATTCACATGAACCAAGATGGTACAGCCTACTACACACCTAGGCTGTATAGGGTAGCCTGTTGCAAACCTGTACGGTAAGATACTGTAGTAAGTACTATAGGCAACTGTAAAACAGTAGTATTTGTGCATACAAAGTTATCCAAACATAAAAAAGTAATGTGTTGCACTGTAGCATCATGACAGGTATGATGTCACCAAGCAATAAGAATTTTTAGGTCAGTTCCATTATAATCTTACAGGAGCACCATTATATATGCAGTCTGCCCCTGACTGAAATGCCGTGACGGGGCCCATGACTGTCTACGATCATGAATCTGGTCTTGCCACTACATCATTTAATTATGCACCTCATGGGATGGTATCAGCCAATGAATTCTACAACGTAACTCTGGGAAAGGTCATCACTAGGGACCATCTGTGATGTCGCACTGTGAGGAGAGAGAAAAATCTATGGGTGTTTTTCCTTTCTTTAAAAAAAACTGCAATGGAATTAAGGAAAGAACCCAGAGTTAGATGCAGAGTCAGGAAAATATATTTACTTTCCTTCCTCAATACCATTTATTTATAAATAAGTCCTCCTAAGAGTTATTTTTAAAGCTGTGGCATTATGGAAACAAGTGTTGTCTCTAGGAAGATGCATTTTCAAATCCCATTGTTTCTGTTAATAGATAGGTGACTTGAATAAAATGTTTATGTCTTTGAGTCTCAGTTTTCTCTTTCATGAACTATGGATAACGCTTATTTCATGTGAATATTGTGAGGATGAAATGAGATACATATAATGGGCTCCCATTAATAACGATGATGAGAACTACCATTCCATTGACAGTATATACATCATATACTAAGAATTTGTATGAGTAATACTGTATTAGATCCCCCAAATGAGTTTTCTTTTGCTCTCCTTCCTCCACTGTACTCCAGCCCAATGTTTAGACATTGCTATGAATCTCCTTCTATATGTGGACGTAAATTGGTGGCTCCCCAGTGAACTAAACTCCACTTAGGAATGTATAGGATCAAAGACTACCGCTCTTGGGAGCAAAAAATAGAGCTGCAGATTGGAGACCATGCCTTCCCACAAAGAATACAACATTCCGCCAGGAAACCTCGTAGGCTGAGAGCCCAGAAACACCAGATAAAGACTTGATCTAAATCCAACTGCATGGGCCTGTGGTGAAAAATAGTAACCCAGGCCACATAGTCTCTTCAGAGTCCCAGGAAAGAGGATTGTGATAAATTTCTGTTTTGTTATGTTGTACTCCACATAGAACAACTTGACCTGGGTGGTAAAGGCATACCGAAGCCAATAGCCTTTGCGACAGACTAAATGATGGATATTTCCAAATTCCAGGTGATCAGGAATATAAAATGGTTGGATGAATAAAATAATTAATTTGCAGAGAATGGCCAAATGTTTTCAGCCAGTATTTGAGTCTTGGCAGCTTGCATGTTTTGGCTGGCTTTAGAATGCTGGCTAGCTCTCTTTATCCAGGAAGGCACTATAACATCAGAAAAACTCACCTGTAAATTCCCCCATCTGTGCACACATATGTTTAATTTCTCTTTTCTCTTAGATTAAGCTGGGAGAGGTGTAAGTGGCAAGAAGTAAACAAAAATGTGACATCTGTACTACTTCAAAACAGACCCCTTTGGAAGCCATGATCATAAAATAAGTTTTTTGACTGAAACATCTAATCACTTTAGTAAAAACAGTAAATATTGTACAAATAGCTGCAGTCTACTTGAATTTACATTATTAAAAGATAAAGAAAGTAGCCTCTATTTTTGCATCCCTTTAACCGCCAACTCTTCTTGGTGTAGGGGTAATAGAGAAACACCACAAGCCTTGAATACCTGCAAATGTTATCATCACAGCTAATAAGATACATAAGGCAGTCTTACTGAAGAATGAGAATTGTGCGTTCTTGAGCTTCTAACTGTTTTTTTTAGTAATTTTTCTCTGTTCTGAGTTATATGTTTATCTTATGGCATTTGCCTCACTCTATCTTGTCTGAAGTTATTTTACGTTAATTTTCTATTCCTTGCTAGACTATAAAGACTTCGAGGGCTGAAACAGTAGATGCATACTGACTGGATCAAAGTTATCATGATGTGACTTACAGCCCAGTAAAATGTAACAAAATGAAAATGATATTTTCAAGGCTTCTATGACAATTGCATCACAATGTACACGCAGGCACACACACATGCACACACACACACACACACGTGCATACCTAATGAGCTGTATCTAAACAGCTGCACTGTGTTTGTTAGAAATGTGGGCACTTGTGTAAGAGTGCAGTGACGGTGGCGGCGGCATTTCTTAGGTTGCATAATGCTTCCTTGTTGGAGTTTGCTTGTTGAATTGTTCACGCAGGTCGATTACACCCCTGTTGCTGGTGCTGTCAGTAGGTTTTCCCGAAAATAAGATGCTGCAACTCAGTAGGTGGAAATAAATCAGCACAAATAAACAGCACACAAACTAATTCCTTTGTGCTTAAAATACTTAGTTATGAATCTCTATGAAACCTACATACTGTTAGTTCTCTAAAGAACCCTGAACTATACAGCACAGCACCAAATTATATTTTACACTCCCACTGTTCAATCTGGGTGTTATATTAGCATTCAAATGTTTGGGGGTTTAAATGGCCTCTTCTTCTCAGCTCAATCCTGCTGCCTACAAATTCTAGTCATTTAAGCTAGTGCTTTAGTTAACAAGTTATGGAAAAAGCCAGAGTGAATCAGACTCATAGCTAATGTGGGGTGTACAGAGGCCCTGATAGAGGAGCAAAAGAAAGGCTAAGACAGAAGTGCCAAAGTAGAGAGCAGCAGCTCCTTCTCCAACATTTGAAGCAAAATCAAATGAATGCAGCTCCACCATATTAACATTGTTTTTCCTAGACTAACTTGGCAGGGGATTCCCACACAGCGAGGAAACCCTAATGGCCTGCCAACCATTGGAGCAGTGCTGTTTTTCTAATTACACATATTTCCATGAATTATAACTTGGTGTTTTATCTGTGCAATCAATTTGGAAGACAGCTGAGAACCACATCAACTTTTCCATGTTCTTCTTTGATTCGGAATATTAAAACAACATTATTAAGTCTTTGTAAATGACGTTATTAATAGGTGCCTGAGTACAGCATACAGAAACACCAGTGTCTTCTTAGTAGCCATTATATAATTTCCAGTTTTTCTTGATTATTATTAATGGTTTCATGACACCATTTCACAGCAGTAAGTGGTTGTTCTTTCCACAGTCTCGCTAACAATAAACAAAATTCCTAGGTCAAAAGTGATGAATATCTATAAGGGTAGTAAGTCAAATTATTTTAAATCGTTTTATTAATATTCCAGTGTGATGTGGAATTCCTATTCACTGAATTCTAAATGGCATCAGATATTCTCACTTGAAAACTAACTGATTTTTAAAACAAATCGATGAGAAAGTTGGAAGATCACTCATTATTAGAATTTACATTACTTTGGAAATTATAGGTGATTATTTCCCATGTTTATTAGCCATTTATATTTTTTACTTTATAACCATTTTTTAAACTCCCAAAATTGCTGGAATTCCTGAAAAAAGGAGTCAAAATAGAATGTAAATTTTATGTAGCTTCATCGCATACTTTTGCATAACTAACTTTCTGAGAAGCTTAAGGGATGAGAAAAGAAATAAATTTCCTAATTATTTGTACATTCACTTCTGCATTTTGTATAAGCACATCAGTTTTCTATAAAACTGTTCAAAAATGATCCACTGTAATGTAGAGTACCTTGCTCTCTGGAATTCTGTATGCCTCATAAAAAAATTTCTTTCTTCCTTTTATAATATAGCGTCAGAATAATCTTGCCAAATAATAGAAAATGCATCCATGTACAATTCAGGCAGAAGGGTATTAAAACACGTGAAATCACTTGGAAAATACATAATTTCTCAGAGTCATTAATACAAGCATAAAAGAAGCAGCAGTTTGATACTAAGACATGACACTAAAATATTTAAAAATATGGCTCTTTTCAGTCAGCACTATTTTCGGCAGAACAATAAAATGAAGCGTAAGTCATAATCAGCCACTTAACTATCTCATTAAAGTGTTTGTTTCTAAGAATAACTATGACATTTTTTGGAACACCCATTAAAATTATTAATGTATCCAGTTCATTTATGTCTTGCCAGAAAAGGAGGTGACTGAAAACACTTTGTAGAATGTTCCCCGGTTGATACTGATTTGTATTTATGAGAAGTTTCTTCCAGATAAGAGGTCACCATTTCCTGTTCTAAGTGGCTTTTACACATTCTGTGGACTAATGATTTTAAATCAATTGGTCCAATTGAACAATAACTATATTAATTTCATAAGATCCTAATCTTAAGCCTGTACTTCACCAAATCACCCATAATCTTCCCATTCCCTTGTCCTCAAGCACTTTCACATTCTTCTAACAATCAACTTAGGTTAAATAATTAATAATCTGAGAATAAAGAAACAATATGACTTTGCGTAATAAAAATAGATTATTAAAAACTTTCCCCCTACATTCTTAGAATGCGTCAATAAAAGGACAGTTAGAGATGAAATCAATACATTCTCAAAAGAGTTCAGTGTAAGTTCCTTTTTTCTTTTTTTTTTTTGAGATGCAGTATCACTCTGTCACCCAGGGTGGAGTACAGTGGTGCAATCTGTGCTCACTGGGCTCACTGCAACCTCCGCCTTCTGGCATCAAGTGATTCTCCTGCTTCAGCCTCCGAGTAGCTGGAACTACAGGTGTGTGCCATCATGCCCGGCTGATTTGTTTTCAGTAGAGATGGGGTTTCACCATGCTGGCCAGGCAGGTCTCGAATTCCTGACCTCCTGATCTGCCCACCTCGGCCACTCCCAAAGTGTTGGGATTACAGGCATGAGCCACCATGCCCAGCTGAGTTCAGCATAATTTTCAAAGAGGAAATTGAAACTAAATTTTACCATCAATGAGCATGTTTGCTAGAAGCCATCATTCTCAGCAAACTAACACAGGAACAAAAAACCAAACACCACATGTTCTCACTCATAAGTGGGAGTTGAACAATGAAAACACATGGACAAAGGGAGGGAAACATGCACTGGGGCCTGTTGGGGGGTTGGGGGGCAAGGGGCAGATAGCATCAAGAAAAATACCTAATACATGTGGGGCTTAAAGCCTAGATGATGGGTTGATAGGTGCACCATGGCACATGTATACCTATGTAACAAACCTGCATGTTCTGCACATGTATTCCACAACTTACAGTAAAATAAAATATATAGATAATATATAGTTTATAAATAATATTATACATGTATAAATTTATTATATATATATATATATATATATACATATATATATATATATATATATACACATAAATCTGGCTGTGGAGTTTTTGATCATACATTGAACAAAATGTCAGACCTACTGATATTGACCCTCACTAATTCATCAGGAACATATGCTAACAAATACATAGACAATGACTAATGCCATGGACTAATACAGACTAATGCCATCCTGAATGTACAAAGTACAATGTGCCATTGTTTAGAACCTTAAGAAACTGAACTCTGTAGTGCAGGCGTTCCCAGCCCCCAGGTCCGTTAGGAACAGGGCCACACAGCAGGAGGTGAGCAGTGGGTAAGCCAAGGAAACTTTACCAATATTTACAGCTGTTTCCCACTGCTCATATTACGGCCTGAGCTCTGCCTCCTGTCACATCAGTGGCAGCATTAGGTTCTCATAGGAGCACAAACCCTATTGTAAACTGCGCATGTGAGGGATCTAGGTTGCATGCTACTTATGAGAATCTAATGCCTGATAATCTATCACTGTCTTCCATGCCTCCCTATATGGGACCATCTAGTTACAGGAAAACAAGCTCAGAGCTCCCATTGATTCTACATTATGGCAAGATACATATTATACTGTAATAATAATGGAAATAAAATGCAAATAACTGTAATGCATTTGAATCATCCTGAAACCATCCTCCACCCCCTGACTGTGGAAAATAGTCAACTATGAAACTGGTCCCTAGTGCGAAAAGGTTCAAAACTACTGCCATAGTGCATTCAAACCAGTATAATTCAATATACACATTGCAGAATTTATGTTTAAGAAAGATTTTTGTTAATCTCAAGTAAAAAAATTGTATTCATATAAATACATAGAAAACTAGGCATTTTCCCATTGGAAATGACAAATGCAGAATGGACCACCTTATTATGAACAGAAACAAAATTGTAGAATATGTAATAGAATCAGAAGCGATACAGTCTGTGAGGCATCTGTTGATAGTATTATATGTGCCCTCTTTATCTTTGGAGATTAGAAGATAAAAATTTCAAATTATTATTTTTGCTTTGCAGGACTTAGTATGGAAATACTTAAAAATCAACTAAATGTAATTGACACTGAATTTCTTGAAATTATATAGCAACTGTTATTAGATCATTCATCATAATCTTTCAGACTCACGGGCAAAGGATAATAAAATAAACACATGTAATAGAAAAATAAAAGTGTTTACATATTAATTTCAGCCATTTTTCCATAAATCAAATTATTAGTGAGCTAGGCCACTTCTAGATATTACTAAATGTGCTCACTTTGTTTCTATGATCATTTTATAAATGGGTATCATTTTGCATGCTTCACTGGCTCAAAAATGGTTTGCCAAATTGGTGGACTACTTTGCCAATCCTTGCTAACTTTTTTAGATATCAGAAAATGAAAATCTGCTGGAATCTGCATTGGAAGGAATAAAATGTATGCTTTGAAATATGTACAAGAGAAGGGTAAACTATTTCTGTTGGTTAAAGGAGGAGAGAGATGAAGGCAGTGAAGAACATATTTAAATAGCATTAAATTCAGCAGCTACAGGGTCAGTGATCATAATGTTTATTCATTCATGTATTTATTTATTCAATACACATCACTGTGGTCCTACTACATACCAGGCACCACATTGATTCTCTGTTATCAGTAGCATTTTGTGAATTATAATACAACAGAATAAATTCAGCATTAAGACAGTTCATTTGTGACAATATGTCTGGGCTCATCAAGAGCACATTTGACATAAAATTCTGAGACCTATTATTTACATTTCATTCTGGTGCTAATCGAATTCCGGAATTCCACTAACTATGGAGACTTTCTCAGCGTGTTGTTTCCCCAAACAGCAGTGCAACAAAAAGTATTTTCTACCCTAATTCAGCTTCCCCTACGAGAAATATTTGCCAAACCAAACTATGATCAATGAAACTATCAATTTATTGTTAATTTATGTACTGTTTTGTGGACAAAGAGAAGAAATAAAAAGGATAAATCCTTTCATTATTAATAAGAAATACCTATTGAGTACCTACCTTAACCCATTTGCTGTCTTCTGTAGAAGCAATCAGGACTGAAAGCTTGAATGATGACAGGTATTTAAGCATGGGTCACTGAGAAAACGATGATACTACAAACAGGAATGGAAATATCTTTCAATAATACAAGGGACCTTTTAGCACTTCTAAGTTCATTTCTGAAACACTGAGTTTAGGAATTGGCATACTGTCCAGTTAGTATTGACAGGTGTAGGACCAACATGCAACTCAGGAGCCAGGTCCAGGACCCAGATGGTACAATTGAGAGTGACTGAATGAGAAACTGGCTGAGATGATTTGGCACATGAGACCTCTGAAGGAGAGAAGTTAAAGCCAAAAGTAACCCAAGATCTGAAATTTGGGTTATTCTCCAGTTTATCAATGAGCAAAGGAAAACAGAGCAAGTTTCCAGAAAGACATGAACATGGACAGCTGTGACTATCAGCTTGAGGTAAGAAACAGTTCTCAATCTTGCCACTACAAAACTTTGGTCTTATGTGTCTAATAATAACAATAATATAATAAATTAAAAATTAAGTTGAAAGGCGAGATATCCGCTATATATGTTTACAATGTGATGTCTTTAAGTAATGGTGCACCATGTTCTCAGGAAACAGCACGAGAGATGGATGGGAAGTCACTCTCTCCTCACCCAGTAGGATCCGGTGCCTTAGCCTTTGGAAAATGTGCAGGACACGTGGCCAGCTCCTGCAATCGCTTTTCCCTTTGACAGATCGCTACCACCCTGACCGTTCATGTGCTGGCTCTTTCTTATTCTACAGTCTCACCTCAGACATCATTTCCTGTAGACCAGCCGTCCTACCTAGAGTGAACATCCCTCCGTTCAAGTTCATTACAATTTGGCTGTGTCCCCACCCAAATGTCATCTTGAATTGTAGTTCCCATAATCTCCACCTGTCCTGGGAAGGACCAGGTAAGAGGTCATGGAATCATGGGGGCAGTTACCCGCATGCTCTTCTCGTCATCCTGAGTGAGTTCTCACAAGATCTGATGGTTTTATCTTTTACTCAGCGCTTCACCTTCCTGCTGCCATGAGAAGAAGGATGGGTTTGCTTTGCGTTCTGCCATGATTGTAAGTTTCCTCAGGCTTTCCCAGCCCACAGAAATTTAAGTCACTTAAACCTGTTTATACATTACCCAGTCTCAGATATGTCCTTATTAGCAGTGTGGGAACA
This sequence comes from Leontopithecus rosalia, assembly GCA_028533165.1. Lineage (NCBI taxonomy): Eukaryota > Metazoa > Chordata > Mammalia > Primates > Cebidae > Leontopithecus > Leontopithecus rosalia. The sequence goes on from CM052648.1 coordinate 188,469,556, forward strand.
GACTAATACAAGGCTTTTCCCCCTGATTATTTCCTTCAATGATTGCAAACCTTTGATGACTAGAGTGTGGTAAGCTCTACGTGAGCAGAGGCCACGTCTATTTTTGTTCATGGGTTATACTCACAATCCCCAGCAGAGGGTCTGGCACCTAATAGGCACTAGTGTTAAATGAACAAATAAATGAATAAATGACACCATGCTAAGAATTTTGGATGCTATGGAGAATGGCCTGGCGGACTATGGTAGTTGTGTGCCACACTGATTTCCTCAGCATATGAATTTTTCAAGCACGCCAAGTGGTTCTCTGCCTGGGCATGTTTTGTGATTGCTGTACATGCTTAGTCTGTGCTGGGTAGGCTGGGAGGCCTGGGAGGACTTTTACAGGGAGCGCTTCTCAACTAGTACCTGAGGAATTTGGCATGTTGATATCCCAACTTCTTCCCTTGCTGAGCTGCCAGGAGGTCTTACAGAGATTCTCAAAGGATTGAGTCTCAAGTTTCCAGATCATTAACTAGCTCCTTAACACACATCCTTTCCTTCCCTGTTTCTTTCCTTTCCCAGAGTCCATGTAAGTGTAGAAGTGATTCCTAAGATCAGTTCCCAAACAGAAACCTTGCTTCAGTTTCAACTTTCAGAAGAATCGACCTGTGTCAAGAAACCTACTTTCTGGTAAGAAACAGCATGCTTGCATTTCTCCAGCAAAATGTTAAAGGTAATAAGGCTCATAGAATAACATAATGTTAAAGGTAATAAAAAGGAATAAGAATAAAAGCACAGAGCAAGGGCTATGGAAGTGCAAGAGAACTGAACCTAGAAGAATCCATTAGAGATGACATTTAAAGAAAAACAGAAACATGCATTATATACACAACACCTTCCCAAGTCAGTTGCCACAGTTTACACCTCACTTGGGTTAAGTTGGGAGAGAAAATTTGAAGATATCCATGAAGAAATTCCTAGCAGGAGGATATTCCTCACAGAGTAAACAGCACAGCAGATTTGTTACAGAACACACTGAGTGCTTCTGAGTGCCTATGCCGTAGGCCTTGCAAAGAGGATTAGTAACAGGATGGGTTATAAAGGAACTGTGAAACTAGACACAGGGTGTGCTGTATGTCCAACCAGGAATGGTGATTATTTTGCATAGGCAATAGGGAGTCTTAATGATTTCTTTAAAGGTAAACAGCATGATCAGAAAGTGCCTTAGAAAAATCGATCCTTTAATTATGTAAAATAGATTGGAATTGGGAAAGGGGGTTGTGAAATCCTTGTAGAAGACTACTCCAGTAGTCTAGGTAGCAAATAATGATGCCCAGAGTGAAGACTATAGCAGTGGGGATGAACAAGAAAAGACAGAGGTATATATTAGACTCAGCCTGGCTGACTGAGGCAAGAGAGAGACTATAAAAATCCAGCACAGAAAGTACAGCAGACAGAGAGACCTTTGAGTCAGACAGACTTGGGCTTAATCCAGTGTGAGATCTTGCAAGCTGTTTAAGCCCTCTGAGACCAAGAATTTTCATTTGCAAGAAAGGGAAGAAGACATAGCCCACAGGTTTGTGATGCTTGAGACAGATCATGCATTTAAAGTCCAGCAGAGCGCCTAGAGAATTTTAAGTATACAAAGAATTGATGGTGGTTACTGTCATGGTTGTTAAAGGACAAATAAGTAAGCAAAGTCTGAAAATAATGATATCCCCAAGCCCAAAGGTATTAATATATTAAAATAAAGAATTGACCAATTGGAAGATGTATGCGGTTTCTCAGCCTGGAATTAACCATTATACAAACAGGGCAAAAGACAGATAAGTGCAGCCCTATACTGAGTCCAGCATCCGAGTCTATACAAATCATGTGATTTATACTCCTTCCTCTTCTTTGATATGACCTCAAAACAACCTTGAAGTACATAATCTTATTTCCTGTTCAGGTCTGTCTACAAGGACTTGAGATGCTGGCCATGCTAACTTAACAAATGTGCTTTCTATGAAAGTTATCTTTTTATTAAAATTTTAAAAGTTCTTATTTTAAATTTATATACTTTTTATAACACGGTTTAACATCGTTATACTCTCAATATTAAGATAAATTCAAGTGCCTAATAGTAAAAACCTTAACATTAAACTCTAGGAAAAAAGAATTAACCAAAAAATCTGTTTATTTATATATTTCAGTCATCTCACCATGACTGTCACACAGTGGCCTTTGACAGACCCTAATATATGATTCTACGACACAGGTTTTTCATTCTACTCCATTGGTATTCACAATCAGTATCAACACGAAAGTTAGAACGATTATCAACTTGAATCAAAGGTCCTTAGCAAACATGATAGAATAAATATTCCGTGCATAGTGGGGAAGGTCTGTAGCACTAACACCCAGTGTCAGGAGACATGAACAAGTTTTTACTTGCAACTAAAACTTAAGCAAAATAATCCAGATAATTGTATTGTTTTAACTAACGTCTGAAGCACATTTAGGAAGTGATACAGAACAAGACCTAAGGTGGATCCCGTTACAGAAGCAAAGCACTGGATCAATAGTTAAGAACCGAGAAGGGAGACTGCTCTCTTGTCTTTCCTTTACTAGCTGTGTGATACTAGTCAAATTATAGCCAACCCCTAGCTCAGTTTCAAAAATGTTCTTAAGATTGTTGGATTAAATGATTACAAATGTCTCTAGAAGTTCTAGTATGCTGCCTAAAACTGCTGTTATTCCTTAGCTAACACAAATTTGATCCCATAACTCAGTCTTTTAATTTTATAATGGGGTTTACACAGAAAAATAACAAAAAAAATAAAACATTTACAGTGACCTATGCTTATTTTTCTGATTTAGAGACTTCAAATCAGGGAGTTCTTCTTCTTGCACATGGTACCAATATTTATTTACTGTTCATTACTGCCAGCAAGGCAGAGCAATATCATAGATACAGGGTGATATGGTTTGGCTGTGCCCCCGCCCAAAGGTCATCTTGAATTATAGTTCCCATAATCCCACATGTCATGGAAGGGACCTTCTGGGACCTCATCATGCTGTTCTCACCATAGTGAGGGAGTTCTCATGAGATTTCATGGTCTTATAAGGGGCTTTTCTCCCTTTGCTCTGTACTTATCTCTCCTGTTGCCTTGTGAAGAAGGATGTGTTCGCTTCCTTTAGCCATGATTGTAAGTTTCCTGAGGCCTCCCCAGCCATGTAGAATTGTGTGTCAATTAAACCTCTTTATAAATTACCTAGTCTCACGTATTTCTTCATAGCAGCGTGAGAATGAACTAATACACAGGGTTTACCCCAAGGTGTTGAATAAATAATGATAACTGAGCCTATGTTAAAAGGAATTGTATTTTCTGTTGGAGAAAAAAAATCAGGTTTCTTTTTAACACATTATGGAAAACATTTGATTGTTGAACATGATTTTTCACGTTTAGTATTTTGTTTTTGCACAGGCATTTTTGAGATCAATTGTCCTTTAGGTCATTCATAAGTTTATAGTAGCAAATAATCTGTAACATTAATATTAAATAGGAATTTTACTATCAAGAAACATCTGTATTCTTAAGCAGTTAATTTCTGAATCATTGCTAGAGATGCACTAAATGTAGAAGCTTCTTTTCAATGTTAACAGGAAAGGAACACTTGGTTTGATAATACTTTTTAAAGGGCCTTCAGCTGACTATAAATCAGTGCACATATTTCTGGGCCCTCTTTTCTATTCCAAGAACATATAACAGAACATATAACAGAGAAAGGACAGTCTCTTCAATAGATGGTGTTGGGAAAACTGAATATCCACATACAGAAGAATGAAACTGGGTCTGTATCTCACTAATATACAAAAAGGTACTCAAAATGGAGTGAAGACTTAAATGTAAGACCTGAAACTGTAAAACTATTAGAAGACACAGGGAGAAAGCTTCCTGGCACTGGTGTGGCCAGAGATTTTTTTGGACATGACCCCAAAAGCACTGGCAACAAAAGCAAAAGTAGACAAATGAGATTGTATCAACCAATGTAACACCGGAATAGAATACCAGTGATGGTGACCATATGCATGTATATGTTATTGAACACAGCCTGGCACTGCATATTCTTGGGCAATTTTAATTTCACTGCCAATTTTCTGAGAAGGCCAAACATGGTGGCTTTAAGTTAGGATCTTGGTATATGTCTACAGACTTTTGAGTCAAATGTAGTAGCCACAGTAGCCCTTCAGCTACTTTTATTAGAATAGAAATTTTTTCTTTCTCAGAAGTAGAGCCAAATCACAGATAGCCATGAAGAATGGAAAATGGAATTCTCCATTCAAGCTGATTATTGTGAAAATATAAATGCTTGGAGAAAAAGCTGCATTTCTCTATCCAGCTTTACGAATGTATAACTGATTAATAAAAATTATACATATTTTCAGTGTACAATGTGATGTATTGATATATATATATGTATATATATATATATATATGTATATATATATATATATATATATATATACATTGTGAAATTATTAAAAACAAGTTAATATGTCACCTGAAATACATATAATTTTTGTGGTAAGAATATTTATGATATATTCTCTTAGAAACTTAGAAGTATATGCTGTATTATCATTAACTATTATCACCATGCTGTACAATAGATCACCAGAACTTACGGATCCTGTCTAAAATGAAATATTTTCTCCCATTACCTAGATTGTCTCTTCACTCTGTTGATGGTTTCCTTTGCTGTGCAGAAGCTCTTTAGTTTGAAACTTGGATTCAGGCTGGCAAAACTTGCCTCCAACCAAATAAATATATCTCCAAATTTGATTCTCCTAACAGATTAATATTCCTAAGTCAAATTCTTAAACTGTATTGTTTAGTGAATATGTGTCATGAGATCCAGGGACTACAACATAAACAGACAGTAAGATTGCATCAAGCAGTGAGACACTGGGATAGAATGCCGGTGATGAAGCCCATGTGCATATACGTTATTGAACACAGCCTGGCATTGTACATTCTTGAGTAATTTTAATTTCACTGCCAATTTACATTATGACTATCAGTTCCATCTTGAGCCCTGTTTCTTTGCATTTCTTCACAGCATTATTTGCTATTCCCTGATGGTGATTTATGTTTTCTCCCTTATCCCCACGTTTGCAAGTTTTCTTCTCCATCTCTATCTATAAAAGTCTGCCATCTTGTAAAACTAACTTCAAATGGTGCTTATTTTGGGATGCTCAAACTTTCCACCAGATGGGTTCTTACTTCTGCTAGGGTTCTCATCCAGTAGTTAAGAAATGCACATCCATCCTTTAGTTTTTCTTAATTCTATGCATATTTGTCTTACCTTCCTCTGTCTCCCATTGTCTCAAACACCTACCTCAGTAAAGATATTTACAACCAACTCAAACTTTGGCAAAATGGCCAAACTCTGGTGTAAATCTAATGTTTTAAAGGGAGTTGTGGGAACTAGTGGAGAATCATATGACCACACTTGATAGTCTAATGTATTGCATCTTTCACTTTTGTTAAATATAGATAACTAAATTCTGTCATATAATAATCCTCTTTTCTAGAAAATAAGTCTTCAAAAAAGAGTTGTATTTATTCAAGAAAGGTTCTGGGCTTTTTTTTTTAAATCAAAGGACTCACAATTAAAATGTATAAGACTCCCTGAGATTGTACACACACACACACACACACACACACACACACGCACGCACAACTTAAGATAATATATTTCATATTAAATTTAATTCTTTCTGATTTGTCTCATATAGGCAATCAACAGTATATAGGATAATCTTATGTCTCACCAAATTTTTTCCCCATTCTGATTACTAATGAGGATCATCTTAAGTGAATGAGTTATAACTGAAAAAGCCCATGTTATTTCTGTAACCAAGGACTTCCATTCTAATAAAGTGACAAAATTCAATCCCAACCACAATAATCTAACTGCCCTTCCTCAGCACAGTGAAAATTATCCTCAGTTTCCCTCCTTCTCATCAGGAATCAAATGGGATGTTATATACTAAATCACTCCAAAACGAGTAAAATGCACAAGAAAATGAAAAGCAGGGAAATTCTACCAATGTGCTTTCTCAGTAGACAATTTTCTATTTTTTATTAATTTGAGTTTTATAAAAATAACTCAATTACAGTTTGCAGATTATAAGACAGAAAATTCACTGTTACGTTTATTATGAGCAAATTGTTGCTTTACAGTTTCACAAAAGTCAACTTGCTTAATATAAGAAGAAAAAAAATCTCAAAATAATAATGAACTAGTCTTTCTACCACACTGGCACTGACTGTTTTTTGCTGTATGTCTGGCATTTATTTATGAGCACGATTATTCTCCATGAGGTCAGATTTTTAAAGGCCATGTGTGCCTATTCCTGACAAATCTCCAGTGTCCAAAGCACAGTTGCTTGAACAATGTAAACTCTCAATAAATATTTATTAACATACCTGAAAATTAATTAGTACCCATTAGTCAACAATAAATTTCGAATCAGTAGCACTGTGTACCCTCTGGTATTTAAAGTAATGTGTTGAATATTTATTGAAGCCAGTGATAAAATTAAATATATTTAGCACATGGAAATGCATGTACTACACTGGCATAGAGATTTCACACACGTATTTGATTAATTATATTATTTGGATTTTACCCACAAAGGGTGAGTCTGAAAATGGGGGAAAGAATGAGAGAAGTAATTAGAGGAAACTACAACTGGAAAAGGCAATTTAGCCATGGGGAATGGGCAACAGATAGCCTGAGAACACACGCAATACACATGAGGAATACCAGAGAGGTCCTGACGCTGGTAATGTTGGAATGAAAGATGATCAAAATAATGAGTCACAGAACTATCATTATACGTCCCCAGTTGTGATCTATAGGATGCTATTCCTGAAAGATGTTCCTTGGGAAAGGGGTGATGAGCTAAAATCAATTTAGGAAATGACTCAGAGTATAATGTCTATAATTGTGTGTGTGTGTGTGTGTATCACCCATTAAAACGCTGAGAAACCTTTCCAACTTTAACTTTGTGAAACACATATTTTTGAAACTTCTGTGTTTTAAGGCAGTTTTCCCTTAGTAGAATGCAAAGGAGCTAGAGAAAACTTTAACTTTTGTGAAGATCCACTGCCAAGTTCACTTTTATGAAGAGAATCGTCACCATCTCCTTCCATCTGAACCACCACAGCGGCACTGCCGAACACCAATGCAGTGCAAACCATGTAGGCAAGTTTCAATATTCTAATAGCTATGTTAGAAAAGTCAAAACAAAAAACACAAAAAGGCGAACTTACTTTTAATACTGTATTGTATTTAAACCAACCTATCCAAAATCTATCATTCTAGCATATAACCGATATGAAAAACGTATTGAGATATTTTATATACCAGAACATACTATATTAGGTAATATACTGTACTATACAGTATTTTACATACTATAATATACTATAGTTTTTCATAGTGTATCTTCGAAATCTTGTTTTTTACATTTACAGACTATCTTAATCAGATGCTAACGTTTCAAGGTCTAAGGTAATATAATCCTAGCAAATCAATAAGGTAAACTTGATATAAAATTATTTTTTACTGCATATCAGTGTTTGCATTTTCATTGATTAAAATTAAAAATCATTGATGATTTAAGCAGTATTGCCTCGGCCTCACTAACCTCATTTCCAGTGCTCAGTCCCACCTGTCCAGCGGCTGCCTCACTGGCACGTGCAGACCTAGAGACTCAGCGTGTTCTCTGCCCGAGGGAGAGCCAGCTCCCCACAGGACATCATCCCTGATTCTGAACATGGAATATGGTCTTCAGGCTGTCCAACCAGGGTGTCCTTCTTGCTGTTGCATTCAGTAATCATGGGAAGTGAGTTCTCAAAAAATACAGGAAAATATTTAATCAATGTTTAACTCATACTCCACTGAGCTGCATGACATATTTTAAATCCGCATACATTACAAGTTTCCAGAAAGTTTATATCTGGATGTGTTCTAGGATGAAAGTGAATCATATGAAAGCCTATATTTAGTTTTTTTAAAGATTTAGAAAAAGAAAAAAATAGAAAAATTACTGTTGGGGACAAATTCCCAGACTCCAAAATTGATGTTGGATTTTATTAACATGAAAAAGAAAAAGAAAACAAAGAGCCACAAATGAAACAAACCCACAAATCACGATATGATAGTAACAGGTAACCGTACACTGCAGTCAATCTGGACTTCTAGTGAAAAATAGCAGATGCTAAATGATACTCTCTTAAATGTTACTATAAAATGTCTGTACATTGAAATCTCCAAAATAAAATACTAAATATTAGAAAATAAACTACCTTAAAGAAAATGTTTTATATATAAAACTAAGAGATGTTAAATTTGAAATAACTGAAATTTCCATGTGCTCTGTAAAGCAAAGTAACTTCCAACCACCCTCCCCAACCCCAGGAAGAAAAAAGGTCACAATACAGAAAGCTTCACTTAAAGACTCCATTCCAGAATACACAAATGAAAGTCGGACAGGTGGAAACCTTAATTTGGAAGCCTCTTGACTGAGTGATAAATAGGCCAGAAATTGATTAATCTCTTTCAACTACAAAACGAACAGCAATGGGCTATTAAGCATATTAAAGCGACGATTTCATTTCCCCTAGTGCAAACTAAGGAGGAAAGATGCTTTTCCAGAAAATTATCTATTTTGTAGGCATAGGAGGTTTCAACTGATTGACCTGCTTTAACCTTTTTGAGTGGATAAATTATTGTAAGACTTACAACAAAACATCAAAATGTGTTCCAATACTATTTCACATAGCTTTGCCCAAGGTAGAGGTAAACAGAAATTGCATTTCTGTGCTTACAGAAACCTTTCTGTATTAAAAATAATGGGAAACTGACCCTGAAGAATATTTGTGCTTTGCGAAGTATTAGAGAATCTCATTTAGGTAAAATAGTTATAGCTACATGACGTCAAACAACTGGTGTCTGGACCAAACTCAGTTAACTAATTGGCTTGACTATTTTTCTTCAAAAACTTTTATCAATCAAAAAGTTATATCAACTTATTGCATACATGCACAATTTACGACAGTAAGTTGATCTAACTTTTTAATTGAACTAAAGAAGTTAGTTATTGCTTAAAACAGACCTAATTAATGTCAATGTACTTTTCTACTGCATATATATAAATATACATTACCTGCTTAATGTTACTGAACGTGTAAAAATTGAAGCCCTATTAAGATACAGCTGTAAAATAATGCCTGTAAAATAATCTCTGAAATGCTAAATCAGGATGAGGAATGTAACACAGAAATGTATACATCTTATATTCTGTAAGAGGCTGCTTACCCTAAAATAGAGTTACAAGAAACCCAAGCCTAGTCAATGTTTTACTATTGACTACTGGCAATATACACATGCACACACACACACACACACACACACACACACACACACGAATGTGTATATATATTATAGGGATTCATAATTTAAAATAATATTAAAACAAATTCATGTAATCAAGGTGCTTAGAATTTTACCTCTGCTTATATAAATAAAATATAAATTTAACATATTGCAAAGCATATTCATTTTTAATGTTCTATCAAATGCCAAATTTAGAAAAACACTAATATATGTACAAATAATCATATATTTGGTACACATTAAACAAAAAATATTAAATGATTTAAAAGTATTAACACATTGGCATGTCAGGTGCCTTGCCAACCTGATGAATGACATATTCGTTACAAAAACTACACAATACTATCTAAGTTTCTTCTACAATAGAGAGCCAATTCATTGAATCTTCTGTCTTTCACCATGGTATTAGCCAACATTTAGATTTTGACTATCATATAAGTATTATGGTAGAATAACATAAAAATATTCTTTATTAAGACCCATAATTCCTTTTAAAATTTTAAAATATTTAATTGACAAATAAGATTGTATATATACAAAGTGTACAAGAAGAAAATTCAATATACATATATTGTATTATAAATGTAATCATATAACACATTCATCACCACCCATGATGTTCATTGACAGATGAATGGATGGAAAAAATATGTGTTTGTGTGCGCGCACATGCATGTAATGGAATAATGGAATATGATTCAGCAATTAAAAAAGGGAGGAAATGCTATCATTTGAGATGAACCTGCAGGACATTATGATAAGTAAAATAGGCTGGGCACAGAAAGACAATTATTACATTATCTCACTTATATATGTGATCTTCAGAAGTTTCTTCTGAAAGTAAATCTAGTTTCTTTCTAACCCCTTCCAGGGAGACTGTAAACTCTTAATAATTTGTTCACAGTAAACTAATCACCTTTTAAATAAATGCTCAGCACAAGAAGGGAACTCAAGTAACTTATTGCATTATTGGACATTAGATAACTGGCAAAGGCCAGGGCATATGTAAATGCGTTTGTGCTTTTCAAGTAGTGAATCTATTATTATACATATAAAAAAAAACAGAAAGGATACAAAAGGAGCCATGCTTTTGATCACTCTCCCCCACATTAGTACCATGGGAAAACTCCAAGTAGACTTGTGCTACAAATTTTGTTGTTATGAATTATTTTGTTCCCAACACAGATGTTTAGTAATATAAATGTGTGCACTGTGTCTTTGAGAAGAGGGTTGTGAGTGTCTTACTTGTAGGAATCAAGAATGGTTGAAGCAATTAAAGGCATGTCACCTGCTTTCCTCTGTAATGCTCCCTGTAGCTCTGGGTTTGGCCACCTGCCCTTTGCTTTACCTATCTGTCCACTCACCCACAGGTCTTTCCAAGTATCTTGAAAGATTCCCAACTTCTCCAAGTGATTACTTTTCTAAGCTTTTATAGTCAATTTTCTTACTTTTACCTGGTTTATGATGAGAGGTTCTTTCATTAATTTTGCAACAGGGCTTCAATCTGTACAGGTTTTCTGAGATTGCAATGAATTTTTTCCATGGCTCTTTCTGACCTTAAATTACTTGTAAGTTTCTTGGCAGTAGAAGAACAAATCTTCTCTGTTGTTGTTGTACTAACGTAAATAGTGTTTGGTCATAACAAAGCCAAGGCAGTCTTTTTTTTTTTTTTTTAATCTTCAAGGGGTGATGAAAAAATACAAAACGGTGTCTGTGAAACCTCAGCTTGGGAGAGCTTTCTTAAAGTAGGTAAAACTCATTTGATTTTTATTCATGTCCAGGCAAAAAGAAATGAAATATTATGGATACACAGGATACTTTTTGCATGGGGCTTTATGCAATTTTCCTCTTAATTTTCTTTTTTGAAAGGCTGAAGACATTGAAAGTAAACTTTATAGGTATACATGGTTACTTTTAAAGTTCTCAACAGAACTCAATACTGGGCCAAAACTGAAAAGATGAACAAGGATCCATATAAAGTGTAGCTTTTAGGTTCATAAAGTTAATTGTACTAATAAGGCTGTGATGCAGTAGGGCTGAGTTTCCGTTTGACTGCAGATGAAACTAAGTGGTAACACAAACAAACAGCAGAGACTGAATGGAGGGTGCTGTGTTCAATTCTCACCCCACATGTTAAAAAGAGTTATGTACAAAACAGAAGTCACACAGAAGAATGCTTCCAAATGTTGGGCAGCTGAAAATATAGAGATTTTCTCTAACCCATGGGGAATAAAAGAGAAAAATAAGCACTCTATTCTGCTTAGATTTACTAGGTGTGACACAAGTAAGCTGTCTGATAGGAACTGTTTAATTCCGAGATTACTTTCTTCCAAGTTTAAGTAAAATTTATATTTGTACTTATTCAGTAAAGGTGAGATTAATTAGAAGGTAGTGATGCTTTTAATGCAACTCGACAAACATTTCATTTGATTGGATTTTAGTGGTCCATTAAATTCAAAAGCCAAAATTGTATATTTGTACATTGTAAGCACACACACATACACCACATACATGGAACAATTTAAGCACATTTAGCTTAGAAAAAATTCCAAAGAGAAGCATGATTATCTGCAATGATCTCAGTGAAGGAAGGAAGATGATTTTGTTGTGGGGCAAATTGGGCAAATATGTAGATCACTAGATTTTTAAAATTTAATTTCTAATCAATCTCAGAAAAAATAACTTTCCAAAAGCTGTCTTGAAAAACTGAATAAAACTGTCAGTACATGAGTTTGAAGAAAACCTGAATGAAAACCCAAAAGGAAGTAGAAAGCATTTCTGTCCTTCATATGAAAGTTGGGCAAAACAATTCTCCATGATGTTTTACTCAAAGACCATACTTTTGTAGTTAGTAAGTTTAAGAAGTGTCTTTCCACACTTGTCTTCTAAATTCACTTAAATACTTTCATCCATTAATATTGACAAGAATAATGCCTTCACATATCAACACTATTAGAAAGGAGAGAATTTGTAACTTCTGTAGATGGAGTAAGTACAATTTTTCTTCAATCTTTAAAACTTTTCTTTCATTTTTTTTCCTGGAATTTACGCAGTTAAAACCTTTATAAGTACAAAAACATTTATTTTCTGCTTGTTTGTTTCCAGATTACTTTGCTATGGGCTCAGTTTAGATTCCATGCTGCTCCAGAGGCAGCCCTGCCTATGGCTCCCTTTTATCTTCTACATGAAATTTAGAGCTTTAGTTTAGCATTTGACGTATGGAAGACATCAAATTACCTCTGCTCTACCACCACACCACTCTAGCTGCACTTCTCCTCACTGCAGCTGTGTCTTTTTCATGCCTCATAATTGTTGGTGTTCTGATCTTCTCTCACATAGCATCTTCCACTTCAAATGCATTTGTTTGTCTCTAGCTGGTGGAGTGCCATATATCTTCAAGGTTCAGTTAAGTACAAGTTTATCCAAAAAGTCTTTTTCATGAGTCCATCTAAAAGTAATCAGAAGCTCTTTGGTTGCTTTTTCACACCAAAATTATTTGTGTTCAATTTATTTTACATACCAGATTATAAAGGCCCAGAAGGCAGGAATTGTTCTTTATTTATCTTTGCAACTGCCACAACTCCCATACTGAACATATGTAGATAGACAAAACGATAAGAGCTGCTCAAAATTAATCCTACATATGTTTGATTGCACATGTCCCCCACACATGCGTACATACATGCAGAGGAAAAGCTACAATCTACCACAGACTTGAAGGCGACGCAAAATTTCAACTGGTCTCATAACAGAAAATCTTGAATGCTATGACCAGGAGTCCTGTTACGTCAGGACTGAGGAAAATCAGATCCAGCAAGTTTATTAGCCTTAATATTTTATTTACATACAATCTTACGGCAGTCCTTGAGATTTCTACATGAAGTACAGATGTGATCACTAGAGACACGGAGGTCACTAAAGAGAAAGAACCTATTTCATCTGATATCTACACTTGTTATATTCACAGTGTCTAATGTTTCTATGTAATATTTTCTTTGTGTGACTCTTACATGCAGTCTCCATCTGGCAGGGAAGAGAGGTTAGAAGAGAAGATCTTTTAAGAAAAATACTAAATTATTATTGCTAGGAGTCTCGTATCCTAAAAATAATGGCAGTGTTTTAAAACCAAATGCTAATTCATGTCTACAGGGAAAGGTGTCTTTTTAAAATTCAGACCTTGACTCCACAGTTCGGAGTGAAACCTGAATTCTAGATTTTTAACAAGCTCCCCTGGTGATGCCAGTGTGGCTGGCACACACACACCACTTTGAAGAGCAAGGACGTAGGTAGAGACTAATATATGAATTAATTATAACTAAATATGAAATAAGTTTAATGGCCATATATATATACATATATGTATATATATGTACATATACGTATGTATATATATGTATATATGTATATATATGTGTGTATATATGTATATATGTACATATATGTATATATACGTATATATATACATAAAGCATAAATACACAAATGCGTGTAAAACACAAATCTTAGCAAAAACTTCACATTTTAACATAAAATAAAGCTTAGCCTGGGTAGGACTGACACAGCTTTTGTATTGTAACAACTGTCCTTTTAAATGTTTATTCTTTATTAAATGTGCATACTAAATAGCTCCATGGATTTGTCACCACTTAAATTATCCCTTCTGGCCCCCAAACCATGAATATCGACTTTCATAAGCATGTCACAGGTCGGAAGCCATCCTCCTATGGAGGTGCAAAAAAAAGTATGTGTTCTTAGTGAAATCAAAACCAGGACCTATGCTTTCCCTTTCATACATTAAACAAGGACAGAGACATATTGCACTGAAAACGTAATTGTTCGGTCACACAGAAAGGTTTCAGGATCTGATTTTGTTGTAATGATATTGGATACGCCCATTAATTCATGGATGCATTATTGTTTTAAGTTCATATTAAAGACTACAAATTAACATGTGTCCTGACTCCCAGTTTTCTTCATTGTGAGTATTAGCTCAAAGATACTTTGTAAATGAAAAAAATGATATGCATATGTGACTCTAGACTAAAGACTTGTGTTAACACATACAAAACTTGCTCATATAAGCTTCTGATGAGATGCAGGAAATGGCCCATGCCTTTAAACAAGGAACAAGGCAGTAACTGAGGCAGTGTGTACTGGTGTGCAGCAAGCAAACACAGGAAGGTGTGAAAAGTGTATGATACATCTAGAAAGTGAGGTCAACTCTATTAACATAAGGAAGACATCCCATAAATGTTACTGGGGTAAGAAGGAGAGGGGCAGATTTCTGGAGAGAATGGACATTATTTTGGCGAAACAGCAATTTTGGAGAACTGGAGAGTAACATTATGGAGAACTTCACATTCCAGTTAACAACACTGGCCCTCATTTTTTTTTTGTTTCAGTCAACAGATACTAGTGAAAGTCTATGTGAATGATAAGGAACTGGAAATCTATACAAACACAGGTCCCAAATCTGAAAAAGTAAACAGTTTGATAAATAGTAAGAAACCATGGTTAATATAACAGATTAATCCCCAAAACACCTATTTCAATAATTTTGAAAAACTTAGGTGAATATCTGGTTATGTGTATACATACATATGCACACATACTTTCTCCTCGTATAATGTATTAAATTCTTGGGTTTTGTCACTGAAGCATAGACCTGTCCTAAGACCTTAAGAAAAACTCTTAGAGTTTTATTGACTAATCATAAAAATAAAGTATCAATCAAATGAATCCACTTAATTAATTTTAAGTGGATTTTAAGTTTATTCATTCTGGATATTTAGATTTTAAAAATGTTAAAAATTCTGTCAAATAATCTTAAGTTTTGTAATTATATCATCCTTGATGGTTATTGATAACAAATTATCAATAATCTTTTATTTTGAGCATTATAAATTGTATTACACTATTTCCACTGTCAATTGTTCGGGGGCTAAAGGGAAAGACAGATTATCTCTTTATTTGGCTATTGCTTTTATATATCCAACTGATGGTAGCATCTCTCCATCATCACCCTGCAAAAATCACAAGAGAAAAGTAACATCAAAATACATCTGCTCTAGGCAATGCAAGTAAAATGATCAATTGAGAAACTGATTAAAAAATCAAAAGAACTGCAGTTGCAATTTGATTTCAAGTGTTCCTTCTTATCTCTATCATTCCTCCCTACATGACTATTTCTAAATAAGTGTGGGTATTACGCTGACCAAACTGAAAACTTCTGGAATAAATGTTTATCCATGTATGTATTTCTGCCTATTCACAGATCTCAAATCAGCAAAGCTATAAAACAATTCATTTTTGATTTTTATATATTAATACAACCACTACATTATTGTATTGCACTCATCTGCTGAATCCATAAAAAGCATGTATGTATACTTGCTATACTTTTGGCTTTTCGACAAAACTCAAGTTTGAAATAAGTTCTTATTTTATGTCAAATGTTTAGATATAGGATTGTTTTATTCAGAATCTCAATACAGGTTTTGTGACAATGCATCAACCTAAAGAACAAGACCACTGAAATCCTACCTCCAAAGTATAAGACTCTCTGAAGCCAAGCTAGATGATCCAGGCTGAAAGAGTGTGAGGATGACTCTACAATCGATTCTAGTTGCCTAGCCAAGGAATTGCCAAGTCCTCAGGGTAGTGGTGTATACAGTGATTGCAGATTTTGGAACAGACTTCTGTCCTCTTGGACTCAAGAGTCAAGGGGTTAAGAAGAAATGGCAAACAGATTAATCCCCAAAACATTTTTAAGATTTTCGTAAAAAGCATGGTTGGGAAAAATACCTGCGACTGTCTTTTAGGGATATTCCTGTACCTTTGCAGAAATGGGTTCATTTGTGTCTCTGATTTCTTGCACATGCACCTAGTTCTCACTGGTCAGACCCATGTTCCACCTAGTCCAAGAAGACAGACTGGTTTTGTTAGTGCCTGTCAGGTCTGGTGCTAATTCCAGCCTTCGACATTCACAGAACCCATCAGCCATCAGTCTGTGTTCCTCCCTTACCTGTTCAGTGTCTCTCTCCATCCTCTCTGTTTGGAGCAGCAATTACCTATCTACAAATGGTATTTACTTTGCTTTTTTTTTCCCCTGGAACTGAGTTGATTGAAACTGCTAATCTCTTCCCAGAGAATCTATCATTCTTACTAAATATTTTCCTCCCACCGTCCAGCTGTGTCATGCTGGGAATGAAAAGGACATCAAGACACACCATGCTCTTTAGGGTACATGAAACCAGAGCAGGTTGTGATAATAACTTTTTTGTCACATTCAGCATTCAACAGTGTGAAATATCTATCCAGTAACAATCTATAATTCTACCAAAATACCAAATTATTTTTCTTTTCAATATACAAGCATTCACGACTAAGGTAGGAATATAAAGTGAATACAGTCGACATAAAATTCAAGCAAACCTTAGCAAGTTATGCCAGCCTTTGCTGTCCAAGCTCAGGACATTTTGTGAGATATATATAGAGTTATTTCACCAAGGTAGATTTCTGCTTTTTCTCAGAGGATATCTTTGATTTTCACATGTATATATGCACGTAGTAAAGAGAACTATGAACACCTATAGAGGGGAAATAATTTATCCTCCACAGATAAAAGAAGAGGAAGATTTTAAAAAATCAATGTGATGCTTATTGTGAAAGAGAAAAGAAAGACAGACAACACAAGAAGGAACACCACAGAAGGAAAGCGCCACCCACCCCTCCAGACGAGCGCTGCAAAGTCTCGATTGATGTCTGCTGTTGTAATTCAACCGAAGTTCCTTCTTCCACTCTCAAAAAGGTCTTTGTTAGATGATGAATTATATTTTCACAGAACAAGCAATCTGGAAATCTAGTTTCCAGTTCTTAAGTGGGCCCTAACTACTCTTCCCTTCAGCGAGTCACTGAGGCTCTTCGTAAAATGGTAATTGTAATATACTGTGGATTCTCTCGAGATTGGTTATGAAACAAAAATGTTATCAATGATGTGACCACACCTTTAAAGTTTTCAATATTACTCAAATACTACACATGTTGTCATAATCCTAGCAAGGTATCAGCACTTGGTTACAGAATGTGTTTTCCTCTGAAATTTATGCTCTTCTTCTATAGCTTCTATCAATCGTACCCCATTTTCTTAGCAGCCATTATAATGTGTCTTTGACCTAATTTTTTGCAGCGGTAGTTGAGTGTGACTTGCTCTAATTAAGGAGATCCAAAAGAGAAAAAAGGAGCTAATAGTTACTGAAGACCTACTTCATTCTAAGCATGAAGTACCACGCTAGGCACAAATGATGACAGTAATGGCTGTCATTTGTTGAGTTTCTACTAACAGACTTCTATCCTCTTGTAGCCATGAGTTAATGGCTTAAGAAGAAATGGCAGACAGCAGGGTTGGGAAAAATACCTACACTTGTCTTTTAAGGATATTCCTGTATCTTAGAAGACATGGATCCACTCGTGGCTCAGATCCTTGCACATGAGTCTGGTTCTCATGGGTCCAGACTCATATTCCACCTAGTCCAAGAGGACTGACTAGTTAAGTGCTAATTCTAGCCTTAATTCCAATTAGAACTATTAGCCTAAAAAAAAAAGAAATCCTTAAAAAAAATTAGCCTAATTCCAATTAGGCATTTTTCTAAGCAGCATTTTTCTAAGCAGCCTGTCACAGATTGAAACATTTAATGCTCATCAGCCATCTTTGAAATGAAATCACTCATTATAAATAAAGAAGTGGGGGCCGAACATATCAAACAATATTTCATAACAGGATTTCATATTCAAAGCACCTGATTTCAACAATGATTCTGTTTCTTAGGAACTGTGTCACCTTAGACAAATCACTTAATATCCCTATCCTCTTTACACATCTGACAATTGACATAATCACAGTACCTACTGCAAAGAGTTATTATGAGTATCAAATGAATTAATATAAGGATTTAAATATGCCTACTTCATAACAAGTGCTATGTAAATGTTAGTGATGGTTGCTACTAGCACTTGCTATTATTGCTGTAATAAGTATTTTTATTGTCATCATCATTATTATGATCTTTGTGTACCCAAAGGCACACAACTTATGAGCGACAAAATAAGATTCAAATCCAGGTATTTTGAGCAGTGACCCAGTTATTCAGGTAATCAGTACTTATTATATGATGCCAGAAATGAAACATGAATAAAACTGGAGTCCTTTTCTATGTAGCTATTGGTTTGTTTTCAAAGGCTCACATTCTATCAGGAAAAAAAGTAATAGTTAATTTTTGTGATGTTTGGAAATAAAAAGGTGCTTTGTAAGAACACACATTGGTTGTGCATTTCCCACTCTAGCAACGCCTTCTAAATGTATATCTGAAAGGTGAGTTAGAAAATAATCATGCAAGCGGTCGTGGGAGAGCATCCCAGGCAGTGGGAAGGAAGTGAGTGAAGATCTGAACCGTGAGCCATGATGGAAACTAGAAAGACATTGTGTATGAAAGGTTTTGAAATTAGTTAGAGAAAATCAAATAGGAGAGCAGGAGTCAGACAAGGAAGTCTTAGGGAATGGAATGGAGGTTGCACAGGCTGGAGGGAGGAGGTAGTTTCTCAGTGAGTAGAGGGTCTCAGTTTTGTTAAGATGAAAAAGTTATAGAGATCTGGTGCACAATGGAATACACTGAACACTAAGAACAGTACATTTAAAAATGGTTAAGATGGTAACGTTTATGTTATGTATTCCTTACAGTTATTTTTCAACATATTAAAAAAGAAAGAGAGTCTTATAAATTGTGTTAAGAAGTTTTTATTTTATCTGGCACGTGATGAGAAATAATTACAAGCTTTTTCGAGCGGGAATTGACAGAAGCAAAATAGTTACAGAATTTCCAACCTCTGGACTCGAGCTTTTGTGGAGGCTGCAAGGAACTGCAATGCACACATCTGTTTGATACCCTTTTTTTTCTAGGGGACCACAAATTTAAGCTCAAAGAAAGAAAAATAAATTCATCATTTTTCTGGCATTAAACACACTTTTTGAAACCATTTTATATAGTTTGTAAAATCTTTTAAAGTAAACATAATACAATAGAATCACAAAAATGGGAAAATCAGTATCTGCACAAGTAAAGGATATTCAGTTAAAGTGTTCTTCAATCTCCTCCTCCCCAGGAATTAGTCACCTATCGAGCCTTAATGGGTAAAAATAGCGACTCCAGTAAACTAAATATCACTAGATGCTATTCTGCATATAATGTCCACTTACTGCCTTAAAATGGTTATTTAGCTGTCCTGTTATTATTTTCTTCAGACTAAATCACTAGTTCTCAAAATTACGTACTTTCAAAACATCTGGGATCTATACTTCCGTGTTTCATATTAAAATTCACACACAAAAAGTCAAGCCTTTCCAGTTCGTTGGAGATAAAACTACTAGATAAGACTATTTCCACATTAAATTCCCTTCAAAATTTTTTTGTTGCTTTTGCTTCTCTTATACAAACAACATTAATTAAAAAAGCAGCACATAGATATTACTAGGAAACCTGAAAATAGCTGATGACTTCTGTCATTGACTTGTGTACCTGTGGTTACAGCCATACACAAGGCAAAAATATGATATGTCTATTAGTAAAATGTGTACTGCTTTGTACAACTGAATTAATACATCAACATTATACAAAGTTATACAGAGACAGGACTACCAGTATAAAACGATCTGGATGAGATTTCCAACCCCTGGCCCAGGGATCTACAGTACTACTCACAAGCTGTCCTATACTGTGTCACCCTATCCTATGTGTGTCACTTTCTGTTCTCTTCCTGTTACTTTGCATTATATATCTAAGTTGATTTAATTATCTTGATAATTTAATCTACTTAGTTTGGTCTGAGAGCCTTTCTGTTCAATGCCCTCTAGGAAAGTTAACCAGGCATAGAGGTATCAAAACATCAAGAAAATTGATCACTGCTGACTCCTATTTCCTTCTACCTCTTACAACTAGGGTGAAAATATTATGGAAACTGGGCATGTTTGAAGAGGAAATAGAAAGGCTAGATGCTCAACATATTTAGGCAAAAGTTATTACTTATTTCAAAATTAAGTAGGTGATATGTTTGTGTACATGATGCTATGTAATGTTATACTATAATACATATGTTTTATGGGTATATATTTAACGTGTGTATATGTAACTATATGTGTCTATATATAACATGCGGGTATATGTAACATGTATGCATATGTGTGTGTGCATGTGTGTATTATGTAAACAGAGAGAAAGAGAAAAGAAGACTTTGACATCAATACATCAATATCTGGTAAAGTATTCTAATAAAGGGAATTTGTCTTATCCAGGTGACACTAATGTAAGAAAAATCAACAAAGGGAATACTGAATGTATCATCTGACTTCATAAACCCAGCCCATACAAATTCCTGGAACTACCTCAGGATGACCATTCTGTGTTGTCAAGTGTGGAAAGCATAACTGCTAATATTGAGAAGTCTCTCCTAGCATAAAGCTATTCATCAGATGACCACGGTCTGTATGATTGGTGCAAACAGTGCCAAACGTCCAGTGATGGATTGGGATTCACTGTACCAGAGTTCACAATTTTTTCAGCAATATACTTTTGTGCTTAAGTCAACAATATAATCTCAAGTCAAGCTCTGCAGATGGCTGCATTCAATTAATAAGTCTCCAGACATTTAACTGAAAAAATCAACGCAGATCTTAAAGTGATTTATCTTACTATGTGGGTTACTTTATGCATGGAGGACATCCAGTGTCTGCTTTTCAAGTCACTGCAAATTACGGCATCCTTGCTAAGTCTTCTCTAAAACAAGAGCTGCTCCTCACCCACGGAACAAGACATCTTGAAGATATATTTGTCACTTCTCTGAATGATCGTTACAACTGAATGGAAAGAAAATATGTTGCTGGGATGAGAATATCCCAGGGATCCCCCCACCACACACACAGCAGCTCAGCCACAGAGATACTGAAATCTCACCGCTTTCTTCATTTTTCAGCTTTGTTGTGTTAATTGCAATTTACAGATTTTTCATTGCACCACAAATGTTCAACAAGCCATAAATACCCTTTTCCAAAGAGCTGGGTCTCATCAGAATCTGTTCTGAATGAATCCAGTCCAATAGGATTTCTAATTTTCTCTTTAAAATATTTATCCAAAAACAAAACTCCAAGGCTCAGTAAGAGGTTAATGTGCATGGGACAATATTATATAGTTATAGAAGTAACAGCATATGGAAGTGCCATTTTATCTTGATTATCAAGATATTCTATAGCTCAGCACATAAGTTTGCAAGCCCACTTACATAGTATTTGCTTATTTCGTTCTGATTATGTATGGATGTACATAATTATATATGCATAAATTTATCTATTTAATGATAGATTTTAAAGTGAAATTGCTTTCATCTTTAATGAAACCATTTAGTAAATGAGATCCCTGCCACACACCCTTTATATTTATAATAAATGAAAATAGATAACTTGCTTGCATCATTTATGAAACCTGGTCTCACTGAATAATCCTGAAATATTGTCTCAGTTTATTTAAGCTACTACATAAATAAATATAGTAACAAAGCTTCCCTAGATTTTGAAGATTCTGAGAGAATAAAGTATTTAGAAAATACCTACTATTAAATCTTACTATTTGAGGCACATGTCTAAGACAAACCACATCCTTTAGGGTGCAATCAACTAGCTGTTTTAAATTTCTCTTTATCTAGGTCACATTGCTCTTTCAAAAAAAAAAGCTACATTTTAGCTGCTTCTGTTCCTTTGTTCACTGTGAGAATAAAAAGCTGCAAGAACAGAAAAATAATCTATAATAGCTCCATCGGAGGCAACCACTGTTTACATTTGATGATTGCCTTTCATATTGAGTTAGGAGGTGAATGTAATTACAGATATACGTGGGGCAATAATGAGGCATTGCTACAGCCCCATTAGCCTGAGAAGCTTAGCAGGTCTCTCTGAGGATACTTCTTGTAAGATAAATCTGTACCATCCCTAGTGATCAAGTAAATACAATAGATAGAATTCATTTTAGACAGCAATCTAAAGCCAACAGGGACTTAGCAGCTGTGTGAGAAATGCTGCTTTGCAAAAGCATAAATAGCCGATAACAATGTGCTCAGTGAAACATTTTTTTAATCAAATGAAATTCAGACATAAAGAAAAGATTAGGTCACTAAAAATTAATTTCCTTTCAAGGGAAATTTTGCTACAGGGTTGAAATGCAGAACTTTTCATAAGAATCATGATAGGGAGAGAACTTTTGAAGTCTAGCGAATTTATTGTCTCAGATATCTGCTAGGTTAATGATCAATACATATTTAAGCAGATGGGCTAAGTGTCAAATAGGATATTTTAGAATGGGTTTCAACCTATGAGAGAATTTATATCTGGATATGTAAAACATTTTCTAAAATTTTTAAAGCAACATTCAGACAGCAAATTCAATTTAAAATACAAGACAAATTTTATTAAAACAAATTAAATGCAAGAAAATTTCTAAATTTTAGATTATCATACATGATTTAAAATAGTTCACAGAAAGGCAGAGAGTGTGGACTCCTGCTTCAGTCTTTGTTTTAATGGCCTCTGACCCACAGTATGAAAGCTACAGAAGTAAAACCAACTTTATTCATATTTTTACGTTAAAAACAAAGCCTGAAAATTATTCAGGTGATTTGTTTATAACTAGATTTTATATTATGGATAAAGGAATCAGGCAACTGACGACAGAAAGAAGTGTGGAGGAAAAACAACGAAACAAGGGTAAGACAGAGCCAGAGAGAGAAATCTAACAAAAGAGGAAAATAATACAGAAAAGGAAAGATGGATTTACATGCAGAAAAAACACAAAGACACACCTCACAGTGTGTTTCCCTGACAAAGAAACACGATAAACATTTCATATGCCGAGAAACCAGTAACTCATTAACAAGATTGATACACAACATGTGACCTTCTATGAGTTTTTCTAAAGTTAAAGTCACATTGTGCTTTGTGACTGGATGTATAAATGGCTTGTCACTTCCTGTTACTTGCCTCCAGGGCCAGATGAAATTAAGTCAAGGACTCAGGATTCCCTCCTGCTGCTGTATGTCCAGGTGTAATTGGCAGCCAAGACGACTGTCCCCTGCATTCGTGTTCTATTGCAGTAACTGGTTATTCGACACAATCCCACTGTCCTAAAATGCTCTAGCATGTCTTACAAGGATGTCAGCTGCTGACTCACATAAGAACATTCTAGGTCACAGGTCTACGTGTAAATTAGATGACTGCATACCTTATGAGAAGTATCCTAGAAGTGAAAATGTATCTTAAAGATAGGGGAAAGGTTTCAACATGTGTTTTCATGTTGATAGTACAAAAGTTACAGGTATGCTGCTAAAGGTCATTTCCCCCACCAATATATTTCATTAAAGTTTCACAACTAAGAAGCTCTGGGAAAGTTAATGTGACAATCTGATTTTACTTCATAATCATTATTTTTTAATCTTGACCTTTTTATAATATGATTTTTCTCGATACGTGATAGCATACCCTACTCTAATATATACTTCAGGCTATTGCTATATCTTTAAAGAGCGTTTTTCTCATTTTCATGCTTTGTATGATAAGAGACACAATTAAAGAGTGGAGAGATACGTATGAAATAGGGACGCATTGAGAAAATAAAGACAACCTGGAATGATCCCCGGGCAGTTATTCCAGAGATTCCTCCTCAGAACCCTTTTATGATGAAGGGGAGAACAGAGCTGGGGTTAGATTGAAGGGGGCAAATCTCAGCGCCCCCACTTAAGAGTTTTGCGTCCCTTAGCCCATTACTTCAATCTTCTGAGCCTCAGCTTCCTTAATTAAAAATGGAATCCATGATACATCGATCCAATGCCTCATAGGATTATTTTGAGAAGGAAATGAGACAATACACACATAAGGCTTTGAGCATTATCTGGCACATAATAAGCACCCAATAAATGGATAGTAATTTGTTTCTAAAATTATGGCTCTGACATGCTAAATACTGTATAATTGTGGCAAGTTATTTCAATAACTTGCCTGTAATCCTTCCATTTTCTTTTACAAAATAAAAATAAACATATTTCCTAGAAGTGAGACTCATTTTAAGGATTAGGAATACTATTTGGAAATATTCTAATATGATGGGACACGATAAATCGGTTAATAATCCATAATAGCTTTTATAAAAATTCAAAATGTGAACAACGTCTTGGGACTTATTTTTTTCTGCTAATTGAGATTTCCAAAAGCATTTATAAAGAGCAGGATGAACAACTGGAATCATTCTCAGAATAATTTTCCCTTCATCTCTAACATCGTATAAGCAAATGGAAGAAAATAGACTAAAACGTGTTTTTGGAAGTAGCGGCAGCAATTGACTGGCAGATATAGCAATTTCTTCAGAGTTTAGAAATAAATACAGGTTTTAATCCTAAGAACTGTTCCATTAACCCTTATATAACCAGCCAGTCCCTGATTAAATCACCAGCTGTGGGAGGTTTTACTGGCTGAGCCTAAAGTATAATGGGTTACCATCACCACTTAGAGAATTCCATCACTATAGATCCTCCAAATACCTCAAACTTCACAGTTCACTTGTGTTCTTTATAATGATGATAATCTCCAACATTAGCCAAAGTTATCTAAGATAACTTTGATTACTTCTGCTGTTTGGAGCTACCTTAAAATTCAGAGGTAATTGTTTAGTTCTCCTTGAAAGGGTAGACGAGGAGTAAATGGTCAGCTTTAAATGTGATACAACTTTGCATGCCTAAAAAGTTTTAAATGTCAAAATTATTTAATATTATTTAAGCATAGCAAATTAATCATAGAATATAGAAATGTAATTCTAGTTCACAGTTAAAAAAAGAGCTCTACATCTTAAGGAAAGATACATTTCATAAGTATCTACAACTGGACTTTCACTTCTGAAATAGACTTCAAGTAAAAGTTTCACAAGTAAGTAATATGAACTTTCTTATCCAGTGATCCTTCTAATCATTCACTCTCAAGCCATTGTCCAAATATGTTTCTCCAAAATACAGGGTTTACTAACAGCCTTTTGAGGGTGGCCTATGGTAATTAGGAAGACAGTTAATGACCTGGGTGAAATCTCAATGGGCTCATTGTAAATGTTCATTTGATGCCTTTATTCTCATTGACTTTGTACTAGTTAATTAAATCTTTAATGACCTGACTTACATTTTTCTTTTCCCTTTTAAAATAACTTGCTGATTTCCCATTTCTCTGTGTTTTCCTTGCTTCTGGCAATATTTTGGTTGCATTAATCCTTTTGGCCTAAATAGTCTTCAGCCTTTATCGGACCTTGCAAGTTTCTAGTCTTTTTCCTTCCTGGAAATGAGGGAGTATGGGTGCGGCACCCTAAATAAAATCACCTGACATTTTTCCTCAAAGGGGCATAAAACAATTTCATTTGAAATTGTACTTGAAATATCTATCTATGTATTCTATCTTGAAGGTTAAATTTGGATTATGTTAAGAACTAAATTAGAAAAACATCTCACCAAAATGTAAAATTAACAGAACTTTTAAATTTTACTTCCCGGATGTTTCCAAATCCTACATTCGTATATTGGTTTGAGACGCTATTTTAACATCTTGCGTGTGTGTGTGTCAGTATATGATAATTACTTGAAATCTGATTTTTTAAATGTTTTACAATTGAAAATATTAGTAAATTGTAGAAGGCTTATAATTATGACCATAATCAATACATGACGCTATGTCTATTAACAGGATTGCATGTCATTTTATACATACACATATATAAAATATTTGCTTTGTTTTCCTTAGCAGCATAAATGTATATATGTCCATATTATAAACATATAATACAATATAATAGATACAATCTATAATGTGTAATCTAGTATAATATATAATATATATTAGTGTCAGAGGTGTTCAAACCAGAGCGATTCCATTTTGAGTAAGGACTGAGAAAAAGAGGCTGGAACTTGCTGGGCTGGATTCCCAAAAGCTAGGCATTTCCAGCATGTAAATGTTTACAGTTAAGGGAACAAATTAATAATGTTTACTAAACAGGCCCAGATTTGGGAGTGTCCAGATAACCCATGTATGAAGAACAAAGGCATTCCTAATTTTGCTTTAAAAATAATAATGCCAGCCAGGTGCAGTGGCTCACGCCTGTAATCCCAGCACTTTGGGAGGACAAGGCGGGTGGATCACGAGGAAATCCAGACCATCCTGGCTAACACGGTGAAACCCTGTCTCTAGTAAAAATACAAAAAATGAGCCAGTTGTGGAGGCAAGCGTCTGTAATTCCAGCTTCTTGGGAGACTGAGGCAGGAGAATCGCTTGACCCAGGGAGGCAGAAGTTGCATTGAGCCAAGATCACACCACTGCACTCCAGCCTTGCGACAGAGTGAGACCCCGCCTCAAATAACACTAATAATAATTATTATTATAATTGTAATACCTATTCTTGCAGAATACAGTAAGAAAATTAATCCTATATCACAAACCCTTGTACCAGAGCACATTTCCTCATATATAAAAGCATTGTACCTAGGATGGACGCGTTCCTCCTCTAACTTTCAAGAACTCATACTCTCTTTATGGAGTAGTTGCTCTTTCGCCATTTTCTTGATTAATAAACTTGCTTTTACTTTGCACTGTGGACTCGCCCTGAATTCCTCCTTGCACAAGATCCAAGAACCTTCTCTTGGGATCTGGATAGGGACCCCTTTCCTGTAACATTAATAGTGAAATTTTTGTAAAGTATTGAGGTAAGTGGCCCATTTGTCTGATCTGTTATGCATTATTAGAGTTTCCATGTTTAATGTGAAAAAAAATCCTGTCCTGGCACAAATAATACAAATGTCTCTAATTTTTAGATAAGTTCAATGTAAAAACTAAATTCAGGGAACTCTTTCAGGAGTTACATAAATGCTATGTGAAAAAAAAGTCCCTAATTAACAATTTAGGTAATATATTAGTAAAACCTAAATTAAACATTGTGAGATTCGCAGCATCATTTACAAAAGAGTTTTCTAAAATATGTTCAATGAGAAAAGAAATTCTGGGGTGAAATAGCCGTGGAAAACACTGTGAACTGTCTCTTCTTGGATCATGGCCTTGACTCTTAGCCTGTCAGACACCTATTAAAAGTTCTGAGAAGCTTAGGTTCCTATGCCAGAGAAACGCCTATTAAAAATCTCTGAAAGCAGTTTTTGATGGAACAAACTTTTTTTTAATGTCACATTTAAAAATTCTGTATAAAATCTCTACCACATGTGATTTTTTTTTCCTTTAAAAAATAACGTTTAAATTGCATGTAATATAAAACTTCAGGATAAATCTTTGTTATCCACCACATTTTAAAAGAGGGTTTTTTTGTTTTTTTTTACATTTCACATTTGCTTTATTTAAAGAAGATTAAATGTTATCTACAGTGTACCTTGCTAAGTGATGTAAGATGAATAATTTACAGTTCCTATCAGGCTCAGTGTCATGAAGAAGACAAAGCAAAAGTACAGGTAAGGTAAGCAGTATACTGGCCATGTGTTTGTAGACGATATCTGACCATATTGTGCTTTTCATTCACTGAGTTTGACATATTTTACCTTGATCATATTCCAGTTTGATGGATTACTTTCAATTTTCTCATCAGAAACATGAACTGAAACAAAGATAGCACTAGCGAATGTGAAACTATCTTGACATACATGATAAATCATACTTCAGAGTTATAAATCATATCCAGAATAAACAAGCTCAAAAAGACTAATGTCTTTGTTTAAGGCTAATATGTGCCTAGACCTCAAGTTATTATGGGACAATCTGGTAATTACTTTGCCATGGGGTAAAGAGGATAAAATTCTGATAAAATAATTTCAATGACTGATTCCTTATTCTTGTCCTAATTATATTCCTGTATTTTAAATATTTTTTCTAAAACCAAGAATTATTCTACAAAAAACTCTTATTTTTTATAACAGCATGAGTTTTTATGCTTCGATTTCCCTATCATTTAAAAATAATGAGTGTCGCTGTTTTGTATAAGAAAAAAAACAGCTATATCATAAAGATCATTTTGTGTTTTTGACCCTGCTGAAGACAGATTTCCCCCTTAAATGATGAACTTCAAGTATTTTAAACCATTAGTTAGTTACTCAAATCAGCCTGTTATGCTTCTATTCAAACACTGTCTACTATGATTTAGAAACTGAGCTAGAAATTGTACTTGTTAATAAATCCAAAAAAAAGTCACTTACCTTGATCATTTCTCTTGACATTTCCAATGGATTTAATAAGACTGATCTATGGCAGCAGTAATCCTGTGTCAATTTAAATATGTATATTTGTATTTACGTGCATAGGTGTGTTACGGAGCTCCGATTCACTAAGTCATGCAATACATTTTTCTCAATCTTTTACAAATATTAGTGTCAGCTCTAAACGGATTCAAGGACTTTATAAATCAACTAGAGAAATGAAGTCCATAGCAACACCACTGGATTCCAAAATCAATTTGAATGTGATTTTGTTATAGCATTTCTTTCCAGTTTAGGACAAAATCCTAAAAAATACAGTCAGAAAGTATATGTTCCTTTATCTTTTTCTGGCTATGTTAACTATGTTGGCCAAATTACAACCCCACTGAGCCTAAGTTTTCCATCAGTGAAATGGAGGTAAATGTATTTCTGATCTAATACCAGCATATAATTATGGTTACTACATTCTCTATAGTTTCATGATTCATCCAACAGCCATTCACTGAATTTCTGTTATATACAAGGCTTCAGTCCTAGGCGGTGGGGATGGTGAACTGGAGAAAATAGCCCTTTTTTGTTTTTATGGAGTCTCTGGGGAAGGGATAACTATTCAATTAGTTATGCTATGAGGGAGCTGAAACACTTCTTTAAAAAACAGCCCTTAATCTCAGCTTTGATGGTTCTTTTTTCCTCTCTTCTGAGTCAGGAGGGTGATATCTCCATATTATGCACATGTCCAGTACCATGTGTCTTAGAGACCATATTATGCTACAGTTATAGATGTAAATGCCTATGTCTTCCAATGAACAGTAAGTTTCACTGAGATGAGAAACATGAAGCACTACTGTAAGTTAAACAACATTTTTGATGCTTTCACATTTTATTTCATTTATTCTCTACAACAATATGGAAAAGTATTATGTTCCCTGCTCAAAATTAAGGCAACTGAGGTTTGTGTATGCTGAATAGCATCTCAGAGGTTAGTTAGGAAATGACCAAGATAGGCTGTCAGAGCAGGTTAACTTTTTTTTTTTTTTTGAGACGGAGTTTCGCTCTTGTCACCCAGGCTGGAGTGCAATGGCGTGATCTCGACTCACCACAACCTCCACCTCCTGGGTTCAGGCAATTCTCCTGCCTCAGCTTCCTGAGTAGCTGGGATTATAGGCATGCGCCACCGTTCCCAGCTAATTTTTTGTATTTTTAGTAGAGACGGGGTTTCACCAGGATGACCAGGATGGTCTCCATCTCTTGACCTCGTGATCTACCCGCCTCAGCCTCCAAAAGTGCTGGGATTACAGGCGTGAGCCACCGCGCCCAGCCAGAGCAGGTTAACTTTTATGCACCTGGCCTAACAGCCAAATGGTGATATCATAGTCCTAAAGTGTCCTAAAATCACCTTAAAAGTGAAAGGTGACCTTGTTTTTCTTCTCATGTCAACTGTACAACTTGCTGGCTTCAGCAGCAAGAGGGAAAGAGGACGTGGCATGGCCATCAGCTGTAGCTTTTGAAAGCAGTTGGGAGAGAACAAAACAAATGTACAAACTGAGCTAAATCTGGAGCATTTTTTAAATCATTACTATCATTAGACACATTGATTTGGCAGAGGCGGAGGCATTAGAGGGCAGTGATGAATTGTTTCAGCTATGGAGTCAGACAGGCTAGGTTCTAGTCCCTCTCCATCTCTCACCAGCTGAGTAACTTCACTTGGGTACATTTTTTTAATGTCTAGGTACCTTGTTCCCTCATCTGTGAAAAGGAACTAGTCATTGAACCTATCTCAAAGGGTGGTAAAGGAAAAATTGTGTGCAAACTCTTTCTGGCAATATGGGAAGCTTTCAGTAATAATATTATAACAGCTAAAGAACAGGTCTGGATTTATACTAGCATGACAATGTGTTAACACTATCACTCAACAGGAGTGTAGCTTGACTGACGAACTCTTAAACTGTACCATATCCACATTTATTAATTCATTGATTATATTAATTTCACAAGTATGTATTGAATATCTCCTGAGTATCATGAATCATGATAGATCTTATGAATACAAAGTTGAATAGGAAACAATTTCCTTAAGAACATGACAGATTTTAGAACGTACAAAAAATGTGAATCCGTATTTAAAATACACATGAAATGTGCTTTGATGTAAATGCTGAAATATAAATTAATACCAGTTTTAGTGGCGGCTTAATAAAAACAGTGAACATTGGCTGGACATGTTGGCTCATGCCTGTAATCCCAAAACTTTGGGAGGCCCAGGCAGGAGGACTGCTTGAGGCCAGAAATTCAAGACCAACCTGGGTAATGTAGGAGGACTCAATCTGTACAAAAAAATTTTTAAAATTGGCCAGGCATGGTGGCTCATGCCTGTAGTCCCAGCTGCTTGGGATACTGAGATGGGAAGATTGCTTATGCTCAGGAGGTTGAGGTTTCAGTTAGCTGTGATCCTGCCACTGCACTCCAGCCTGGGTGATGGAGCAAGAGCGTGTCACAAACAAATAACTGCTAACATTACTGGTACTTCCGTATCCGGCAATTTTCCTGAAATTTCACATAAAGTATCTTGCATGGCTGTTACAGCATTCTTATAAGGAAGATTTTATTACTATACCCATTTTATAGGTAAGAAAATTATATTTAGAAAACATTTAAGATTTTCCCCAGACAACTAGGAGGTGGTAGAGCCAGAAGTTTGCCTCTCGAACTTTATCAGCCTATAGCTAAGAAGTACAAAGAGGGATTCACCCATTGACATAATTTGGATATTTGTCCCCACCTAAATCTCATGTTGAACTGTAATCCCCAGTGCTGGAGGGGGAGTCTGGTGGGAGATGTTTGGATCAAAGGGGGCAGATCTCTCATGGCTTGCTGCTCTCTTTGTGACAGAGTGAGTTATCATAAGATCTGATGGTACACTTTTAAGTGTATGGCACCTTCCCCACAACTCTCCCTCTTGCTCCCACATTCGCCATATGAAGTGCCTGCTCCAGCTTCTGCCATAATTGTAAGCTTCTTGAGGCCTCCCCAAAGCTGATGCTGGAGCTATGCTTCCTCTACTGCCTGCAGAACAGGGAGCCAATTAAACCCTTTTTCTTTACCCAGCCTCAGGTATTTAATTATAGCAATGCAAGAATGGCCTAACACATCATCGATGCCCTTAAGAACAGAAATTTAATGTAAATTATAGGAAAGGATGAAAGTGGCAGTTATTGAAATTTGAGGGAAAACAAACTTTAAAAGTCTCCTTTATGTTTGTTTATGGAATATATATGTTTAACAAAAGATAAACATATTTTTACAACATATTTCCAGAAATGTTCTTCCTTTGACTTGGTGACACTGTTCTTACTTTATGTCCTGTTCAAATTCTCTGCTGATTCATTTGCTGACGAATTCGAAGTGTAATTTAATAAGATAGATTTAAATCTCATGTTTTAATTTTTAAAGAGTTGACTCCAAACCCTGAGATGAGAGAGACCTGGGTAAATTAAATAACTTGTGAAAACACCCAAGACTTCTAGGGTGACTGTTTAACAGGAGTAAACAGAGACTTGGCTGCCAAAACTCCTCTTCAAACTGAGGCTGCATGGAGGGAGTCGCAGGATTTGAAACAAAGGAAACGTCTGTCTTTCTCCATCCCTTGCTGTGTAGGAATGTATTTGGAGCATCATGCTTAAATCTGGGCGCCACGTTTTAAGAAGGAATTAATTAGAGTGTGTCCGGAGGAGGAAAAGTGGAACAACTCGTGATACTGTGTGAGGGGTGATTAAAGAAACTGGGAACACGGCAATTGAACTGAATTCTTCAAGGGGGTATAATTACCGAATTCACATTTTAAAGACCTGAATGTTGAACAGGAACTGGAACCAGAGATGGAGGCCATAAATCTTAGGCTCTCTTCCTATTCATAGGCCCCATGACTCAGTTGTCATGCTGAACTCTCTTCTCTCTCCTCTCATTCATCAGGTCAGTAAAGGCTCCCTCAATCACCTGTTGTTACTGGATGATTCTCTGTAGACAGCCTGTGGCTCTCAACAACAGTTCTCATGATCCAATGATCACCTCCAAAGCCTATATGTTTTTAGCCATAAATTCACATACTTTCCCAAAATTAATAATTTTTATTGAAAAAGTATTTCTATTTAACTCTTCTTAACCTTATCTTCTTTACAGTCAGTAGTCAAGTTCTGCTGCTTTTTTTTTCAGGTCAAGATTTATAAGAAGCTCATTATTTCATATTTGGAATGTTTTGGCTGAATCACTGTAGAGAGATGAAATATTTTTGCAGCCTTATGCCTTTCTCATACATAAATTTCATTGACCTTTCATTTTTCTGCTATGTGTTATGTTGATCTAAATAAGGGATGGATGTGTTTTACACCTGCATTCTTTTTTCTGTGAAGAGTCTTACTCTGTCCCCAGGACTGTAATGCAGAGGTGTAATCTGGGCTCTGCAACCTCCGCCTCTCAGATTCAAGCAATTCTCCTGCCTCAGCCTCCTGAGCAGCTGGAATTACAGGTACCTGCCACCAAGCCCAGCTAACTTTTTTGTATTTTTAGTAGAGACAGGGGTTTCGCCATGTTGGCCAGGCTGGTCTCAAACTCCTGACCTTGTGATTTGCCTGCCTCAGCCTCCACAGTGCTGGGATTGCAGGTGTGAGCCACCATGCCCAGCCACACCTGCATCCCTATAAAATTAAGTCTAATATCCTAGTTTGTGGTTTCTTCTCAGGCCATTTTAACCCTGTCAGAGTTTGCTCAGAACCAGAAAAGAACTCATCTTACCTCTAAGATAAGGCATTTTCTTTCCATATTTCCGTGAAGGAGTATCCAGTTCTGATCCTAGATATCATCATCTCTGAATCACACTTACGATATTGCTTCCAAATCAGATCCAGTGGCATTCAAACATTCATTAATTTCCATATGCCTTAATGTTTACAATGAGTAGGGTGAAGGAGACTCACCCTATTCCTTCATCTGAAATGCTCTTCACTGCTCACATTCCCTTGGAGCCAAACCATTCTAGATGACAAAAGTGTGCTGATCCCTAGCCTGCCAAGCGCTCATTCTGTACTCTGCCTTTTAAACTAAGTTTGACATTAAATTT
The DNA here is from genome assembly GCA_028533165.1 of Leontopithecus rosalia. Taxonomy (NCBI): domain Eukaryota; kingdom Metazoa; phylum Chordata; class Mammalia; order Primates; family Cebidae; genus Leontopithecus; species Leontopithecus rosalia. The sequence goes on from CM052648.1 coordinate 188,503,412, forward strand.
TCACACATGAAGCTGATATCTCTACACAGTTGGATGAGTTAATTAATCCTTTGAAGCTTCCCCCTGAATCCTTTCTTTTTACCCCTCTTATATCTGCCTTCTTCCAAAACCTCAGGAAACATATTTTTACTTCTTGAAAGAGATACAGTCAACTCAGTATTCCCTTTCCATTTCAGGCTTGGAGCCCTGAACGTGGCCAGCCTCTACTGTACATATTAAAGTAAGCTTCCTGGTCTTAAGCCATTTGGAAAACCAATCAGCATTTTTAAAAGTTAGTATGAAATGTATCTCCATAGAAATGTACCCTTACTACTTCGTTCTATCTCCAAGACCTACCTTTTTATTTTTTCCAAATGTGCTTTACAATTGCTGTTGCAGTGTGGCTGTTGTTGTTGTTGATGTTGCAGAAACATTTGTTTGTGGCTCCTGGCAATCTTCCATACAATTAACTGTCCTTAAATTTAAAAACTCCTGGAAGTTAGCCAATCTCAACGTTCCCTTATACACTTACACATGTGATCCTTTCACTATTTCTAGTTTGCTTTCTTTCTTCATTTCTTCTCATCTTAATTTCTGTATTTCAATTCCCATCCAACTACTTTACCTTTTACTCAGATTCTCCACTTTTTCAAAGGTTGTGCTTATGTTTAACACTGACATAGAGCAAAATTTCTCTGTGCCTTAGAAAAAAAGTACCGTCTTCGCTGAATTTTAACTTTCTGATGTTTAATATGGGAGTGATTAACATTATGTTTACTTCTCACAGGTGTTGAAAGTACCCAATGAGATAACGTATTTGAAAAGAGTTTTAATTTTTTTTTCTTTTGAGACAGAGTCTCACTCTGCCACCCAGGCTGCAGTGCAATGGTGTGATCTTGGCTCGCTGCAACCTCCTTGTTCCAGATTCAAGCAATTCTCCTGCCTCAGCCTCCTGAGTAACTGGGATTACAGGTGCTCGTCCCCCACAATGGTGGCTCACACCTGTAATCTCAGCACTTTGGGAGGCTGAGGCAGGTGGATCATCTGAGGTCATGAGTTCAAGACAAACCTGACCAATGTGGCGAAACCCTGTTTCTACTAAAAATACAAGAGTTTTAATTTCTGTAAAGTGCTATGCAATGACAATTATTAGTCTGTAACCATTTCACATGGGCCCCAAACTGACTTCATAATATTTTTTCAGTGCCTTTACTGATAAAAGTGTGAGCTCTTGAAACATGGAGACTAAGTTTTTATTCATCTTTGTATTCTTAGCATTTAGTATTTGCTGATCAAATTTTAGAAGCATATTTATTTAATTATGTAATCGATACTTGCTAAGTGTTTTATCAGTTGCATAAACTAGAACATAGAAGAAATGTCAAATACTTATCAAATTTATAGTGGATTTGCCTCACTTTTTACTGGTGATAGCATTAAAAATTTCTTCTCATGGCAGGAGAAAACTAATCAGTATTGTCTATGCTAATATTATCATATGAAAATTTTCATTTCATTTCTATGTTTTTTGAAATCAGAGATGCTTCTGCAAAAAACGAATGTTCATTTTTAATTCAGTAAGTCTTTAATATACTATCATTTTGGGCATAACAGAGTGCTATGTGAGAGAGCATCTACTTGTAGTAGAGGCTGTGCTACACAAACCTTAAGAGATTTAAAAATCAACATTCCATTGAAGAAATGGCCTGAGTATAATTTATTGATTTTTTTAATCTGATCTACGTTTTGGATCTATACAAAATGACACTTCAGTTTGCCCCCACCCCTACATATAAACTCTGTCTCCTTTCTAACTACAGGGACTATCTGAATCTATCCACAGCTAGTCTTCCCTTACTAATAACATTACATATTTGAATTGCGTTTTGAGAGCATGATGTTTGGTCTAATATCAGCAGCTCTCACTAAGTGACAGAATCAAACATGTACCAGTTATTAGATCATATTAGAAGCATACCACATCATCAGGATCTCTTCTTCGCAGCACTACCTTTGGTGCATAATCTCATTTTGAATTAGATGTCACTGCTATAAGCCTCTAAAAGCTCTATTCTTTGATTTTAATTGTTTATGTAATTGCATGTTGTTGTTGCCTACATTGACTTTATGTGGACAACTAATGTAAGTTTTATTAATTATCATACCCACACTGCCTAGCTCAGTAAAGTTTGTTGAATCCATAAATGAACCAAAACCTGTTTTATTTATTGCATTAGTGCTTAGTAGGTGATAAAAACTGTAAGGAAAGGCTAAGTTACACTTCTGGGCAATGCTTTCATAAGAAAATGTAATGAAAACCATTTCCTGTGAGAGATGCCCTCACTTCCCCTCCTACCCAGTACACTTGAGAGTTGAGCTCCTGGGAGGAAGCAGGGTCACTACATACTGATTCCACACAACTGCTCCCCTCAGTGAGTGACTGAGACAAGACATCTCCTTCCAACAGCCATAAAGAGGTGCCAGCTGTCGATAGTATTTCAGATGCCAAGCTGCATGGGATTTCAGAAAAACATATACTTATTTATTTTTAAAAAATAGATTTCCACAAAGACATGCAGAGTAGCAAAATAACTACTGCCCTGCTGACTTTGAGTGATGAGTCTCAAGTAGAAATTGTGTTTTTAAACAACCCAAACAGGAGGTGAAAGCATGGAAATAGCATGCTGCAAGTAACTACTGAAACAATCAATATCCTTTGATATCATACAAAGGCATCCACAAATACCAGCATAGATGTTCCTAGTTGTCAGTTCATAAAGATATTTCAAAGTAAATTATTCACTCATTTTCTTCCTTATATAGACTAGAAGGCTCCTCAGATTATCTTAAAGTGTCACAGATGAACCATTTTAAGGTCTTTTCTCATCAAAATTTAAAGTCAAATTAAAATTAAAAAGAGGTTGCTCCAGTAAGAAAAAAAAAACAATTCCATCAAAAACTGGGCTAAGGAAATAAACAGACAATTCTCAAAAGAAGATATACAAATTGCCGATGAACATATGAAAAAATGCTCAACATCACTAAGGATCAGGGAAAAGCAAATCAAAATCACAGTGCGATACCACCTTACTCCTGAAAGAATGGCCATAACCAAACAATCAAAAAACAGTAAATGTTGGCATGGATGGATCGGGGAACACTTCTACACTGCTGGTGGGAATGTAACTGGCACAGCCACTATGGAAAACTGTGTGGAGACTCCTTAAAGAACTAAAAGTAGATCTACCATTTGATCTAGCAATCCCACTACTGGGTATCTACCCAGAGGAAAAGGAGTCATTACATGAAAAAGATACTTGCACATGCATGTTTATAGAAGCACCATTCGCAACTGCAAAATCATGGAACCAACCCAAATGCCCATCAATCAACGCATGGATAAAGAACCTGTGAGATATATATATACACACACCACTTATATATGCATGATGGAATACTACTCAGCCATAAAAAGGAATTAATTAACAGCATTTGAGCCACCTGTATTAGACTGGAGACTATTATTCTAAGTGAAGAGAAACTCAGGAATGGAAAACCAAACATTGTATGTTCTTGCTGATAGGTGGGAGCTAAGCTATGAGGATGGCAAAGGTGTACCAATGATACAATGGACTTTGGGGACTTGTGGGGAAGGGTGGGAGAGGGGTAACAGATAAAAGATTATAAATAGTGTTCAGTGGATACTGCCTGGATGATGGGTGCACTGAAACCTCACAAATCACCACTGAACAATTTATTCATGTAACTAAATACCACTTGCACCCCAATAGCCTTTGGGGACAAAAAGAGATTGCTCCAGTGAGATGCAAAAGAAATACCTATAATAATTATTCCCCTTTACAGACTTTTTGAAGGCTGTATTTTGATGACAGTGGTTCTCAAACCTATAGAAACAAAGGATAATTTTCTGTAATCTTAGAGAACGTGTCATCAATCAGGATCTGACTGGCCTCAGAGGACTCTTAAATTGGGACAATGTGAGGAGGTTTTATTTACAAAGACAGAATTGTGGACAAGAGGTATGAGTTCCATGAGGTTTGGTGCAAAAGATAGTAAGAGTGTTCCAACAGCCAAGACCCGAAAGACAAGAGTAGGGAGGGGGCTCAGAAGGAGGGAAAGTCCCAAAGTACCAGAGATAGTCTCCTTTGGAAGAGCAAAGGTTTTGTTGAGGACTTAGTCAGGATAAGGAACCCTCACAGGAAGGAACTCAAGAGAATAAATGGGCTGGGAGTGGTGGCTCATATCTGTAATCCCAACACTTTAGGAGGCTGAGGCAGGCTGATCACCTGTGGTCAGGAGTTTGAGACCAGCCTGACCAACATGGTGAAACCCATCTGTACTAAAAATACAAAATTAGCCAGGCTTGGTGGTGCAAGCCTGTAATCCCAGCTACTCAGGAGGCTGAGACTGGAGAATATTCTCCAGGAGAGATAACTGGGAGGCAGAGGTTGCAATACTGAAATTGCACTATTGCACTCCAGCCTGGGCAACAAGAACAAAACTCCTTCTCAAAAAAAAAAAAGAGAGAGAGAGAGAAAGAAAAAGAGAGAGAATAAATGCCTGACCTCTGGCTCTCCTCTCCCTCTCTTCTCCTGCCAAGGCTACAACTTGTCTCACCAAAATGGTTAGAAAATACACTGAAATCTAACACACTAAAGCTTAGAGTAGATGCACAGGTCCAGCCCCAGAAACTGAGAGTGGAGCAAAGAATGTTGGAAGGTAGATCTATCTAATGGGGACAAAGGACACCTGCCATATCTTCATTTCTGAGACAAGACCGCTGAAGTTCAGAGATTAACACCTTGAGTGGTAGACATACCCTAGAATGTTTATATAATCATTTCACACTATTTCATTCACTGTCCTATGCTTACTCCTGACCTACAAAGAAAATATTAGATCTATTATGTACATCTAATATTACTCTTTCAGGATAATATTGAACTGTCATCACTATTCATTACTGAAGACTTAAGAAAATACTTTTAACTAGTTCTTTGTATACCCATAACAGAATATATTCTTATGCCAATAAGAAATCCATATATATACATAAACACCAATTTTTCTCTATAATCTAAAACTCTGGCCTTAAATTTTCCAATAATATATGTTATGGCTGAAAATATTATCATCACAATTATACGACAAGAATATCTATGTAATTGGTTTATTTAAAGACAGAAACTTTATTAGAAGCTCAAGGTATTGCAAAATCATGAGTAGCAAATATGTCTTCTGTTCTCTTTATGATTCACAGTTTATGTGTCTATAGTTTTACAACCAATGTCACCAAACCTATTGTTATATGGCTCACGATAAAGCAATTCATTAGCTAATATTTCCGTGTCTTTTTCTGACTTTCAAAAAATGAGATTGAGAGTTACCTGACACTTGCTACATTCCCATAACTAGTATATCATTTATTCTAGTAAATGAATAAGCACTGTTAAGTATTTCTGAAGTTTTGTTTCTAGGAAAAATTACCGGTCTAAACCTCTTGCAAACTAATGCATATATCTCACAGAAAATACGTAAAGCCACTCTTTCCTGAACACTGCAGTGTATGTGCTTGAATAGTAAGTGCATCTACCAATAATTAATAAGCTCATCTACCAATCAAATCTTCCTAGGTAATATAATTCTTTTTTAAGACCTTGATAATTTCATTCATTGTTATGAATTACAAAACTTAGTCTTATGTTACATCCTTATCCCCAGGGCATCTACCAACCCACGGTTTGCATGTATCGTCCCTTGAATCTCTCAAAGTCAGCGTGTCCTAAGTTGACTACACCATTTCTTTAGCCTGCCCAGTGGAGCCATCATCTAGACATCTGGGTCAGTCTGTACTTTGGATGTCATCCTTAGCATTTAAATCTTCTTCATCTTCCTTGTTTGAATCCTGTCAATTCTAATTCCTTTTTTTCTATTTCCTTTATCCCATCATCCCAAAATTAGCTTATCCTCATTGTTTTTATACTGGGTCACTATAAGAGCCTGCCAATTAGTATGTGGGCATCTCCTTCTGCCCCTACTGATCTATTCTCCATATTTGGGCCCAAATGTTATATTTTTTAAAGTCAATCTATCTGATAACAAAGCTTTCTCTTTTTAATTTTCTTATTTGGGACATTCATGGTCTGACATCATCTCTCTCTTTTCTTCCTGGACTGGCAAATCTTGTTGAATAAATGCACTTTTCCAAATGTGCTCAAATTACTACCTTTCTTCCTGCAGTATCTTCCTCCTCTTTCTTCCCATGGCCAATGTGTAGTTGAAATTTTGGATTCACTCTAGTCCTTTCCTCTTCCAGTGATGGTTCCATGAATGCCCAGTTGTTCCTCACGTGTGATAACACAGGACTTAGAACCCACCAGCACATGGCCACAGTCAATACACAGTTCTGCTGGACATGTCCATGTCACCTATAGCAGGGCAAGCTCCGGAATGCAGAGGCTTTTCTGGAGGACCCCAGCAGCTAATTTAGCAGCTGAATATATCTGCCAATCAATGAATGCAGTTTGATTGTATCCTTTTCCTTTTTTTTTTTTTGTCATGTAGCTGGAAGACTTGCCCAGTTGCTGAAGGACAGTGGCAACCGGAAAGCGTTCGTGAAGAAAAACTCAACAATATTATGATAATTATTGAATTCTAGCCTGGAGCTTGGCCATAACAGAAAGCAAATATGGTCAACCTAGTTAAGTTAATGGAACCTTAATTAAATTGAAGAGAAACTCTGGTGTCTGTCACAAGTGCCATTCTGACTGTGGTGGGGAAACTGTCAGGGGGAGCTGTTGGTGTGACCCTTGGGTTGCCATGGAGTGGATCACAACCTTATCTGAACTGGACCAAGAGAAGACATAAGAATTAGGAAACAAAGTGAAATAATGTATGTTTATACAAGTAAAGGACAAGAGAAATAATGATATGGAAATTAAATATTTTAGTGCCAAGGCTTGAATTTACTAAAATTAAATTTTGATGAGACTGTAATTTCTACTCCACAGAGCAATTACAACAATAAGTACAGAGTGGTTTAACAATTTTTAAATATCTGTTTTGCTTTAAAAAGTACTTCATTAATTCGCTTACAAATGGATATGAATGTCGTCAGGCAATTCCTGTCCCAAAATAATACAAAGTTCCACCTTACAGGATAAAGGCTTTTTATACGCAGAGAGTTTATTGTTTAGACACTATGCTTACTTCATCTTTACTTTATCATTTCCTTGTCAATCTAAATCAAGAAGTTTACAGGTTAGAAAAAGCAAGAGTGAAAAAGGACCAAGACATAGTGAGCAGTGGCTACAGGACAAAAACTATCACATTTTTTTTTCTGTTTTAAGCCTAAAATCATCCTAAAATAGAAGCAATCATTCTTTTTCCATTTTACAGATAATAAAATTGAGGCTCCAAAAGATTCTTTTGCAAAGAGATACAGCTACCAAGTGGCAAAGTCAGGACTGACACCCAGGTCTCTGAGCAAAATGCCCATGTTCTCTGCACGGCAATATCTGCCAGGGAGTTGGTTATACTCTCCTAAATTCCTGGTAAATTGCAATACTCTCGACAGAAACTTGTCAACCAAGTATTATGTCTTGAGTGACATATATATGCAAAGAAGGACAAAATAAACGGAATTTTTGTTTAGGAAAATTAAAACGGCAAATTGTGCTGTTCAGGACTCATTCACTCCCTTCTTCAAAGTGCATGATATTTGGAAATGTTCAATAGCACATATTTACAGTATGGCCTCCATAAAATTACTACTATCTTACAATGCAAAACCGGCAAGACTCATAAACCATAGGCTAATTGAGGAAATTAGAGTGGTTCAAACATAATACTGAAGAATTTTCCTGAAGCATTTACAGCAATGGCAACCATCGACATTTATTAAGTGCTTATATCAAGCACTGCTCACAGTCTTTCATGTGTATTTACATATACAATTTAGCTAAAATAAAACAAAAAGTATTAAACATAAGTTATGAAAAAAATTTAGAGAAAAAAGTAGAATTGTTCAGTGCATACGATATGCCAAAATTAACTCTTAAATAGGCAACAAATCAAAGAAAGCATAAAGGGTGAATATTAAACTATTAAAGAGACTAATCTGATTTTGGAAGCTTAGATGAAAGTATTTATAAAATATTCTATACATTGTACTAATAATTTAAATCTGTTTCATAAGCAATCATTTACCAATCATCTCCTATATGATGAAGTTTTACTGATGATGATGAAGATACATTGAATAAAACAGGGCTGAAATCTTTATGTCAGATCACATACACATAATTCACCAAGAGCAACATGAAATGAGTCACGGCAAGATGTGTCTATTGCATAGTTATTAAAATAGCATAGCAGTTCTGCATACATTTGTGAGAATAAAAGCAGCAGCTGTTTCACCATGTTCATAGTTAATCAAGGAGTGTTAATTTTTAGCCATATATGGGTACAGTATTAAATAGATTCAGGCAAAATGCATAGAAAATGGGTACAGGTTAGGGCCTTATTTTAGAGGTCTATTAGTTATATAATGCACAGGGCTAAATAAAAATCTATAAACAGACTTATAACAATGTTACATTGTGTTAAAAATTTAGGATTCTTATTCTCTAAAGAGCTTACAGTGTCATTAGAAAAAGTCATAAGACAATATAGCAAAAACAGCATCTGATATTCAGATAATACTGGAAGGAGATGGTGAAAACTACCAACAAAGCTAAAAATGTTATCAGCCTCACTTACATACTTTTTAAAAAAGTTACAGGGGTGGCAAATGAAAAAAGTAAAATCCACTTTTTCCTACTTACTTTGCCTGTTTAATATAGAAAAAGTAAAGTTGTTAATAATCAGGTTTAATAATGCCAACAACTGCCAAACAAAAGTTTGTAATGGTTTAAAATGGTTATGATGTTCAGGGAAACAGCAAGATTAAAAGTAGCATCTACATTATAATCCTGATTTTTTTTAAAGACAAAACTCTGTACCTGTCTATCATATCTCTCTAGCTAGCTAGCTAGCTATCAATCATCTATGACTTCACTCTACAGTGATTACTCCTGGGCATGAGTGATTATCATGAGTGATTATCTAGACTTTATACTTTTGTCAAATTTTCCATAAGGGCATGTCATAGTTTTATAATTAGATATATTTTTAATGCAGAATACAAAAAAAAATTAGTTTAGGGCATATGATGATCCTTTGGTTCTTCTAATGAATATTTTATTTTTTAAATTCCTTTTGCAGTAAGTCATGAAAAGAAGTACGTTGTACTCAGAATTGACAAAAATGTAATGTGGTGCAAAAATAATAATGAATTTATCAAGAATCATTAATTTGAAACACATAAAACACAGACTCGCACTTTGAGAGGCCGAGGCAGGTGGATTACTTGAGTTCAGGAGTTCGAGACCAGCTGGCCAACATGTGAAACCCCCTATGTCTACTAAAAATACAAAAGTTAGTTGGGTGTGGTGGCGGGTGCCTGTAATCCCAGCTGAAGCAGGAGGCTGAAGCAGGAGAATTGCTTGAACCCGGAAAGTGGAGGTTGCAGTGAACTCTCATGCCACTGTACTCCAGCCTGGGCAACAAGAGTGAAAGTCCATCTCATAAAAAAAAAAAAACAGACTCTACAAATTTACTACGTTTAAAGTTATAAAAAGAGCTGAAATGGATTTCAAATTAATGTTTTAATGGTATGCAAATGAGTCACATAAGTGGAATTTTTAAAACTGCAATACATCTGAAAATCTATAAATACATTTTTATTTCATTAAGCCAAAGTTGTGTTTAGAAAGTTTGTCACTGTGATACTAGTTTTCCCATTTAATGTCAGCGTATGCGGACACTGCACTTACGGTGTTGTCCCACTTTGGCTCTAAGGAAGCCTGGGTGAGCCACAAGAGAGCAGGTCTTAGGCTCAAAGACCAAGAAACTATCTCAGAACTGTCTTTCTCATCAAGTACACTATTAATTCTATTTGCTCCATTACTAAAACTCTGAAACCTCTCATGATGCGCAATTTTAAAATCTTTACAAATGTAAGGCTGCACATGGATTATTTTATATCATACATATGACATTTAGTATAATTATAATCAATAATCGATTTTTCCTCAGGCCATGCCACTTTTCAGGAGAAACAAAAACAAAATATGAAAGTGTAAGTGTGTCACTCAGCAATACTCACGAAGTTTACTTCTCCACCGGGAACAGATCTTTGTAAAACACAAATCTGTACAAATTTATAGAATTTCCATCTTGGTATCTGAGTCTCTAGTAAGATCCACATTCCTGTGGCTCAACCCAAACTTCCTCGGAGCTAAAGTGGGACTTTGCAAGTGCAGCGTTCACATACTCTGACAACAAACTGCTAAACTACTATGACAGTGACAATCTTTCTAAACACGAGTTTGACTTAAAGAAATAAAAAATATATTTATAGGTCTCCAGGTGTATGTTCGTTAAAAGTTCATACAAGAAATGGAACATGTATGTAACACTCACAGTAACTAAAGGCTTTGGTGATATCCTTCAGGTTTTATAATGTACTATAAAACTACACTTTTAAAGCTTATTTCTTTTTAATTATTTTGCTTGTTTGTTTGTTTGCCTGCTTAGACACAGGGGCTCGCTCTGTTGCCCAGGCTGGAGTGCAGTGGCAAAATCATAGCTCAGAGCAGCCATGAATTCCTGGCCTCAAGGAATCCTCCGCCTTGGCCTCCCAAAGCACTAGGATTACAGGCATGAGTCACTGAGCCTGGCCTCTTTTTAATTCTGTAGCTCCAATATCCTTAATTTGTAAATAATATTTATGGTCATCAATGAGACGGGAAAATAAAACTACAAATAAAATCTTTCTTTTATTTGGCAAGATCAAAAGTATCATGTTTTGGGTAATAACTTATATAGTTTGAAATTAATAAGAGACAGTTGAAGGAACACAGAAAAAAATAAGAAAGGTTATTCTCACCCTTTTAACTCAGAGCAATCCAGTTTATTTTAACAGGGTAGCAGGGCTGTTGATTTTTCATACGTTCCACATTATGCCATAATGCCATTAGAAGAAATACTTATCTGTGAATATCTTATGTGTTGATAAGCACTCTCTACAATGACAATGAAAAATTCACACTGTGAACACTAGAACTGATTATGATGCAATACTTGTCCTAACATATAAGCTATAACATATAAGGCTATGTGCTACTCGGAACATTTTACTTAATCTATTTGTATAATTTTCCCAAATGACACCAGTTGATGCCAAGTACAGTGAAGTATCTCCTGTTTCTGTTAAGAAGCAATGCTGCTTCTATTAAGAAAAAGGTGGCTGGATACCATCATTCTCAACAAATTGACCCAAGAACAGAAAATCAAACACCATATGTTCTCACTCATAGGCAGGTACTGAACAATGAGAACACATGGACACAGGGAGGGGAGCATCACACACTGGGGTCTATTGTGGGGGACTAGGGGAGGGACAGAGGGGGATAGGGAGTTGGGGAGGATAACACAGGGAGAAATGCCAGATATAGGTGATGGGGATGGGGGCAGCAAACCACATTGCCATGTATGTACCTATGCAACAATCCTGCATGTTCTTCACATGTACCCCACAACCTAAAGTGCAATAATATATATATGATAAATAAATAAACTAAAATGCTAATATATTCATTGTAAAAAAAAAAAAAAAGAAAAGAAAAGAAATAGGTGGCTGGGTGTGGTGGATCATGCCTGTAATCCCAGCACTTTGGGTGGCTGAATCAGGTGGATCACATGAGGTCTGGAGTTGGTGACCAGCCTGACCAACAGGGAGAAACCCCGTCTCTACTAAAAACACAAAATTAGCTGGGTGTGTGGTAGTACATGCCTATAATCCCAGCTACTCAGGAGGCTGAGGCAGGAGAATTGCTTGAACCCAGGAGGTGGAGGTTGCAATGAGCCAAGATAGCGCCATTGCACTCCAGCCTGGGCAATAAGAGCAAAACTCCACCTCAAAAGAAAAAAAAAAGAAATAGGTTTATATCAAATTTTTCATATTAGTATTTCTTTTTAAATCTCATCCTCAAACTTTATGTCATTAACATGTCATAAGTTTGAGTCAGACCTACTTATTCTAAATCAATTTCTACTCTGATTTTGGGTTATAGAGTCTCTTCCACCCACATAACCTATTATAAATTCTGGTATCCAGACACAAATAAACCCACTTCAACTTAGTTGCTTTCTTTAGTCTCTAAATTGACAATGAATCATTAAAAGTTTTTTTCTATTTCAGTCTTTGAAAGTTGCTTGAAATTGTCTGAAGAAAAAAAGTGAGCATGAATATTTCACTAACTCATCTTATTCACTCTTATTTCGGTTGAGACCAAGCACCTTCAAGGCAGTATGTCCACAGACCTATTCACTCTTATTTCACAGCAAGGTAAAATGTCAACCATTCCAAACGAGAGACAGAATTTCACTGTTTTAAAATACGTTGAGGATAAAAGAGTTAAATGTCTTATTTACAAAAATTCTTCCCACAGCCAATTTATATTTAACCTACAGCCAATTCATACTTAACCTAGATTCACTGTACTGCAACTTACACCTCATTTCCTGTTGTATGCCCTTGGAAATGAAGAACAGGAACAGCTGCCTGGCACTTTTACATTCAACATAAAAGCCCCTAGTTACGTTTCTAACTTGACTTTTCTTTCCCAATCTAAGTCAGAGTTGTGTTCCTGCAGGCTTGTCACTTGTCCCTCCTGAATAATTGTTGAGTCCTTTTTTCCCAGTACTGCTACAATTGCTCACCCTCTGAACTGGAAAGAGAGATAAAGGTCTGATAACATTAATGATGATAGGGAAAGTCTGTTGTTCTCTAACAAGCATGCATTTTTTTTAATTGAAAGTGTTATAATGCTTAACACTATGCCAAAATATTATCATTTAAAAAAAAAATCTCTTCTTTACCCACCAAAAAGAAAAGAAAAGAATCCTATTAAAACCTGATATGCAATGTCACTTTCTACAAGTATTCTTACAAAGTGCATGATTGCATTAACAGAAAAACCTACTATCCCTTTTTCCTACCTATAGTGGATTAGGAATAATGGCAACTCTATTACAAGATCATTGTAAGAATTTCAGATACTGTAAAGCAAACTTCTACCACATAGGAAGCACTGAATAATTATTTTTATCTGTGCTCTTTGAATTACAGTGTGAATGTTTGTACAATGTAGTCATGTCTAATCTATGTTTAAATTGCACAAAACAATTAGTTTATGTTAATAAAGGCAAACATTTTTCTGAACAGTTCTTCTAACACTGAAGAGACATGAAAATCTTTTGATTTACTGATTACTTTATTGATTGAGAGTATAATACTGAGGACAAAAAGAAAAAATAAGAGGCAACCAGCATGCACATTAATTTTATAAGATGTTCATTTGCATACACAGGTGATTGTAAAAAAGAATACACATTTTGTAAAATGGTTAAAAATTAGCTAAGATAATGTTAGACACATGCATTTGAAGTTTCTATTCAGAATGCAAGCATAACTACAAACCATGCCTGCGATTCTGGATAAAATAAAATATAGCCAAGCAAAATTTAGGTCAATCTAATTTTCTCATTCTCAGGCAACAACAACCAAAAACAAACAAACAAAACCATCAATACACATCTTGCAAAACAAAAGAGGGAGAAAGCCACTGATCGGGAAAGAGAAAACCTTTACAAAGGCTCATCATTCACATGTAATTTACGGACTTAGATGCTTCTTTTCTTTTTACACCTTAATACAGAGAATGGAAAGTGTCACTACAGAAATCGGTCCAGCCCTCTCGAGTTTAAGGTTGTCCTTCTTCCTAGAACATCACAGTCCTACCATTTTAACAAGTTATGTCCAAATTGCTGGAAGAAACATCCTTTACACTTTTCTGTAAAAAGTCACTCTCCTCAAATCAACTTCAAGTTCAGAAGGTAGAAGCCTTTGTTCTTCCCGGATCTCCAGATATTCCTTTTAACATAGCACAATACTGTAGACAGTAATTATCATGGCTAGCAATGTTAGTCATGCTATAGTTTATCTCACTTTCAAATTTTACAATTTGGAAGCAAAAGTTATCACAAGTTAGCTATGAATGAAAGTTTAACTTATAGTTCCACTATTTCACTAACTATAATGTCCCTCGAACATAAAAGAAATTCTTCTCTAGTTTCATCTCAGTAGCATTTTGTTACATCGACAGCAGTGAGGAATAATCCCCAAACACCATTCTCTTTCCTTGTTAAACATACATTTTTTCTTATTCTCTGTTTCAACATGGGGAAAAATCACCTGTCACAGCAGATTGAATACTGCTAGGTTTAAGGGATATCAACGTTGGTATTGATGAGTGTCTTATTGTAGTCTTAAGCCCTATTCTTTTAAGAAATCAAATATTGAGGGTTAAAGGCTTTTTTTTAGCATTGCAACGGGGTTAATGCTAATATAAGGTAATCTTTGTGTGTGGTGATGTATATATTAATAATTCTTCTTAAGTATATTTCCCTCTTCAAATTTAAAGCCATAATTACAAGCTTTCATTTCATGTGTTTTATATAGTTTGGGTCTTCTAACTTTTTGAGCCCTGTAATAAATTCACAATAGTTTTTGTTCACATCAGATAACATCCAATTTGTCAACATTTATCTTTTTTTTTTTGAGATTGCTCAGCTACATTTATTAAGTTGAAATTTGGAGGCCTTGATATAATACTTTCATGTAATGCTTTAAGAGAATCCTTTTGCCTTCAGTATTTTCTAAGCATTTCTATTTTCTTTTATTCGATGTGAACAAATGATTGAGATGTATTTAATCTCAGTTTTCACTGGTCAAGATTTAATTACATTTTGTGATATCAACTTCATCTGAAATGTCTGTGAAATTTATACTTCTTCCAACAGTTATTAATGAGTCTGAATGCATTACCTTCGCTGTTTTATTGATCCTTAGTGTCCTTCCCCTTCCCTGAATGCCAGTGTTACTTCTCCATGCTGTTAGTGCAGTCCTTCCTCCTTCACCAATCATAAAATACCGCCCTGTTGTCTTTCCGACAGTCCCCATCCCAACTTATTCTCCATGATGTTATCAGAGTATTTTTCTAAAGTACCATTCTGAATTACCATTTAGACTTACCTGAATAAAAACATAGAGGACACCACTCTAATTACAAATGAAGAAAAACTCCTTAACAGGGAACAGTAACCTCTGACACATTCATACTCTTCTATCATCTTATTTTACCATATTTTACATGCACCCAATATATCTGTTATACTCACACCCTCATTCTCCACAAAACAGCAGACTTCCTCAGGCATTTCCACAAATGCATGCCCTTCACAACCTGCAATGTTCTCCAGCTGTTCATGAACCTCATGTTTGCTTCAAAGATCACTGTCACCAAAAAGCTTTCTGAGCCAGGAAGTGATCGCGTTTCCTTTCACTAGCTCTCTTTGCTTCCATGACTTTCACAGGTCAGCATGCCATTTTGGTTTTTTTTTTTTTTTTTTGAGACGGAGTTTCACTCTTGTTACCCAGGCTGGAGTGCAATGGCGTTATCTCGGCTCACCGCAACCTCTGCCTCCTGGGTTCAGGCAATTCTCCCGCCTCAGCCTCCTGAGTAGCTGGGATTACAGGCACGCGCCACCATGCCCAGCTAATTTTTTGTATTTTTAGTAGAGACGGGGTTTCACCATGTTGACCAGGATGGTCTCGATCTCTTGACCTCGTGATCCACCCGCCTCGGCCTCCCAAAGTGCTAGGATTACAGGCGTGAGCCACCGCGCCCGGCCCATTTTGGTTTTTTAATTTTTGCATTTCTACTCCTCATCACCTCCCACTTTTCAACCCCAATCTGTATAAACATTTACTTAGTAAATAACTGACAATACTTATTAAGTATGTATGATACATGAGTCAGTGTTCTGGCACTGGGGCTTTATCAACGGACAAAATGCATCTTCATGGACCTTCTAGTCTGGTTGATGAATGAATGAAACTCACAAGCTAAAGTATTGTTGATTTTCAGATTTTATATTCAAAGATAAATTTCACTAAATTTCTTTTCAAATATCTAATTTTAGGGAAGATAAAAACAATAAAACTAAAAAAAATAATATTATATTAATCCAAAGAGACAATCTTATATGTGAATGATAAATGTGCACCATACTTCTTATTTTTCTATTCTTGACCTAAGAATACTTTCAATGAAACTAATGAAATGCATTTTTAATATAAATGGCCCAAGATGGCTTTTCTTCTCTATATTTAAAAAATTTGAAAGCAGTTTGCACCAATTTAAATAGCAGATCCCATTTTCCTCAACTTGGGATCAACAGATTGTATTCAGGTATATTGCTATACTATAAAAAACAATATTTTTGGCCACAGAGACATGTTGATGTGTAATAAAGGATTCACAATTTTCCCCATGATTTAGGCCTTCTGGTTTCATTTTTTGGAATGTGGGACGCTATGGCATCTGTCCATTCAATAACAATGAGTAGAAATTATCAATGGTTGATTGCAGCCAATTTTAGTTTTGTGTATTTTTTTTTTTGTCCTTTGCATGCAAAATTCTTTTTTAGAGGGCAAAATTAGTAAAATGTACATAAAACACATGTTGCCAGTTTAGTAAGCTAACTTCTTCTCTCTAGAAGTTAATATATTTTCCATTCAGAATTGAGACATTATTTTTAAAAGTAATAACAAAACTTCTCTACTATATTAACAGAATTTTCTAAAACCAGTATTGCAAATGTTATATTACAATATTATTTTGAG
The DNA here is from genome assembly GCA_028533165.1 of Leontopithecus rosalia. Taxonomy (NCBI): domain Eukaryota; kingdom Metazoa; phylum Chordata; class Mammalia; order Primates; family Cebidae; genus Leontopithecus; species Leontopithecus rosalia. The sequence goes on from CM052648.1 coordinate 188,520,264, forward strand.
GTAGCACAATTATTTTCAATCTCCTTTCCTTCCCTTTTCATCTTATTTATATTCTTTCTTCAGTTCTTTTGTGTTCCTCATCTTTTTTCTGAATTTTGAAATATACTTAAGAAGCAGAGGACCCACATGATAGTACAATTTAATTTATTAGGAAAAAAACCCCAGGGAATTCAGACTGAAAATTCCATCAGTTTGGAATGTATTTACAGTTTTGTCTTAAGCATTTCTAAATAGAGTTTGTCACTGTGAGATAAGACAATACTTCATTTTCAAGCTGAGTCTTTCTGGCTAAGTCCTAGTTTGAATACGTTCTGTAGTTCATGAAATTCCAGGAATAAGAAGAAATAAACTGCCCCCAAATATTGTATAACAAAACACAAGTTCTTCAAAATACAAATAATAGTAAACACATAAATCATGACCTTTTGAGCACCTATGTATGTCAGGAATATTATGTTTTCTCTTTTTTTCTTTTGAGATGGAGTTTCGCTCTCGTTACCCAGGCTGGAGTGCAATGGCGCGATCTCGGCTCACCGCAACCTCTGCCTCCTGGGTTCAGGCAATTCTCCTGCCTCAGCCTCCTGAGTAGCTGGGATTACAGGCACACACCACCGTGCCCAGCTAATTTTTTATGTTTTAATAGAGACGGGGTTTCACCATCTTGAGCAGACGGTCTCGATCTCTTGACCTCGTGATCCACCCGCCTCGGCCTCCCAAAGTGCTGGGATTACAGGCTTGAGCCACCGCGCCCAGCCCAGGAATATTATGTTTTCTCTTTAATAAATACCTAAAAATTAGTCTCATTTTAGAGAAACCAAGCCTTAGAGAGCCCTACATAACACAAGTCCCATGACCTGGAAATTGCAGACTTAGTAGTCCACCTTGGCTTGCTCATCCCCCAAAGCCTATGTCCTTAAACACTGTAGATCCACTGCCTTCTACTTAGTACCTAATCCACACACAGTAGATCAAGGGAAGCCTTGCAAAAATGACTGCGGCATCAGACATTTGCTGTAGTGATTTTAACACTCCCTGTAGGGATGTGAAAGCATGAATTACAAAATCATAAAGTATTATGTTGGTTTAGTCACAGACTTCTCTCATTGTGCCCTATTTATGGGTTCTCTTATGGCACTGGCTCAGCAGATCCCTTGTAGATACTGATATGAATGTGACATACCTGTAAATGAGGTGATATGTGGAAAAGTGCTCACTGAGCTCAAGGCCACATACATGGTTTACACTCAGTAAACACCAGTTTTCTTGAATCTTTTTTTTCCCTCATATATTTGAACATGGGAATGATGAAGTCAGCTTTTCTACATCCATTTCCCCAAACACCACCATCATTGCTTAGAAGCTAGAAGTTTGCACTCACAATTCACATTTACAAATAACTCTATAAAAGGCTTGTTTTACTTAGAATAAATCTTAGGGTAGGAGATCTATGGACTGATTATTAGGTGCCTTAAGAATAGAAACTGCTGAATTGACACAAGAACAGAAAATGAAACACCATATATTCTCACTCATAGGCGGGTGATGAACAATGATAACACATGGACACGGGGAAGGGAGTACCACACACTGAGGTCTATTGGGGGAAATAGGGGAGGGACAGCAGAGGGGAGTGGGGGAGGGATGGCATGGGGAGAAATGCCAAATGTGGGTGAAGGGGCAGAAGGCAGCAAAACACACTGCCACGTTTGTACCTATGCAACTATCTTGCATGTTCGGCACATGTACCCCAAAACCTAAGACACAATAAAAAGAAAAAAAAAAGAATAGAAACTGCTGATGTTAAAATGTGTTAAGCCAAAGAATACAGATAATGTGAAAAGTGCATTATGATGAAGTCAGTGGATGAAAGCAAAATAGCAACAGTGGGGGGTCAAATGTTTTTCAGATTCCCTTTACTTTGTAGAGAGAGACAAACATAACAGCAATGACAACAAAAAAAATCAGGTGAAAAATCTGTAGAATTTCAGTTACAGATTTTGTGACTAATTACGGTGGAAAAAGAGCTATGAATGAGAAAGCAAAATAGAAGATGGAAAAAAGAAAAACTATTGAAAGAGGAAGAAAACAAGGATGAAGAAAGAAAGAAAAAGAAGAAAGGGGAGAGAGGGAGGTGCTAATGATTATACCGAAGAACCAAACTATGTCTAATTCTTCTTTTGTAATCTCTGCACTTCAGGAGCATACAGTTGATATTTTTTGGCAGATGGAAATATAGAACTAAAAAGGAGAGAAAAGAGAAAGACACAAAGAAAAACTAAGCTCAGTGTGGTCAAAGGTTTTCTCTCAGGTGTCATTTACAATTGCACTTTGCCTGGCTTCTGTGAATATGAAAATTAAAGACTGAGCAAAGCAGACACTGTACCAACTTGAATCATTTTACTGTTGTACTTTTACTGTTACTATTATCATATCATTTTTCAGAAGTTCTGTCATGATTTACACTCATGGAATTAAATAAAATGAGTTTAAACATAGTAAACTACACTAATTTTAAATAGAAATAAATGAGTCCTTAAACAACAAATTTAATGAAATTTAGTGCGTACTGTTATAGTTATAGTTTACAATGGTATAAACCATGCATTTGCATCTGAACCAGGCATTTGCATCTGAATTAATATAACAAATATAGTTTACTATATTTAATATATGATGCATTATATAATGTATCATGTAGTATACATTAATGTAGAATTATATTATAAGCCAGGCATTTGCATCTGAATTAATAAACTCTCATAACAAGTATACTTTATTGTATTTAATATAATATATAATACATTACATAATCTAACATATAAGATGTATTTTATAATTATATAATACATCTGAGATTATATAATATATAATACAACACATTATATTTTCTTTGTAATAAAATATATTATATAATTATATAATACATATAAGATATTATAATTATACATGATATAATATGTGATATAGTTTATAATATAGTTTACTATATTTAAATATAGAACAAGTAATTTCTAAGTTGCTAATGAAATAACATCCAACTCTTCCTCTTAGCATTAGTTGGTTTAAGTGAGAGTATGATGTCTCTTACTCAAATAATAAGCTATAGATAATTGAGACAAAGCCTTTTGTCAGATAACATCCAGAACTTATTTTAACAATGAACTATCTTATACTAATTCAATTTCCTCAATCGCATTTCAAAGAAATTAGTTTGTATAATCTCACTGTAAGTCCTACACAATCTGTCAGTGTAAATGTCCTTAAATAACACTTGCTTTCATTTGCTTTTCTTACTTCAACAGATTTTCCTACACATCAATACAAAACACGAAGGTACACCACATACATACCATTAAGATGTTTGTTAGGGAAGCATTGAGAACGCTAAGAGTGCCATTTGCTGTCACAGAATTCTAGACATTCTAAATGATTGGATGTAATTATATCATTAAAACACTGTCTCATAGCTAATTTTCCTTCTGAGGTACCCATGCATAGAAAGTATAGCACTAAGACATCTTCCAGATATTTCAGAATAGATTAACTGGTGTACTAGGATGATGTCAATTTGTTTGAAAACATTTAAAAGAAAGGTTTTGAATAGTTGAGCAATTACTAAAGGAGGTTGGCATAACTGTAATACAGTCAGAGGCAATGCTTGGGTAGTGTTCTTATACATGAGAAATTTCAAAGAAATGCAGTAAAAGGCAATAATAATAAGACAGATGGTTTTGGTAGAGCCTTGGCAGCTGTCAATGAAAATATATATCAGTGCATCCACTCCTTACAAGGTTTTCCTAGAAACTTACTGCAGAAAATTAAAATCCTGTCGGGGCCAACTAAATATGTGCCCTATATTGCTGACAATATTCAGTTGGATACGAGCAGATTTTAATTTCATATCCTAATTAACATTGGTAGAGAGCAATTTCAGAAATGTTTCACAAGGATGAACTAAGTCTACTCACTCGCTCTCTAAAATTGGCCATGAACATTTGCATCAACAGCCTTCTGAGTCGCCTTCTTCCTTCCCCTTTCCTCTTCACACAGCCAGCACTGCACCGGTTGAATGAGATGATTCCGAATTACGCTCTGCCTTTCACACATTTCACGGTCTAAATTATATGACTGTCTGTGTATCAGCAGTTTAAGAAACCATCTCTTTTGCCTATGATTTTAGGCAAGAATATTTTAGAAATTTTGTAAAAAGAAGGAAACGTGTGAAACCTCTCCTATGCAAACACCTCAATATAACAGTCTCTTTGGTATAAAAATCCTATTAACAAAAAGTCGCTAAACGGTCTCTTCTCTGATAGATAAAGAGAAGACATTTGTATCAAAGTTAAATGTAAACCATTAGTTGTTTATGTAATGATTTTTGTAATTGCTTTATTTCAATTTGTAACACTCTCCCTATATTTTTCAGTGATTATTCACTTGACATATTACAAGTTAGCTCGCTGTGTAGACACCCCTAGGAAAATATTTTATTACCACAAATAGAAATGACAAAATTAGTCTTCCCCAAACATGACTTTGGGATATTTTTATTTTCCATTTACAGCCTTTATTTGTATATATTTCAGATTGTTAAAAATATCACTAACAATACCAAAATCATATTATTTATAAACTATATCCTTCTATACATTGTGCATGTAGATTTTCTTCTTATAATTTGTGATGTTATAAATCTTAGAAAAATTAAACTATTTTATGCTTATTTTTTTCTGTAACCCTTTTTATATTGTCATTTTTCTATCAATCATTTAAAATTTGCTGAAGCACAGAACTGCTATAGACATACAGTTTCCAGAATGGAAAAGATATGCACCGAACAAGTTCCTTGATGACAAGCTCCATGTTTTTTAGATATCAGTTGCAATACCCAGCATGAGGGTTGGTAGAGAATATATATAAAATAAATGTTAAGGTGTGGAAGGATGGCTGAATGAATAAATAACAATTGCTGAATGTGCTAGACACAATAAAAAGAAAAAGATATTTTTATACAATTCGCATTACTAAATTTTATTAGTTTGAATGTTTGCCTTTAAGACTGAAAATGATCATTTACTTAACAGGACTAAAGAAAAAAATCTCAGTGGAAAGTTGGGTTCACATGAACGGTTATTCAATGACCAGTAAATTCATTCATGCTAGATGGTCAAGCCTTGAGCACCCTTTGGGTAGAAATGGAAAAATCTCTTGCACACAACTGCCTGAAAAATCTCAACTTTGGTATCATTCATTCATGTATTCGATTATTCAAAAATACTTCCTAAGCACTTTATAAATTGTAGCATTGTGCTAACAGGGAATGACCACGGCAGACATAAAAGAAATGGTCCTCGCCCTCTCTGGATGAAAGTAGCTGAGCTGTGCCTATTATTTGAAAGAAGCAAACAAATGGCCCAGAAAACCAGATGAGACTGGATCCAACAGGTAAGCAATATTGATATGAATTCTAGGGAAAATTACAAAAATTTAATGACATCACATTTTTATATGAAACACAACTTGGTCAATTTTTCTGTTAGGATTCTTGCTGGCTTCTGGAAAACAGTAGTGAAAGCCAACTGGCAACCTGCTCAACAGCAGTAACTTTATAAGGTCAAATTACTATTTTGCGGCCTAACATGGATTAAGAACCTTTAAAAAAAATGGCGTCATAATATTCAGGGTGAAAAATCATTAAGAAATATTTGATGAAAACTTTTCATCTTCAAAACACATTTTTATTATTTTGCTGTTCTTCTTTTCTAAAAAATTTTATAATGTTTTCCAGCGCAGAGCGATACCTTCCCTAGGCAAATGCTGAACTCTTTGAACTAAAAGTTCCCTTTGAAGAGTTGTCTCAAAAGTATGGGGGGTGCTGCATTTATGGTTTTGATTTGTAAAACTAAGTACAAATAAAATGAGTCCCTAAACTACAAATTTAATAAACGTTAGTGAACACCATTATAAACCAGGCACTTGCATCTGAATTAATTAATTTAACTCTAATAACATGATGGTTTCAGAGGGGGCAGTGCCTTGCCTAAGAACACACAGGTAAAATGATAGTGCCTGATTTAAATATTGGCCCCTAGAGTCAGTCCACGCACCATGGAGCTGCTTCTATTTTTTGGGCCCAATCCCAATCTCAGTGAATTGTCTAAAACAGAAAATGTAGTTCCATTGACTTCTCCTTCCCTATACCCAGCATAACAGTCAACTTCCACAACCGGCCATTCCCCCACCCCAGTGTCACAATTGTGTCCTCTTCTCTACTTTCCTGGAATTATCTTTCCTAAACAGAAACATGAGTGTCCTTTCTAAAATACCGCCTACAGGTGCCTAGCCCACACTCTTGGCTCTTCTCTTGCCTGTCCACCTTGACCCAGTGAGCGCCCTTCCTGAGAGGCTCAGTTTGTTGTTTTCAAGAAGTTGTTTACTCTCATCTTCTGTCTGGTATGCTCTTAAGTCATTCATTTAAAAACATCTTTAGCATTAGTTATACTCCAGCATTTCCCTAGTGCTAGGGAGACAGAAAATATAAAGATATGTCCTATCCTCCCCAAACCCTCACTTTAGCTCCCTGTAGTGGAAAGTCCTGCACTAGTCCCCAAGCTCCCTGAAGACAGGGAAAGCATCCCTCCACCCTGTGGCACTCATCGCCTCGCCAAGACCTGACATGCAGTGGGTGATCTTAGCAGGCACTTGCACTGGATGTGTTCTTTTTCTCCGTGGGAGAATATCGGTGCACTGTTACACTCTTCTCAGAAGGAGGGCACTTGGAATGTCTGGACATAGCAGCCATTATGAAAGATAATATGTGCATATTAAAATCTTTAGAATTCAATCTGTGCTGAAAATTATGGTGTAACAAACAATGCCAGCGTAACTCAAATTTGTTCATTTGTCTATAAAAGTATGTATATGTATATATCTATGCAGGATTTCTTGCTTTGAACAAGAAACAAATAAAAAACAAAATATTTACTTGTTTATGTAAACAGATAAATTGTGCCTTACATATTTAATCATAATTATTTTGCTTCAAATTACATTTTCTGGGACTTAAGAAATTGAAGACAATAACATGCATCAAAATTTACATACCATAAGTATAGCATAATTTAAGTCACTGAATATATCTCACTGATTTGGAGGGTGACCTAGAAACCTGACAGAAACTAATCGCCCTCAAGTCAAGCAGCTAAAAACAGTAATTGAAATATGTTTACAGAAGTATAATCATCCTTGGTTTATGTTTTTATGAGTCTAATTACGTAACATTGAAAATCACATTAAGTACATTATACTGTTTTAAATTCCATAGGTCACTTCACCATTTTTTAAAGATTTCTGAGAGCTTACTCCCAGATGACATGTGGTCTCCTTAAATTTGCAGATATATCATCAATAATTGCCCCTCAAGTGAACCAAAAACCTATCAATGCTATCAGTGCTTATTATTTCAAACATGTTTTTCTACACGTTATGTCAGTTCCATGCTTACAGCAGAAGCATAGATGATATTTTAGGATGTCCCAGATACTTTTACTCCTTAATAATTGTAAAATAAACACATGCATTCTCCACTCTCCTGGGAGCTCTTTCGCCCTTACAGAAGGATGGAGATGGAGAGACTGTAATATAATAAACAGCAGAGTTTATCTGCCTTCTTCTGACCTTTGCTTTATTTCTATTAGGAAAAAAAGCATGGCTTCAAAATGTCTAACATACATGAGTAATTAATATTAAATTGAGAAATGGGATGCTTTATTCAGTCCTATGTGCAGTTAACCTCAATTAATGATCACAAGAGCAAACGCTATAGAAGTAAAGCATTTTCTACAATCTTGGAAGTCTTGAATAAACATTTTGCAAGTGTCTTCTTAACGAACTGGTAACAACTCTAACTATTGCTGGTCCTGGCCTTCACCTGTGGCTTCTTCAGCCCAGATCCCTAAACCGTATGGGCTGCCAATCATAAAATCATGGAAAAAATACCATGCACCAAATTAAAAGGTCAATCTCAACACCTGTAGGTTAAATAAAAAGTGGAAACATTGTTACTTTAAATATATTCTTACTGTTATTGATAGTTCTAAATAAGATTTTGTAGAGTTATATAGAAAGAAACAAAGAAATATTCAGAAACCTCATCCCTTTTGTAAGGGTTTCAGATTGCAAGCATTCTGAACTAAGCATATAAATCTCAAAGGGACCTAGAGAGAAAAAGCAATGGCTGGGAAGGCACATGCATTTGCGAGGGCTGACCTAGATTCCAATACTAAAGTCTCTGCTGTGCTCCTGGGTTCTGCTACGGACAGTTTTAAAATACTCTTTGGCTTCAGGTAATTTAATGTAGTCACTGATGCTGTGGCTTAAATATTGAGGTTTTCAATTGTGAGAAGGTTAAATACCTGCAGTGTTTGTAAGAACATTAAAAGACTGAAATGTTAAAACAGTCTAGATCAAGTTAAAGAAATTACATTAGAAAAGAACCATAGAAAAGTAACGAACATTCAAACACACCCATTTTTTTAAAAAAAGTTAACTACGTATTTTGCCCATTTCTTAATATTTCACGTTAGAAATAATAAGAAAGTATCATGAGTTTTGAACACCGTTGGATTGTTAATTTATCTTTCAGTATGGTGTAAAATGTGACATCTGGTCAGAAAGGCAAAAAATGTCTATACATGAGGTGATCAAATACACCAAGTTGATAAGAAAAGTTGAAATGCATTTTGAGAATAATTCTTAAAAAAATCACTCCATAATCCCTGACCTACCATTATGATAGTTTCCAATAGAATGGAAATCTCTGCATTTGATTTACCAAATGTTTTTCCAACCAACTACAAGGAATCAAAAACAAAGACTTTTTAAATATCCCTTTTTTTATACCCCAAGAGTTTCAAGGCAGTAAATCAATAACATGTACTTAAAAACTCCTGACTCATGGGCACGATGCTTTATTTCTTTTCTTTCTAAATCATTCTTTTAAATTAAATTGCATTTGCTAGTAGGCACTCTATAGTTCTTCTTCAAACTTAAAACAATTTTTGGCTGGTTCATCTTATTTTCTATTTTGGTGAATTCTGATGTGTTTGAAACTCTAAATATGATCCCAGTAGACACTGATTGAAATTCCAAATACTGACAAGTACTTCTAAACAAACATAATAGTCGATTCATATTGTTATTAATCCCTTCATGACTTATCATCTTTAAATTCAGCTATAAAATATTCAGTATATAAATATGATTATATTGATATGAGAATTTGTTTATTCAGCTTCATAAGACATTTTGTATTGTTGCAAAATATTTTCAATATCTAAGATATAATAGGCACAACTAAATACAAACTATCGCCATGCATAAAAATATACTGTCATGCATTTTTGTGTAATGTTACTACACCTGAATGATCCTGCAAGAACTGATAAAAATCAAAGGAGTAAAAACAAAAGGGTTAACACTTCTAATAAACTGTTCACAAATGTCTAAAATGACACACCAATATATGAAAAATGTTCAATATTGATGAGTATTAGTTTTCACCAAAAGGAAAAATCACTGAGCCAGTAGACAGCTGCCAGTCAAGAAGCACCTGTGAGTTTTGTATTATTCTTTCCACACTGCATTACCTAACTATTGTGATAAAATGGAAAATGTACCAATGATAAATGAACTCAGAATATTTCAATGTGATTCCTTTTACAAATAATAATTTATGTCAGAAGCAAATGTTATCTGGTGAGCTCTAGGTCTCTCTCATTAACAGGCTGTCTGATTTAGGAAAATTACTTTTTTCTCTTCAGGCCTCATTTAGTTTATTTATCAAAGGGGACCATAATGATTGTCTAATTTGCAGGGATATTGTAGAACCTAAATGCTTTTGCAGTCTAGATTTATACCCCACAGGGAACAGCTCACACAGACTACCATATAAATGATTGTACCAAACAACGTTTACAATGAAATCTTTATGATATTTATTGAGATTGCCAAGCCTAAGTAACAGACAGAGAGGAAGACTATAAAAGAAAAGTATATTTATTTGGGAACAGGCATTAGAATGGGAATATAAGTGGGTGTATTCCAGGAGGTAAAGGAAGACAAGAATCTTTAAGGGAAAAATGAGAAGGGTTATATAAGTTGTTTTGAGACAATTATACTTGGCTATGAGCATTAATAACAAGGGTGGCATCAGTCCAAGGTTGGACAGGCAATTGCTGGCCTGATGCACTCACAGAAGTACATATATTTTTGTAAGATTGCAGTGGCCTTTGTGGGTTATGGGTTTTACAGAGTCTTTTGTGGCAGCCGTGTAGTCAGGCATACATGAATGAATCCTCCCTTCATAACCTTTCTCAGCTCCATTTGTCAGGCTTGAAACACAGTGACTCCATTCTAATTCTGACAACTTTTATAAGATTCCTCCATATGAAGGCATATCTGCCTATCTTTTTCCCCTAGAAAATATAAATTTCACTTAGTTTTTCGTTTGTACATTTTCCCCAAGATTTTTCCTACTTTTGGCTCATTAAAACCTGTCTTTCCTTCTCCTGAATTCCTGTACAACAGGGTAATCTTAACTTCAATAGCTCCTCTTGCTATGAACATCAATCGTGAAAGAGGCTTTTACAGAAACACAGGTGACTCAAGAAAAAAAAATATAGCTGAAAAAGGGAGAGATCTTTCTTATCTGTATTTTTCTATTTGCACAACTTTTAGTTGTGATCAAACTTTCACTATACAGGAAAAAAAGGCTCCTTGGATTAGGGGAACAACATGGAACGCTATGCAGTAAAAGAAAAGACAATTTGGAAGTTTACTTCAAGATACGTCTCAAAATGTATCTCCCTGCCTCAGATCATAATACTATGCATAACTGGAAAGGAGGTCAAGAAACCTTACAATACACATCCAAATTGAAATGCTTTTGACTAGATGGTCCTATCCAGGACACACTGTCACTCTTGGAAATAAGTTACTAATAGACCTGTGAATATGTAAACCTGCATATATAAACTTCAAGAATAGGGCTAAGAAATCTTGTTTTTCTGAAATCATAAACTATACATAATTTGCAATGAAAACATATGACTAAAGAAGAAACAACCCACTCTCGGAATTAGAGCCACCTGAGTCACTTTGACACGGGGAAGCAGACTCCATTTTAAAATAAGGTGCAGAGCTTCAGATACGGAATTTTGAGATTCGGCATTTCACATTTCTCTGCATCATCTAGTTTGCAAGGAAACAGAACCCCAATGTCATGCTCACTTCTCATACTGTGGTTAATCAGGCCATGACCTAAATATGTTTTTACCTAGACGTGGACAAGGCTGCTTAAACCACTGTCTTCTCAAGTCACACCATCCCTCCTCCTTGAGCAATCATTGCCTCCTTTCCAAGGATGTCCCTCCTAGTGTCTCCCAACTCGAACAATTACTGAGATAAGCAGTTACTGAAAAGACTCTGTCTCGTGACAGTATCCAATTTGAAGGCATTTGCCACTTCGCTTACACCATATGTACCATTATTCAGCAAAATTTCAAACTCTAGAAAAATCCTTTTCTCCTCCTTCTGAGACACCCACTGCTCACATGAGGTGGGCTCCCTTTCCTGCACGGAAAATTTAAAATGCGAATGTTGCCCTTGGTGTTTTTTGGCTGGTGGCCTTTATCACCTTGGAGAACCGTGAAATGTGGCTTCAATTATTGGAAGACTTATTTTTGCTATCATTAACTGTCTCGTATGATCTGAATATCACACCCACTTTATATCCTCAACATGTCTTTCCCAGATGGAGCTTTCATATAGTCCACCCATACATGTCTCTAGGAAAACAGAATCCATACTCACAGAAAAGTCCTCCAGATTTCTCAATTGCTCCTCATCTCTTTCTTTTGTCTTCATTTATCAACGTTATTCTGTCTCAAGGAAGAAGTAGTTCTACCCCTTTTAAGGCAAATCACTTCATCATAGTGTTAGTCTTATGTCTCTCATTTCTTTTCTCTCTCTCTCTTCTTTCTTCCTCTCTCCTAATTTACCACCTTTCCCCCTTGACTTATGCAAACACTAGGACTGCATCATGCTGCTATTTTCATCTACCTTTCTTCACTCAAATTTTTCTTAGAAAAGAATTTACATTTTCTACACCCACTTCCTTACCAATCCTCTTTCCTGAATGCGATCAAATTGGTCTCCTTCTCCACCTCTGTAGAAATTTTTTCTCCAACACCAACAATCTCCTCCCAATGGCAAACCCATACTCTACACACTACTCAATATCTCTTCATTTTGACACTTTCAAACAGTCATGGAATTGCCTTTTTCCTGCCCGTTTATAATGATTTACTACTGCTTTTCCTTCTCTCTCACTACCAATTCATCTCAGTCTCTTCATCCCTCATTCAGTGAAAAGTCATCCTGAGGTTTATCTCGCCACATTTGGGCACCACTCCTTTTTTCTTCTTGCTCTCTGTTCATTCCCATAACTACCTGTCATCACCTCCATACAGATAAGCCCTAAGTCTATACATTCCATTGATCTCCTTAACTAATTTGATAGCAATGTTTCCAATAGCTTCTTTTATATTTATATGAAAATGTCCTGAAAACATCTTAAACGGTACTATTTTTCAAAAAATCTTCTTCCATCCTTGTCTTGGTTATTAGCATGATCATTCTTTTTATAACCCAAGCTAAGCCATCGTGCTTTTCTAAGATTGCTTTTGCTCTCACGTTTACTTCATTCCATCAGTCACCAACTCCTGTCAATACAAAGTTCAAAGTCTGTCCATCCTGTTCCCCCTGCTGCATGCATAAAAAGTCATTCTGTAAACTATAGCTTCAAAGTCTCTCCATAGAGATGTTGCTTTAGCATATTGATCAATCTCCCCAACAATCTCCTGACTCTGCATTCTATCCTCATCTCTATAACTAGACTAACTTCTGTGTAATTCTCCATTTGTATGTGCAAACATGTATTATTCATAAATTATGTATGTGCAATCTAATATAGAAATAACATGCAATTATACCCTGTGATGTATGGTGACACACTACACCTTTATTCAGAAATATTTATCTATAGATTCCAAAATCCTCCTTAGGAAACTCAAGAGCTTCTGTTAAGAGGCCCTCTAAAGCTTTGCATTATTCTTTAAGCAGCATCCATCTCCCTACGGAACACTATCTAAGCTGCAGGCACACTGGATAATTAATTGCTACTGAAACATAGTGTACAATTTCATACTTGTTATTATTTGTGCTGTTTCCTCAGGGGAGATGTTATTTCTCTTTTGTCCACTTAAGAAATTCCACCAAACCATCAAACCCCAAATTAAATGCCACTGTCTCTAAATGCCCCTGATTCCTGAAACAAATAACTGTTTCTTTGACTCTGATTTTGTGCCTTTTAATCTCTGTTACATTTCTATATCTTCTGTTGATTGTCATTTTATGTGTGTGGGGCATATATATCCTCTTAATTATGAGCTAACAGAGGACAGGAAATGAGTATTATTAATCTTATAGCCCCCTAAAGTATATGTTTGACTTTGGCAAAAGTTCAATATTAAATGCTTTTATTCTTTTATATATTTATACATGTTTTAGTTCATTTTCTGCTGCTATAGCAGGATTCTACAGCCTGGGTAATTTATAAAGAGAACTTTATTTGGTTCATGGCTCTGGAAGCTGATAAGTCTAAGAACGTGGCCCTGGCATCTGGTGAGGGCCTCATCACACAGTGAAAGGGCCTACTCCCATGATAATGACATTAACCCCTTTATGAGGGCAGAGCCCCCATGGCCTAACAAGTTTCTGAAGGCCTCATCTCCTGATACAATGGAAATTAAGTTTCAACACCTTAACTCTGGGGCACACATTCAAACCATAGCAACACTTTCAATTGTCTTTATTGATGTGTAGGAAAATTCATCCTAACAGTTAACATTTTTCCTCATTCAGTTTTTTCATGAGACGTAAGAAATAATAGAATCTAGGAAATAGAAAATATTTTAATGATGCTTAAGTTTTCAGTTTTTATAACAAACATAATTATTAATAGCATCATTTTAAAATTGATCAAATCTAAGTAAAGATTCATGAAAAAATAAAGCTTCATTTATTTCAGCTAGATGTATGCTAAATGAATAAAAAGTCTAAAGGCAGCATAAATGCTGTAATATCCAAATATTACTTTTGTTTTCATTAAGAAACTTTAATTACAAAGTATATTTTCCCATTATAAACACTGTTGGCCTTAAATGAATTAAATATTTTTATTATAATATTTGTTAACTATCAAAATAGTATGACTATAATATTCCAAAACAGTTTGATCACTTAGATTAGTGAAAAAGATCACTTGTAAGGGGTTCCTTTGGTTAACGTGCAAAGAACATACAATATTGACATATTTCATCTGAGGTCAACTTAGCAATGTAATTTTTACTCGTGTCAATAAAAAATATTTCTAAATTAGATATAAAGTTTGTATCATAATATAATATTCAAACTTCTCTGTATTGGTGCATATTTTTAACCCACAGATATATGCAGAACTTTACAAAATTAATTTCATCTTTAGCATGTAAAACTCCTTACGGTTGTAAGTAGATAGTATTTATTTGTCTTCTCATCAATAGATCTTTTCAAACGGTATAACTTCCTGAAAATTTCTATATAATGCTACAATTTCTATCTATGTTATGAGAGGGTTTTTTGTGATTGTTGTTTTTGGTCTCACTCTGTTACCGAGGTTGGAGTACAGTAGTATAATCTCGGCTCACTGCAACTTTCGCCTCCCTACAGGCAAACATCAACATGCCTGGCAATTTTCTCTATTTTTTTGTAGAGACAGGGTTTTGCCATGTTGCCCAGATCAGTCTTGAGCTATTGGGTTCAAGAGATCCACCTGCCTCAGCCTCCCAAAGTGATGGGATTACAGGCGTGAGCACCACACCTGGACACCATGTTATTATGACGTGTTTTTTTAAAGCTTATTCTCTTTGGTCTTATTGCAAGAAGACTAACAAATTTCTTATTCGATATTCACTATGAAAAGGGCTTGATAAAGTTTTCATAAATTGTGAGTTATTGAGCTTTGAATAAATACATTTATTTATATGTGTCATTTGCTCATAGCAAATAATCACAGTGAACAATGAAACCAAAGCTATAATTAAGTTGACAGAAAATGATTATTGTATTCTGCAATAGCATTATAGGTCTTGAAGGTGACTAGTTTAGAAATACAAGCTTAAAACATAAACAACACGTGAAACATATGAACCAATCTGAGGAAGCCAAAGTATTTAATTCCTCCTGTAACATGAATTACATGTAAAGCTCAAAAATAAATTTTGGAAAACTCAAACTGGTTTTAATATTTGTTTATTTGTGTGTTTTCCCATTTTCTCATAAGGTTGGCTACATTTTTGGTACTGTTGATTACAAATTGTTACTTTATTACATATGTACTAGGTGTTGTATATTTAATGCAGTGTAGATACTTAATAAATTCAACTGGCTGTTAATAATAGAAACTTTCTGCTGAAAATTCTAGCAAAGTGCATAAAAAAGACCAGCAAAAAAAAAAATTCTATTCTGACTTTGGGATGGGGCTTGTGAGTTCAAACAAGAAGAGGAAAGTATTAAATCAATATAAGTCCATTAGACCTTCCATATAGATGAGTAAGTTAGATACTGGATGGACATTGGAGAATTGGAGATGCAGGTGTTTGTTGCTGAGACTCAAGACCATGAGTTAAATTAACACACCCAATTTAATTGCTGTTGCTGTTGTGATTGTTGCTATCTTTGTCTAACTACCTTAGCTGGATTTTAGACGTAAAGATATATTGATGTAGGTATCCAAAATACATAGGTTTCTGAGCTTATGGCATGAAAAGGTAAGACAAGGGGGAAGTGCTAAGAAGGAAACTAGAGGCATGTTATCTTCTACTCTGCAAGCTGGGGAAAGAAACATTTAAGGGAACGCAAAACAGACCAGTGATTCCTATTTAAGGGAAACACCTTGTGGCTGGACCAGAGTTGTACTTAGGGAACAGGAATGGATTTTCTGATGTTTATATTAATAGCCACTAGAAGACAATTCACCTTGCCATGATATTGCCAACACTCAGTCAAGGGTGAGGAGAGGTATTTTTGGACCAAGCCCCTATCCAGCATCCTCAATCTATCTCCACCACAAGCAAAACCAGTCACACAAGGAGGCTGTGGGCCCTTCCTTTTACTGGCCATCGAGGTCCTGAAAGAGAAGTACTAATACGCATTTTAGATTTTCTAAATTTTTAATCCACTGCCTGCAGGCAACACTTCAGATAGAAAAATACAAATAGTTTAAAAGTAAAATAGAGAGAGGTATATTATGCAAACAGTAACCACAAGAAAGCTGGAGTTGCTATACTGATAGCAGAAAAAACACACATTCAAACAACAGAAGTTACTAAAGATAAGAGAAATATTTTACAATGATAAAGGGTCATTTGATCAGGACACTATAACAAGTGGAAAATACACCTGCCTAACAGAGGCTCCAAATATGTGAATAAAAAACTGAAAGAATTGAAAAAGGAAAAGATAATTCAAAAACAATAGTTTGACACAGCAATACCTTATTTTTAATAATTGACAGAACAACTGAGCAGATTAACAGGGTAACAAGAGACCTGAACAAACCTAAAAACCAGCTAGACTTCCCAGACATCTAACAAACGCTTCACCCAACACAGCAGAATGAAAATTTTTCTCAAGTGCACATGGAACTTCTCCAGGATACACCATGTCTTATGCCATAAAACAGGATCCAATAAATGTAAAATGTTTCAAATCATACAAGTAGGTTCTCTGATCATACACCAAAATTAACTCAAAATGGATCATAGACCTAAAAGATAAAAGTTAATAATTTAAAACTCTTAGAAGAAAACATAGATGTAAATGTTCTGCAACCTTGGATGAAAAAATGGTTTCTCGGATATGACACCAAAAGTCCAAGTAATAAAAGAAATAAAAGATACATTTGACTTCATCAAAATTAAAAACTTTCGTGCTTCAAAGGGCACTATCAACAAAGCTAAAACACAATCCAAAGAATGGAAGAAAATGTTTGTGAATCACGTAATTAACTTTTTAAAAACTTTTATCTAGGATCCAGAAAGAAATCTTACAATTCAGTAATACAAGGTAAATAACCCAACGATAACTAAATTATCTGAACTAAATTTTTTTCAGAGAAGATATATAAATGGTGAATAAACTCATGAAAAGCAATTCAACATCACCAGCAATCACTGAGATAAAAATCAAAACTTAAATGAGATACCACTTCACACCAATTAAGATGGCTACGACCAAAAAGACAGATAATAACAAGTATCAAGGAGGATATGGAGAGATGCGAACCCTCACACATTGCTAGTAGACGTGTAAAATGGTGCAGCTACTTTAGAATACAGATTTGCAGTTCCTAAAATAGTAGAACACAGAGTTTCTGTTTGACTCAGCATTTCCACTCCTAGGTATACACTTAAGAGAAATTAAAACATATGTTCACGAGGTTGGGCATGATGAGGAACACCTGTAATCCCAGCAGTTTGGGAGGCCAAACTGCTGGTAATCCAAACAAGTGGATCACCTGAGGTCGGAAGTTCGAGACCAGCTTGACCAATATGGAGAAACCCCGTCTCTACTGAAAAAACTCAATTAGCCAGGTGTGGTGGCACATGCCTGTAACCCCAGGTAGTCCAGAGGTAAAGGCAGGAGAACTGCTTGAACCCGAGAGGTGAAGGTTGCAGTGAGCCAAGATCATGCCATGGAGCCCCAGTCCGGGCAACAAGAGCAAAACAACTCCATCTCAAAAAATACATATATGTTCTCACAAAAACCTATTCATGGATGTTCACAGAAGCATTATCCACAGTAGCCCGAAATGGTAAACTACCCCAATGCCCATAAACTGGTGAATAGATTAAAAATATGTGATAAATCCATACCATGCAATATTTTTTGGCAATAAAAATGGCTGTAACACTGATACATACTATAACATGGATGGACCTTGAAAACATTATGCTAAGTGAAAGGAGTCAGTCACAAAGGGCCACACATACCGTATCATCCCATTTATGCAAACTGTTCAAGACAGACAAGTTTCTAGAAACAGAAAATTGATTAGTAAGTGCCTAGCACTGGGGTATTAAGAGGAAATGGGGAGTGGCTGCTAATAAATAATCAGCCTTTCCGACGGAGTCAGAAAAATGTTCTAAAATTGTTTATGGTGGGCCGGGCACGGTGGCTCACGCCTGTAATCCCAGCACTTTGGGAGGCCGAGGCAGGTAGATCACGAGGTCAAGAGATCAAGACCATCCTGGTCAACACGGTGAAACCCCGTCTCTACTAAAAATACAAAAAATTATCTGGCACGTGCCTGTAATCCCAGCTACTCAGGAGGCTGAGGCAGGAGAAGTGCCTGAACCCAGGAGACCGAGGTTGCGGTGAGCCGAGATTGCGCCACTGCACTCCAGTCTGAGTAACAAGAGCAAAACTCCGTCTCAAAAAAAAAAAATTGTTGATGGTGATGGTTGCATAACTCGGTGAATAGAACAACTGAGCAAAACACTAACAGGGAAAGAGGAGACCTGAACAAACCTACAAACTAACTGAACTTAGCAGACATCTACAGAACACTTCACTCTACACAGCAGATTGAAAATTATTCTGAAGTGCCCATGAGACATTCTCTAATCTCCAAAGAACATTAGAACTTACTTTTTAAAAGAGTGAATTGAATGATAGGTGTATTAGTCAGTTTCCATGCTACTAATAGAGACATACGCAAAGCTGAGAATAAAAATAGGTTTAATGGACTCACAGTTCCACCTGGCTAGGGAGGCCTCACAATCATGAGGGAAGGCGAAACGCCCTTCTAACATGGCAGCAGCAAGAGAGACTGAGGTATAAGCAAAAGCAGAAACCCATTATAAAACCATAAGGTCTGGTGAGACTTACTACCAGGAGAACAAGAGGGGAGAAACCACGCCCAAGATTCAGTTATTTCCCACTGGGTCTCTCATACAATTCGAGATGAGATTTGGGTGAGGACACAGAGCCAAACCATATCAATAGGTGAATTATACAATAGTAAAGATGGTATACAAAAATTTTTATTGACAACAAAGCATAGACTATTGACAAGCATATGACAAAGCTTGCTGATCTACTGCTTCATTTAAAAAAAAAAAAACCTTAAATTCAATGTACCATAGAGTTCTGTTGAATTTTCTTTTCATGCAGAGTGTGTCCATCTGATCCACAGAACTCTCTCCCTCCCCCAGTCCAGGAATAGACAAGGATATTTAAAACAGAATGTGGGTGTGCCAATCAAGCAAATACATTCATGAGTAGCACTTCCAACTTTATTTTATCATTTCACCTTTTCCTGTTTATACATACAGATTTTGGAGAATTTAATACAAATGTGGGTTTTTTTCATATTTTTAAACTCTTCAGAACTTAACTATACTTGGGCAAAAGAGACAGAGAAAAAGCGAGTGTGAGGGAAAGAGCCAAGAGTAATTTATATGAACTACGAATACCTGTATCAATAAATGAAGAGGTAAATATGCGACTAAAATGGAATTAGGTGAACACAGAAATAAACCAATAATGCGATCCTTATTATAAGGTTTTCTAAAATACAGCTCACAGCTAAAGACAAAAAGCATTCACATTAATAAAATATTGTGAAATGCAGTGTATTTGAAATTGTGGTTTGCACAAAAGCACACATTTTGGGTATGAAAACAACAATGCATGCAGATGTGCTGTCCTTGTGCTACTTAGAATGATGACTCTGTAGCTTTTGGTAAACCTGAGCACAGATCTGTGATTAAGAAGTGTAAGCAGGTGAGGACACACAGCCAGAGCTAAAGAAAGAAACATACTGTGATATCTTCACAATGTTCTTTATTTTTTGAGACGGGAGTTTCGCTGTTGTTACCTAGACTGGAGTGCAATGGCACGATCTCAGCTCACCGCAACCTCTGCCTTCTGGGTTCAGGCAATTCTCCTGCCTCAGCCTCCTGAGTAGCTGGGACTACAGGCACGCACCACCATGCCCAGCTAATTTTTGTATTTTTAATAGAGACGGGGTTTCACCTTGTTGACCAGGATGGTCTCGATCTCTTTACCTCGTGATCCACCCGCCTCGGCCTCCCAAAGTGCTGGGATTAAATGTTCTTATCTTTAAATCATTCACTGTAGGAAATGCAGGGATTTTAATCCTGTAAATATCTTCTGTTTTTCTCTTCCAATTCCCTCCTCCTAAAGAAATGCTCTTTTTTCCTTTTTAGGATAAACCATTCATCTGTGCCTTTTCACCTCTTTTCAAAATTTGTTTTCATTTTATCACCAAACATAAAGGCCATCCCATCCATCTGCTAAAGGACTCCTGCTCAAATATGCTAAATTCTAAGTGGTTTATTTCACCCTTTTCACTCCAGCACGTTTCCATGGTACGCTGCGCTTCTCCACATCATTGCCAAGCTCCTCTGAAAGGCCCTTTCTTTGTGAATCCTACACTTCATCAGTACACCATCCATCCCTTGCAATTTAGCTTCCATTTGCTTTATTTGCATCGTAGTAGCACAGCCCAAAGGCTTTTGTTTTTAAATCCATCCATCCATTCATCTGAAAAATATGTATTGTCAGGTGCCTGTTAAGTTTTACGAATATACAAAGGAATAAGGCAAACTGTTTGCTTTCAAGGGGATGTTTGTTGATAGAGATAGACATGAAATAAAAGACCAATCCCTATCCTTCTTGAATTCTCCCTCCAGGTCATATGGTAGCCAATGCTGCTTTTCTTGCATGCTTTCTTCTCTGGTGTATGATGACACTGGAGGAACATCAACAAACATTTTCTGACCAGGTCAAGTACATTCATCTTCAGGGAACATCTTGAGGAGAGGTAAGCTTGCTGTCATTCAACTGGACACATGGAGGGGCTGTGATCCAGAAGAACTCTGCCCACTGGCTGCTCTTCCTTTTAAAGGGATTGGGAAACATCGAAGTGGGAAAAGAGAGCAAAGCACCCTGGGTCTGGGTGTCCAATAACATGTGCTCAGGGCCATGGGTTTACAGGAGTTTTTGGCGACAGCACGTGGCCAGGAATTGGAGACACTGGAAGAAGTAGGGTCTGCACACAGTGGCTTCTATTGGAATGGCGTTTGTGGAGGTTGAGTCTCAGTCCCAAAGACCTCCTGACCAGGAAGCTCGGACTACCTGGTGTTGAGTGGCAGACTGCAGAGTTAGAGTTGCCTGTGTTATACACATGAGATCACAATTGGTCCTAGAAATCCAACTAAGCAAATTTGAGACTTCCAGTGTGAGGGTGAAAAGATCCAGCTACGTTCTTGCCGTGTGAGAAGGCTGAGGACTTATAAAATATGAGCACTTGACTCATGAATGTCAGGCTGCACTACTTTCTTTTTGTGTCCCACAAAGTAGGCATGCTCTTACAGATGCATACTCCCATGACAACCTGTAACTTTTGTAGTGTTGATCCTGAGTAATCAGTTTACAGCCTGGTGCCTTGCAGATAGTAGGTTCTCAATAAACATCTACCACATAAATAAATACATGATGTGTAATCAGTCACTTCACTGAATAAGTCTCTCTCTCTCTCTTTTTCATTAGAGCATTAACTAATATGAAGTAGGTGCAATATTTACCCTGGATTCCCAATGCTAACACAACGGCTGGCACAAAAAGAACAGGCACTCAGTAAATACCATTAAGCAAAATAATAATTATACGACTAGTTCTAATTTGTCAGATTCTGCCTCAGCAGCATTTCTGGCAACTGTATCATCCTTTTTCAAGCTTAGGGCAACATCATCTTTTGCTCATACTTCTTAGGTGGGACACCCTATCCTCTACACACCTGAAAGCTATTTTATAAACTTTGGCCAAATGAACCTTCCTCCAGTATAGTTCCATTCATGTTCTTTTACTACTCACAAAGATTAATCATTCCCATTGGCCACTGAGCAAGTTCTAGATTTAAATGACTTAAAGTATATTCTGCCACGACATTCCCATAAAATGAATCTGTTGTCTCCAGCAGGACATTCTCTCTCTTTCTCACACATGCACACTCTCTCTCTTTCTATTTTTCTCCCTTCTTTTTCTCCTCTTTCTTCTCTCAAGCATATTTTATAATCTATACCTTCTAGTAGCCCTTGCCACTATCTATTTTGCAAGTTATTTGATGTGCAGTTATTTGCTCACAGAGTTGTCTAAATAGGTTCTAGCGTATTATCAGTTTCTTCCCCGACCATGGATTCATTCACAAGGAATTTGGAAGCCAAATCTTTGAGACACAGATTACAGACCTCTTGCCTCAAATATTGCTTTTCTTTTCCATTACCTGGCCTCGTTTCTTGTGACCCAGTGAGTAGAACCCCATAAGCCCTTCTTTCTCCAGGAAGAAGTTCTATACCTATTCTCTTATTCAGAAGCTCCTTGGTGGTTGATTGTTTATCGTCTACACCATTTGTATATGCTACAGTGCCATAGATAGTATTTTGCATAAGGTAAGAGATCAATAAATACATGTTTCATGAATGATGCATTCTGTGATGTTTTGTGAATGCAAGAATTTCCTGTTCTTCCAAAGAAATTTTATAGTCAGCTGGACTCATTGCTAACCATATATTTTCATGAGCATGACTGTCTCCAATTGCCTGAATTGCACTCATATTTTTAAAATTGAATGCACACACAGATCTGACATTTTCTTAGAATGGATTATCCCAAACTCTTTTTGTACATCACACAGGCAGACTGAAATTGCCCTCAGCCTTGCTACCTGCAGCTCCTAATCCACCTTGTCAAGGTACTGACATGCAAACTTACTTTTTCAAAACCTTCCAGGCAGAAGCATATGGTGTTTAGGGAGTCCAAAAGCCTAAATGACAATTTCCAAATGAATATTGGGAGAGTTAATACATTTCCTCTTATCTACTATGTATATCTTTCCTTTGTGCTTAAATGCTTCACATTTTAATGGAAAATACATGTTTCCCAGTGCTCACTATATTGATATTTCTGACACAGTGCCTGCTGCTTATAGTGATTTTCCAGTTCTAGTCTGTGGCTTAATAATCACAGGAGACACTGATTTGGCAAAATATGATGTTATTTCATGATCTAGTCCATAATCCATATTAGAAACTCAGCAGCAAAATGCCCCTGCCACGTATTTATTGCAGGTATTGGCAAACATCATTCAGCACTACCTGCATTCTCAAATATGTGAACAAAATGCATTGCAATTAATTTTCCATAATCCCTCCCTTAGAATTTTATCAAACTAGGAACACAAGCATGGATTCCAGTCATTACATGCCCATGTGCACCATCGCTGCCTATGTCCTTCAGGATAAATAGGTCTCTAGAGCTGAAAACAAATGTCTTCTTAGGAATTAAAAGTATTTCAGTACTTAAGTATTATTTTTATTTGTTTATTTGTAGTTCTGTTGACATAGTTTACCATATTTTGCTTTATTAAACCAATATTTACAAGAAAGAGAATTTTCTACCAGATTTGCTAAGGACTTAAACCCCAATACGTTTCAACTACTGAAATACCGACTTGCTCAAATGTTTACAATTATGCACGTACAGCGACTTAGCATCAGTAAGGATCCCCGTGGTTATATACGGCTTTTAGGCAGAAATCTAAGTCACGCTACTGTAACACCATGTTGATATTACGCACCCTCTGAGATGATGCATGAGGAAGACATTTCTTCTCTGAAGAATTCTTTCCAAAAGCCCATTACCCTAGTCTAATACTGAGAAATATACAGACAAATATAGAGTCAGAGACATTTTACAGGATGGCTGCACAGCACTCTTCAAACTGCCAAGTCATGAAAAGTAAAGGAATACTGAGCAAGTGTCACAGACCAGGGGACATATGACAACTAAATGCAATGTGGTCCTCTGGATGAGATCCTACCACAGACAGAGTACACAACAGAGTGACTGGTATAATCCAAATGATGTCATGCCGTTAATTACGTTAACAACAACAGCCACAAAGATTTTAAACTGGATTTATTTGCTAAACAGTATTATTGTTATTCTTCCTTGAGCCTTAAAACTACTTATCTTTATTATATAGCAATTAATGTTTACATTCAAACATATTTTAGAAGAACTATGTAAATTAATTGGCCATGGCACAATGTAACCTCCAAAATAACTTTTAAATTACAACTGATGTGGACAATGGTGATGTATAACCGTGTTTCCTTTTGTCATACCTTCTACGCTCTCCTGCGAACATAAGCTTAATTACAACCATGTCTCTCTCTTAGAAAATGTACACGTATGTCATTGAGAAGCATGTATCCTTAGAAAGCTGGCTGATTTTTACTTAATAATGACTTTTTACTTGTTATAAAAGTGCCAGAGTAGATAGGAAATAAGTTCATCATGCTGACCTTCTGCAGCAAAAGCAACAAAGCCCAGTCTGAATTCCCCTCCTTTTGATGAAAATACACTTGTGTGGTGGAGCTCCACCCTCCCTCCAGCCCAAGCTGTTGGCCAATGTCATGCGAAAGTATTTTAAGACCACCTTTCCACTACTGCTTCTCAAAGCCTGGTCTCTATACTAGCAGCAGCAGCAGCACCTGAGAACTTTTTAGAAATGCAAACATGAGACTTACTGAATCCGAAATTCTGGAGAGTGGGATATAGGAATCTCTGATCCAATGAGCCCACAGGGGCTTCCACTACCACTCAGATATGAGAACTACTGCTTTATCATATAAATAAATTAATGTGTTACAGCATTGAAGTAGTCGGCC
Source organism: Leontopithecus rosalia (assembly GCA_028533165.1). Classification (NCBI taxonomy): domain Eukaryota; kingdom Metazoa; phylum Chordata; class Mammalia; order Primates; family Cebidae; genus Leontopithecus; species Leontopithecus rosalia. Next base: position 188,545,184 of record CM052648.1, read on the forward strand.
ATGTACAATGTTAGCATTGCAGTTGATAAACGGTGAATACTGTAAAAGTGCTGAGATTCTTCTTTTTATAACCTGCTTCACATGTTTCTTTTTATTCTAGCACTAATATGATAGAAAATCTTCCGAATTTTGGCACTAGAGATAAAGGGATAAGTTGAATTTGCACACTGGAAAGATATGAAGATTTAGGAAAATTGTCAAATATAAAAAGAACAATGAAAAATTTAGCTTAAAAGATGAACCCAAAGATTGAAATGGTCAGTTAAGCTGCTATAGTTAAACCAAAAATTTATGGGGTGTGAATATTAATTCATTTTTCCAAGGAAGTCTCCTCTCCCTTCCATTGAGTTTTGAAAATGTGTTTGCCAGTGGCCATCATGAACAATCAGGTACTGCTGAGGTCTGCTGAGAACGAGTCTGTAACTGTGCTTGGACGCAGCGGACCATGGAAAATGCTGTTGTCAAGAGCACTTGTTTAGTTTTACCGTAACAGTTCAACTTCCCCAAATTTCCTCTATCAGAAGCTACCTCTTTACCATTTAGAAGGGTCAGTTACCTTCCTCGTTTGTCTGGTAAAACCCTGCCTTTCAGGCCTAGTGTGGCTGCTACTTCTCTGTTGACTTCTTCAACAGAGAACTCTAATGCAATTAAAAACCCCATCTTATTGTGGTCACCAAACTGTAGACTTCCCCATCCTCACCCTTGCTCACCCTACCATCCTCCCTCACCTGGATAAGTCCAATGATCCCCCAGTTTGTCTGCCAGGAGCCCTCTGCCCCTGGCTGCAATTTGTTCTCTCTGCAAAATCATGACATCTCCACAGTTCCCCAATGTTCTTAGGTTGAAGACACATCTCTTTACCATGGCCAATCATCCATGCCTGGATTTGCCTCTGTGCACCCCTTCAGGCTCACCTCTGCCAACCCCCTCTGTGTTCTGGTCTCACTGGCTTTGGTTGGTACACCCCATGGCCTCTGCTCACCCTCCGGAAGGCCTTGGTACTCTCTCTCCCTTCTCCTCCAACTTAAGCCCTACATATCCTTCAAAAGTTAATTCTCAAAGAGGCCTCACGTGACCTTCCGGAGAGCTTTCATTCTCCTCCTGCAACACAATTTTACATATGTTTGTGTGATAACTATATTCAGATTTTGGAGCCTGACAACCTGAGTTTGAATATTGGTTATGCTACTTACTAGCTGTGTGATACTAGGCAAGTGATTTAACCTGCTTGCTTTGAGTGCTCTCATCTACAGAATGGGGATAACAGTAATGCTTACTACATAAAGCTGTTGGGACAAATCAATAATTTAATAAATGTAAAGAGTTTCTTGTAGTGCTGGCATCTAGAAAATGTTCAATATTATCATTGTTATCATTATTATTATTAGTCCCCATCATTCCTTAAAGGCAAAGACTGTTCCTGATTTTCTTATCCTGTGTACCAGCTCATAGTATATAAGTGACTTTAGATAAATGTTTGTTGAATAAACAAATGAATATTTCCATATTATTTTGATCACATATTAAAATACCTGTGGTAAGCACATAATTCCATCCTTCTGCTTTCCACTAAATTGTCTGACTATTAATATAGAGACCATATCAAAGTGGCCCCTAGATATATTTGTTTTGACTCTAATACCTAACATTGTACCTTCAATAAGTATTTGTGGAAGGAGAAAATTAACGGGAAAAAACTATGAATAGATGAACTTCCCTACAGCTATTTTCTCTCTTAATTTTCTAACTACCTGCATTTGGATGACACATGGTTGGACTGTTAAGGCTGTTGTGGAGTTCATTCTTCACCAACACAAAGCCTGGGAAAACACTCCTCGGATTGGAGAACACAAAACAAAGGGAAGAGCAGGAGTCATGAGTGAGTCTGATATTCTGGCCTGTACTAATCCAGATTGAGAAATTGGAATAACTTATTCAGACAGAAAATAATTTGTCTCTCAGCTCCATTATGCATGTGTAAAAGATTCCCCCATTCTCTCTATATGAACACAGGTCATCACAAAATTCCAGGTAAAGAAGCCAGAACTGCAAGTGCAGCTCGTTTTTGACGAGAATCCTGAGAATTCTGGGTGCACGTGGAGTCCAGCGAGTACGGCCTGGGCTCTTCCATCACTGTGTAGTCAATAATCACGTTTGCTTTGCACCACTGCTCTTACGAGTTCCAGTTTACCACTTCAGTGGCCAATGTCAGATGTGAGAAAGTAGAAGATAAAGTAATAAAATGCTTTCCACCTTTCCCAAATGCTAGGACGTGATCCCAAACCATGAATCCAGCAGCTACAATGCTTTTGTTGCTGTTTAGTTACTTGTTAGTTTATATTCCAATAATATTTTGGATATTTAGAAAGGAAAGGTAATACTACTACTAATAAACCCACTTCATGAAAATAAAACACAATTATCAGTTCTTAAAACAACATGAAGTAAACAAAATTTGGAATGGGTTTTAGTTAGGAGTTCTGGCCTATGTTACTAAGTAGCTTTGGCTACGTTTTATATGTGATTGATAATCTAAAATCTACCTTCCAAAACTCCCTCAGCTGTAAAGTGAGGATGTTGGTCTACTCTGAATGTCTGAGTAAAGCACATTTTAACTAAAATATCTTCTTGTGTCTATATATAATTTTTCGTCTCTAACCTACCCTAAATGAAGAATGCTATTTGAGAGGTGAAATGATATTTTTCATACCAAATGTCATATGACATCAGAAAAAAGTTGATGCTCATTAATTTTTAAAGAATGGGTACATAATCTGTCATCAGAATCTTTTGTCCTTAATCTGATTTCTTGCCTCCATCCATAATTAGGCCTCAATTCTTGTTCGTCATGATAGGAAAAGCGCTTCACAGAAAGCATTCACTCAATAATTGCAGGAAATATTATTTCATAATAAAAGTGAGGATGATATAGAAAATAAATAAATTCCTGTACTTGTAGTACAATCAACTTCACATATCACTAAGATAAACAGTTCTTCACTCATGAAAATCTGTGAAGAGAAACTTCATAAACGTTCTAATAAGCAGTTATCACAAAAGCCAATAATGTATCTGCATTTTAACTATAAGTAGTACTATTTCTTTTTTTGAGACAGAGTCTCACTCTGTTGCCCACATTGGAGTGCAATGGTGCCATCTCAGCTCACTGCAACCTCCACTTCCTGGGTTCAAGCAATTCTCCTGCCTCAGCCTCCCAAGTAACTGGGATTACAGGTGCCTGCCACAATGCCCTGCTAATGTTTGTATTTTTAGTAGAGACAGGGTTTCATCAAGTTGGTCAGGCTGTTCTCGAACTGCTGACCTCAGCTGATCCACCAGCCTCAGCCTCCCAAAATGCTGAGATTACAGGAGTGAGCCACCACGTCCAGCCCTATAAATAGTACTATTTCTTAAAGAATAAAACTATCCTGCTGATGATCTTTTAAAAAGAGCCACATTACTGAAGCCTGGAGATGAATATCTCAGATTGAAGAAAAGCAGAGAGGGGGAACATTCATTTGAGATCCCTGAAAAGTGGTCCTTCTGAGTTAGTCCACTTCTGTGTAGGTGCCAGAACACAGGTGCATGTATGTGTGTGTGTGTGTGTGTGTGTGTGTGTGTGTGCGTATGTGTGTAGTTCCTATCAGAGTTCAAAGTCTCTCAGCCAACAAGGCAAGCAGAGAGGGTGTTTCTCAGGAACGCCTGCAGTTCAACAGTGGCCAAGCCCACCCAATAGCATGTGCATGCTTAAAACAGGAGAGGGGGTATGAAAGAGCAAAAGAGCAGGAAAAGGGCATCATCTATAACGTCTGGTATAAAGAGGAAGATGCCAAAGGGGGCTCCAGGCTGAATAGTGAAGCAGAATAAGAAGTTATTTTTTAGAAAAGAGGCTGCAGCTTATAAACACTTTTCAGTAAGTTTAGCTGAGCCCTTTCAGCATTACAATGGGTGATATCAGAGTGAAATCTGTCCGCAAAAAACATGTACAAGCCCAGTGCAGAAGACCACAGTCAACTCACAAAGAACTTTTCCTTCTAAAGAGGAGGCAGGATTTGGATTCAGAAACATTTCAATTAAATATTCTGCTTCTCTTCCCTGTTTACACGACCTTGGGGAAACATACTGAACTCTTTTAGCTTCAGTCTTCTCATTGGAATGAGGGGCATCATTGGCCTCAAAGGACTGCTGGGAAAAGATATGGAGTGAATTTTGTACGCTGCCTGACACAGGATAGGTGTTCCATCCTCTTAGTTTATGAGAAAAGCAAGTCCTCATACACACGGTAGAAAATGCTGAGAGAGAAAGCAAGTTAGCACGTTGAATGAAATCAGCATACCTTGGACTATCAGTCCATTTACTTTTATTTATTTACAAGATTTAGCACCTACTACATTTAGGTTTCCAAGCCATATGCTGAACACAGTCTCTTGCCTTAGGATTTATGAATACAGAGTCCTAAAACCACAAATGCTGGCATATACTGGTTTTAACCAATCAAATCAAAATTATTTGAGTCGTCTTAGAAACACAACAATAAATATTTGTGGAGTGTCTGTTAAACATTAAGACGCTTTCTTAATGTGACACTCTTTGCAGTCTTCTCAACTAAACACGCAGATTTATTTACTTAGCGTGTTTCTTTTCTGTTCTCTTTTTCTTATCAACTAGCTCATGGTTCATCTGACCTGAAGGACTCCTTGCTAATTCATTATGTCTTTCCGTCAGAGCATTCCACCCAGGTACGAAGGAACAGCATCTGTCAGAGTCAGAGAGCTTGTTGCAGGATTGCTGCAAACAGACCCTCTCCTAGTCGCTAAATCCAGCGCTTCCCACAAAGGTCCCAGCACAGGTCTAGTCATCGGGCAGTGTTAGAATCCAGACACCCAAACCACCTTCCTGGGTCAGCAAGCACCAGCCACCTTTAGATCAATTCATTCCATCTGCTTTTAAATAATGACTGTTCATTTTTGTTTGTTTTTATATTTGTTTGTGAATATAGATATAATCTTTGCCCCACAAATCAATAATCCAGTTTTATTCCACAAACATGTCATTTAAAAAACTGCTTTATTTTCCACAGACACCTAAAAATGAGATACTTCAAATGTGTCTTTGTCGATGTAGTACTGGACTGAAAAACAGCAGTGTTATAACTACTGGGTACAATTTTAAGAAAATGGAAGTTGAGTACATTTGGGAAGTTGGGTACCTAAAAATGAGATACATCAAATGTTTGTTAGTGTAGTACTGAATTGAAAAACGGCAGTATCATAACTACTGGTTACTATTTTAAGAAAATGGAAGTTGGGTAAATTTTGGAAAGGACAGTTAAAAACATGTCTTCTAGCACAAAAATGGGAAGAACAACCCTTCTGGGAATATAATACTCTTGTATTTTTATTTGTACAAAACTGCAGCCATAGGCGGCAGGCAGCGTTCTGTCTCTCAGTCAGAACCTTCTTGTACCCTGAGGCTGGCTGTGCCAATGTATCCTCCCAGGTGACAGGGATCTCACAGCCAGGGTAAACCAAAGGGACCTGACTTCCATTTCACATTATTTCTCATTTGGGCAATTTTCAGCTTTGTCTTAAAATGCTGGTAGCATTTTTATTAAGCCATGCAATCTTATATTTCTTTTTTTTTTCTTTTAATGAGTAATTCGCATGAAGACTCCCTTTAGTAGCACTGACATTCCAAATTTTGTTCTTGTTATCTGGCCCAAATCCACGTCACTGCATGTGGTTCTAATCTGCAGTGACTACAGTAAAGTACATAAACCACGTCACAGAAGCACAGAAAAGGCTTCAGGTCAGGCCCTGCACAGCAGCTGCAACTGCATTCATACATCAGTGTGTGCTTCCAGAACTCATCTCATTTAATTTGATTAAATCAAATCACTCAGAAAATAGAGTGCTTTTTATAGTTGAGCCACTAACTTTTTTTTTCTTTCAAAGAGAACACTGTGAGGAAATTCAGAATAGGTAGTGAGTCATATTAAATTCTATCAAAAAATATATGTGTGTGTGTGTGTGTGTGTGTGTGTGTGTGTACACACACACAAATCTCCCATAGCAAAAAATAAGATTTTTATTTTAACGATATTCCAATCCAATGTCTCTTTTCAGAGAAGATATATTTCTGCTTGGAGAAGCAAATAAAACAATAATGGCTTAACAATTTGTTCACCTACTCAAAGCCTGCAAAAAACAGATGTGAATTTCTACTTTCACTTGATAACTAGTACCTCAATCTATACAAATAAAAACGTGGTTTCAGATCAGCTTGGAGAGACAGTAGGGATTTCAGCATTTTGGTTATACATGAATCATTACCTGGACGAGGACATTTCTCTAAGTAATTCAATTATTTCTACTGTTTTTTTCTGGCCCAAAGTTCAATAAAACCTGTATCCATTGTCTCATCTTAGAAGGGTTCCAAAAATGGCTGGATCATGAACGTGCCCCCTCTTCTCTGCATTTCATATTATAGCTAGCCAAAGGAGCAAAAGTAGAAAGGCTCAGAATGAAAGGCTAATGAAACACCAGAGAGACCACCCATTATTTTCACAAAGCAAAGTGAAGAAAGCACTTTGGAAGATGTGAGAATGACATGGAGGTGAAATAAGTATACCCCTATATCCAGCTTCCATATCTGTTCTACACTATACCTCAGAAACACCACTATTGAGCAGTAACTAGTAAAGTTTCTAATTGCAGTGGTCAACCAAAGTCTGCAACTTTGATTAAGTATACCACAGATACAATGAAAACTATATGTATACTTCAGAAATTTTCTAGACCAAAAATACTGTGGAGAACCTGACATTTAAGTGTTGACATAATACGTTCCCACAATAGAAATGAAATAACTTTCGGATTTCATGATTTTTTTTTTGCAAATAAAAAAATAATTTTTTTTAAAATTTTATATAAATAAAATAGATATTTTATTTTTAATAAATCAGGTTAAATAAAATCAGACCTTCAAATTCTTTTAGACAAAACACTGACATTTAAAGGCCATGTTATGAAGAGAACCTTCTTTTTGCATTTTGATATTATTATAATTAATAATATTTAAATTTAAGACAACTATATTAACTGCAAATCTAAGTATTATTGTTGCTTCAGAACAATTTATGGAAAAAAGATCCTGTGTTCACTCATGACTGAAAATTCTGCAGCACCATAAATACTGATAAGAGGTTTACACAGTTTTCCTCATCAGCTAAGTTGCCATTTCTAGGCTTTTTAGAATTACTTATTCACTACAGTCTGTAAGTTTTGTATTGTGATGGGAGGGTATGTTCGATTTTTAAAACTTCTCTTTATGCAGTATCGTCTGTACCAAAGATGTACACCAGCCCCGATTCACTCACAGTATCACTGTGTTGAAAGGATACTGATGTCACGTTTGGGCTGAGAAGGAAGTAACAAGGAAGTCTGGCAACAGATGCCAACTCTAACTCACAGAAGCTTCTCTTTTTATAACCCAAGACTGACATTACTACCCTCGGAATCCTCATCAAATGAGTAGGAAAACTACACTGAGAACACTTTCACCCAGCTGTCTCTGGCCCATTTCCCTTCCTACTGCCTCTTGTGCATTCAAGCAGTCTAACTTGATGCATGGCCTTCCGATTGGAGAGATTGGGACTTCACATCGTGTAGACCCAAAGATCTGTCTTCCAAAGGCCAACCACCACCGTATCCTTTATTCCTTTAAATGTCGTGTTTATTTGAATTTATTAAGAACAATATCAAGGTAATTTACTACGTATAAAGTTTATGTTTAATTTTTAGGAACCATCATACTGTTTTCCAACAGTGGCTTACATTGTACATTCCCACCAACAATGGACAGGGGTTCCAATCGTTCCATATTCCTACCGACACTTGTTATTTTTTGATTCTGTGACAGTAAACCTGATGGCTGGGAAATGGCATCCCACTGTGGTTTGGATTTGGGGTTTCCCTGATGATTAGAAATGTTTCACATCTGTTAATGTCTATTGGTCATTTGTGTATCTTCCCTGGAGAAATGTCTGTTTAAGACCTTTCGCCACGTTTTAATCATTTCGAGGAGGTGGAGGATTGTTGTTGTTGAGTGTTTCCGACCATCCTCTTTTCCTTCCAAACACTCTCTCCCTGTGATCTCACCCCTTCCCATATGTTTAAGCTCCTTCTGTACCACGGACCTCCAAAGGGAGCTGAAAGAATGCAATGTACCACTGATGAAAGTGTGCATACACAGATGCTTTCCTTTTCCTTTTGTATTAAACTTTGAATGGAATTAAGCCTTACTCATATTTAATATTTGAATTAAAATGGTGCCTTCACCCCATCCTTATCTCAGCTAATCCCATGTCCTACATGAAAAATGAAGAGTCCTGTGGGAAATAGGATGTTCCACAAAGAGCATGGGCTGACAGTGCTGACCTCACTGGCTGTGTGGATTAAAGGATCTTCTTACAACCAGAGTTGTAAAAGATTCCTGCAAAGAAACTGGGACTGAACAGTGTCCTCAAAATAGCAACACATGAATCAAGAAGAAATCGCAATATTGACACTTTTCCTCCTCTGAATAAGAAATTTTTATTATCCATGTTTCAAGGTAAAAACCAAGACAGTTCATCCAGATCTGAACAACAGAGAGTTTAAAAATTCAAAGGATCAAGAAGACGATTTGACCTCTGGATTTACATTGACTACTGCTAACGATAAACTTTACTGTACATGTACAGTAAGCCTTGAGAAATTAACTAAAGAAACCAGTAAGATTAATACACTTAAAAAGTAAGCCTCAGCACTTAATAAAACTGGCAATTATTCGTAACTTAAACAAATACTACATTAAAAAATAGCAGCATTGCGTAACAATTTGCAGAGATGGAATGTGGTCATGACGACATCTTGGGCCCTGCAGAGTTTTGCTGGTTTGGGTTTGGCTTAAATCAAAGTACAAACAAATTACTTTTCTAACAACAACAACAAAAAAGACATGTTCTAAAATGTCTGACTAGAGCTGCCATTCAAAAGAAAAAGAGTAGAAACTCTGGAACCAAGCTTTAAGAGTAAACATACTCAATGCCACTTTTGAGCAAGGTGATTATACAATGATGAGGTAGAATGCACCCTAACTGATTTCAGAGAAGACATTTAAGCTTTGGAAAGAGCATTTTGTAACAAGATGTTTGTGCATATTTGCAGCCTCTGGGATTTTGTTGTTGAAAACAATGTATGTCACCTCTCATCTCTGCCCAGATGGAGAACCTTCTAACACATTTCAAAATATTCCAGAGTTTAGTTTCCGTTTAAATTCATTTGATAATAATGCAAAAATTCAACTTTTTTTTTAGTTTGTAAATATAATTAATTAATTTTAAGGAAGATGGGAATTCAAAAATGGCATTTCAATTGTTTGAGGTAAAAAAGTGTTTCATAATTTCTGGACATAATTAAGATAAAGTCTAATGATTTAATAAAGTCTACATTGTCCTTTCATTTAGAACTAAACGTTTTGTGATAATCTTTTAAACTATTATATCCAGCACTGAAAACAGAACTGTGACATGAACTGAACCCAGATGTAGATTTTTCCAAGCACTGTATCCTAAATATTAAACCAAGATTTTAAAAATAGTGATGGATATTCAATCCTACCATTCTAACTTCAAGCAGATTATTAACATGTTATCATTAATAGTCCTTATTATATTTAATCCATTCCATTTACGTAAAACCAAAGACATTCTGTATCATTCACAGGCAAAAATGTTTTAAAATATTGTTTACTTCAGCTTTATCTCAACTTATGTAAATATTTTGTCTATATACTGAATGTGCATAAATATATATATATACACACACATGCACATTAGTGCTAATGTATTTATATACAGATCACATATAAAATATTCATATTTGGGTTATATATTGAAGATTTTATGACCCCACTTGGATCCCACATGCACCTCAAATCTAATGTGCACAAAACTGAACTGCACACCATCACCATCCAAAAACCTGTTTTTCTGCCTCTCCCATCTTATGGAAGGATACCACCTGCTGCTCACTTGCCTACATTGGAAGGGCCAGGGTCCTTCACTGCTCCTCATTCTCCCTTTCATTAACCTCCATAGAGTCCTGCCTGCTGTGGCGGCCAGAAGCCTTTGTCCTCTTCCTTCAACACTTACAGGCCCCATCTGGCGTGACTTCTGCTCTCCTCTGTCTGCTAATTACAAGAATCTCCTAACTGACCTTCCTTCCTATGGTGCTGCTATCTCCCGACCCCTAGTTCAAGCTACAGAAGAATGATCTTTCAAATACAACAAATCATAGGCTGCCTCTTCTTAAGGGCATTCATTAGCTTCCCATTCCCCGTGCATCACCCCAATCTCTTCTTCTGCAGCAGCACAGTGCCTGCTGGCCTCTATAGCCGCCCCTCCCTCACACTCTACCATGGAGCCAGTCAGCATCTTTTCCATTCTTCACGAGGGCCATGGCCTCTCTGGTTTTTCACACACATGCCCAATCTCCTGGCTAATGGTACCACCCTGGAGTTCTCTGTGCAGAGGGCCCTGCTAGGTGAAGTCCTCTCACATGCTCCCTGTGTCTCCTTTAACATAGCACTTTGAACACATGAAGACATGTCTGATGAATAATTTGGACTGCTTCCAGAACAAAAACAAGGTCTACATTGCTCACCAGGGTAGACGTGGTGACTGGCACAGTGTCTTGCCCATACCACACCCTTCTTTAATTGACATATACTGAATACACACATGAACACTACTGGTATAATTTTATACTAGGTTCAAAATAAGCTCTCTGTTGTCCAATGTGCATTCATGGGGTGAAAGTCACCTCCTTCTCTTTTCTTTTTCCACCTATAGGATGATTTATTTCTACCTATTGGGAAACTATTCCTGCTAGCTGTCTTACACTGTTACTTCTATCTCTTAAATCAAATCTTCTACATTCAAATCTCCCTATCATGAAGCACCAAATATATTAACTTTTTTGTGTGCCATGTTTATGTTTTACTCATATTCAGTGACCCCATCCCCCTTCTCAATCCTCTCCACTAGAAAGGTGTTAGAACAAGATACGTGACATAGCAAAGCAATAGAGAAACACTAAGTTATGAGTCAAAAACTTCTCAACCAACTAGTTCAAAAGTTAAAGAAAAGCCAAGCTTTCTGACTGTTACCTAAGGCTATGATAATGCTTCCCACATAAAGGTATTATTCCACGATATTCTTTTACTTTTTAAATCATAACAGTAATTAAATTTCCAGTATTTTGCATATTATCTTAAATATATTAAAATATCTTAAAGTTGTTTTTTTAATTTTTAATAATGTCATCCATTAATTTATACTTTTGTGAAACAATGAAAATTTTGAGGAAGAAATTTCAAACTTAATATGATTGGTCCTGTCTATCTACAGGTTCTATACCCATGGATTCAACTGAGGATTGAAAATATAAAAATAATAATAGTAATACTAATAACAATATGACAATAAAAATTAATACAATTTTTTAAAAATAAAGCCTAATAACTAGCTATATAGCATTTGCCTTATATTCACTATTATGTGTAATCTAGAGATGATTTAATGTACATGGGAGAATATGCATAGATTAGATGCATGGTACACCATATTAAATAAGGGACGTGGGCTTCTACAGATTTCGGTGTCCATAGGGATCCTGGAACCAAATCTCTCTCAAATACCAAGGGACAACTACATACAATTAGACCACTTTTGTGTTATATTTAAGCCAGAGAGCAAGAGACCAAATTTTTAACATATTTTTAATAACTGCAAAGCTCTTAACATTAATGTCAGGAGTATGGGGGAAAAATGAATGAATCCTGCCTCTATTTATCAGCCAAGCTGTGAGAAAGTAGTCATCAGAGTCCTGGTCCAACAAGGTTGGCAATTAATAATGCAATAAAGGGTAAACAATTACTAATGTAATTAAAAAGATTCTGAATCTCATGTCTAAATATTACCCTGGACAGCTGGATCATTTGCCTGGAGAAAAGTTTATTCTCCAATTTTTTTATAAGAAAAATAGAATCAATTTTCATTCTCATATTCTCTGGTTAGAATATGAGATAAAGAACTTTCTCAGGAAAATATACATTAAGCTATTTCAACTCTGCTAAGGTATGGAATGCAATTTAATTTTGAAAATTCTGTCAAAACATTGTTCATCTGTAGCATTGCTTTCCTAACTGTGGGACGATAATTTCCTGTGTAACAAATTCCTCAGAAAGGTTCCTAAGGAAACGAGGCAAGAACACCAAACGAATTCCAGGTTTAACATGACAGCCAATGGCACAGAGGAGGGAAGGGAAGCTCACTCATGGGAGACATGTCATAAATGATAACCTCTAAAGATTCACTGTGGAAAAATGCAGCCATCACACACACGCTAGTATTAATACTTGCCTTTCTCTTCTGTTTCATCCTTTTGAGAAAATATGTGATTGCATGTTGTCCATGATGTCTAATATGGGGTTAGTTTTATTTTTCTTTTGATGTAGCATGATATTTATGTACAAGATGGTTGAAAAGATACAGTGTCTTAAGGGTTAAAAACAGAGGTCACAGAACCTAGAAGAGCTTGGATTCACACATAAAATGGAACACCAGATTTTTCTTTTCTTAGATGCCACAATACTAAAAAGCCTTATAATTTATGTATTGTCCTCAGTATCTCCCTTTTTACAAATGGTGGAAGGACAGATTCACCTCCCTCTTGGCTCCTGACTCTCACAGCGAAGGGACAAGAGAGCATGACCTACCTTAACTAATAAAAGAGCCATTCAGTCTACCAACTATTCCTCTGAGAGCAGGAGGAAGAACCTCCTCTTAGGGACTATCCCTTTCCTTAGCTTGTCCTGCCCCGAGAATGAGGGAGCCAGGGCTTTTGTCACTGGAGTCTTTTGTGTCACAACAGAAAGCACAAAACTACACAGTTAGGTATTCAAGTGAGCTTAGGGGCAGGCACAAGACCCACACGCACACCAGCGACTCAGGCTCAGCTAGTCGATAACGGTATTTCTGAAGCATATTAATAATAACATTCAAGCAATAGTGACAGGAAATGTGTGAAGTGGCAATATTTATTCAAAGAGCCGGCCGGGCGCAGTGGCTCACGCCTGTAATCCCAGCATTTTGGGAGGCCGAGGCAGGTGGATCACGAGGTCAAGAGATCGAGACCATCCTGGTCAACATGGTGAAACCCCATCTCTACTAAAGATACAAAAAATTAGCTGGGCATGGTGGTGCGCACCTGTAGTCCCAGCTACTCGGGAGGCTGAGGCAGGAGAATTGCCTGAACCCAGGAGGCGGAGGTTGCGGTGAGCCGAGATCGCGCCATTGCACTCCAGCCTGGGTAACAAGAGCGAAACTCCGTCTCAAAAAAAAAAAAAAAACAAAAAAACAAAGAGCCGAGCCAGCACTCCCTGAGGCTTACTCTATGCCAGGCTGTGTGCCTCACGTTCCTATTGCACTCATCACCACAACCCTCTGAGAACCTGCGCTCTGTGATTACCATCTCACAGAGGAGGAGCAGGGGTGAGAGATCACTACCTTTCCCGCAGTCCAAATCATCAGGAGGAGCTAACAAATCTTGGGCAAGGATTTAAACCCAGGAAGCAACGCAGAGCCGGTCTGCCTTTTTTTTTCTTTTCTTTTCTTTCTTTTTTTGAGACAGAGTCTTGCTCTGTTGCCCATGCTGGAGAGCAATGATGCAATCACACCTCAATGCAACCTGCACCTCCTGGTTCAAGCAATCCTCCCACCTGAGCCTCCGGAGTAGCTGAGACTACAGGTGGACATCACCATGCTCGACTAATTTTTGTAATTTTTGTGGAACTGGGGTTTCACCATGTTGCCCAGGCTGGTCTCAAACTCCTGGACTCAAGCAATCTGCCCACATTGGCATCCCAAAGTTCTGGCCAAGCATGGTAGGAGCCACCATGCCTAGCCCAGTCTGACTTTAAACATGATACATAGGTGATTTTATACAAATTTGAAAAAACACTTTGCTTTCAAACTGTCTTAAATAATTTGTGTTTGATACAAAAGGGGCTTATAAGGCTTACTAGCCTTGAAATTAAGATTGTTGAACATTAACATTTTGTAGTTTCGTTTTGCTAAATACATCAATTATTAAAAATGAGAAATTTGAAACTGAAAAAAATGGATTAGCCCATCTGCTCATGAGATGGGATTTTTTAAATTTCATAAAATTAAAATTTAATTAGGAAAATAGTAGAAATATTTTGTAAAATAAGGAGGAAATCAGAATCCAATAATATTCTGAGTTAAATATTACTCTATATCTCTATATTTGAAGCGTACTTAACAGTATTTTTCTAGCAATGAAAGTCCTGGCCTGGTTTCAAAATATCTTTTAAAATACTCACTAGCCAAGTGACCTCAGGTGAGTCTCTCTAATTTGTTGCTGAGACAAATTTATGTGAAAATCTTTGTAAATGGCAAAGCTCTTTATGAATGTTACTAACATTAGGTGATACTATTCACACCCCTTATAAACTCATCAATCTCAACTTGGTGTGTAGCATGACTGAACAATGGAGCCTGTTGTCCAGAGAGGATGGTGCTATGGGGAAGAACTCTCCCAAGTTCAAGTTCTGATTTACTGAATGAAAAATATATTGGGGCAAGGATGACTCTTAATCGCAGTAAACAGCCTTTTCTTGCTTTAGAATGAAAAGAATGTAGTCCTTTTCTGCTAAGATGTCTTTAATCTATAATGTAGCTTGGATGCATTTTCATATAGGTGTGCTTTCCACCAGTTACCTGTTACATGTAACACAATTTGAAATACCTTAAAAATGTGTCCTCTAGCTCCCTTTACATAGGAAGAACAAACTGATTTCCAAAATGCAGGATGCTCTATACAGTGTAAGCAATTGCAGGAAAAAGAAAATATTGTAGTTGAACGGAAAAATCAAAACATTCAATTTCATTCTAATTTATTGTTAAGGAAATGAAATGCCTAGCAGTGTATCTCAGATTTTATTGTTTTAAGGCATCCCCTTGGGAGCCTGTTGGACTGTAGATTCTCATTCATAGGATGGCGTTGGGTGTGACAGTGAAAAAGGCCCTTCCATTTCTTGCCATCAGTGGTCCTTTTCATTCATGCCACCTCCCACTATCAAATGAAACGCTAGAATTTTCCTCAGGTATGTACTTGTGAGATGGAGTCGAGGTGAGTTCTATAAGTACAGAGGACATAATGTACAATGGTCCTCAAAAGAGTGGGGAGATGCTGAGAACACAGGGAAATTTCAAAGCTGAGTGACACAAATAACCTGAAATCATCTAGGGAGGGTTTTGGGACCCTGGATGCCCCACCAGCTGCGCAGACTCCCAGGAGTCAGCATGACATCTGCTTTCTCTCCTCCCCTGCAGCACTTCATAGAGCCACCCGGGTGTTAGAAAAGACATTTGACGAGGATGATGAATGAAAATGATACTTTACTAGTTCTTTCTGTAAAAGAGCCTGAAATACTGTAAGATCATTTGATGGAGGCTTCCCTGTGAGAAAGCAATCATAACTGACTTACAAGGGAGCCTCCATCAATACATTACACAGATAAAAAAAACACACGAAAGGAAAACTCATCATAGAGCCATAAGGCTTCAGAAATGTTACACTTTTACATTTTTCTTTTTTTTTATTTTTATTGCGTTTTAGGTTTTGGGGTACATATGCAGAACATGCAAGATAGTTGCATAGGTACACACGTGGCAGTGTGTTTTGCTGCCTTCTGCCCCTTCACCCATATTTGGCATTTCTCCCCATGCTATCCCTCCCCCTCTCCCACCCCCGCTGTCCCTCCCCTATTTCCCCCAATAGACCTCAGTGTGTAGTACTCCCCTCCCTGTGTCCATGTGTTCTCATTGTTCATCACCCGCCTATGAGTGAGAATATACGGTGTTTCATTTTCTG
Source organism: Leontopithecus rosalia (assembly GCA_028533165.1). Classification (NCBI taxonomy): domain Eukaryota; kingdom Metazoa; phylum Chordata; class Mammalia; order Primates; family Cebidae; genus Leontopithecus; species Leontopithecus rosalia. The sequence goes on from CM052648.1 coordinate 188,561,188, forward strand.
TTCTTGTGTCAATTTGCTGAGAATGATGTTCTCCAGATTCATCCATGTCCCTACAAAGGACATGAACTCATCATTTTTGATTGCTGCATAATATTCCATGGTGTATATGTGCCACATTTTCCCAGTCC